>CM052547.1:52284780-52304469 GCA_028533065.1 Trachops cirrhosus | reverse complement strand
TAGAAAGGATGTAAAGATGATAAGATTCTTGTTGGGAAGGGAAGGATTGTGAGTTGACTTTAGAAAGCAATAAGGATGTGGGAAGTCAGAATCTGAGGTAGGTTGAGAGTAAAGAGTAGTAAATATGTGAAGTGTGTGAGAGAATAGAGTTAACCACTACAGTAATAGAGCTCAGGACACTGTGAAGTGGGCTAAGATCTGGAATGGGTGACGTGAATTATTAACAATTGTATGTAATAACTATTATTTACAGTAATATTAGAGCAACAATCCTATGACAGAATCTATGAAATCTAGATAACAAGAATAGAGTATTGAGCCTTGTACTCAGGAATAGAGAGTATTGTACTAATGGAACACAATTGAAGGACAGCATATTAGCTATACACTATAAATGAGACAATAGGGGAAACCTGTCAAATGATACAATATAGTCAGCCAAGGAAAGAAGTCTATACAAAAAAAGAGGAATACCAAAATACTATATAAGTAAAAGGTGTAGGAATAATGAAATAATGATTATACTATTATGCAATTACTTGCAGGTTCAAAAAAAAAAAAAAAAAAAAAAGGAATGAGCCAAGCAGAAGATGGAAGGAAGGAGAGATAAATATGGAAAGCAAGGGAGAAGGGTCAACACTAGGGTGACAGAAAGAGAAGCATAAAGAATCATTAGATGACAACATAATACAAGTTGAAATATAAAAGCTTACTTAAAGGTAATTAAAGAAAACACACACACACACACACAAAAACACATACAGCTATTATTGACTTCAGACTGGCCCAACCAGTTTTTCCAGCTGGCTTTCGCCCACTGAGGGGTTACTGGAGACAGGTTTTCTCCATTCCCCTTTCAGGACTCAGCCAGCCTCTGACATTCTGTTCTTAGTGCAGATGCGCGCCTTCTCCCCCAGCTGGTCTGATGTCTCCTGGAAGGGACCCATGTGTGGGGGCTGGGTACAACTATGTGCAAGCTTGGGAGTTCACCGCAGTGTTCTCCGATGTCCCGCGGACTGCCCGCCCCTCTTCTGGGTTCCTGCTTTCTGGATCCCAAAGGGTACCCACTTGCCCCCAATTCACAGCTTGGGTATCGTAGGTCCTGGGAAGCACCAGTGCCTTTTTATTTTTCAACGCTGTGGTTTCTGAGATTTTCACCAAACCACACTCTGTCTCCTGCTTGGGGGCACAGGTGTAGAGGCAGTGCCTTTGAATGCAGGGGATGAGGTGCGCACCTTCACCAGGGCTTTGCGTAGGTGCTTAAAGACCCTGTGTGGGTGCCTCTTTGTCCTCACTCCTCTCTCTGTGCTGTCTGGTAAACTGGCCTCCCCATGTGCTGCTCAGTTTTAGTTTGGCCAGGGAGGGAGCGGATGACCCAGCTCTCTTCCGGGAGCCCCGGGGCTGACCCAGGTGCACCGCCGGGTCTGGAGCTGCAACCCCCCTGGTCCCCTCGCTGATCCACCTAGTCTCCTTACCCTCAGGTTTTTCAATGTCCGCTGCAATTTTTGATCTCCGATTGGCGATTATTTTTCCCTCCCTGGGTGTGGGAGATGCAAAATCTGCTCCTTCCTACCACGCCGCCATCTTCAATCATGTGGTTTTTAATCATTATGTTTATGTAGTGAATCACATTTATTGATTTGCAAATGTTATACAGTCTTTGTATTCCCAGAACAAATCCCACTTGATCATGGTGTATGATCTTTTTGATGCATTGCTGTATTCAGTTTGCTAATATTTTGTTGAGGACTTTAGCATCTATATTCATCAATGATATTGGTGTATAATTTTCTTTCATTGTAGTGTCTTTATCTGGCCTCCTAAAATGAGTTTGGGAGCCTCTTTCCTCTTGAATTTTATGAAATAATTTTAGAAGGAGAGGTATTAGTTCTCAGAATGTTTGATAAAATTTACCTGTGAAACCATCTGCTCCAGGGATTTTGTTTGTTGGGAGTTTTTTTTTTTTTATTGCTTCAATTTCATTAAGTGTAATCTGTCTATTCACATTCTCTGATTCTTTCTGATTTATTTTTGGAAGATTGTTATGTTTCTAGAAATTTATCCATTTTGCCCATTTTTGTTGGCTTGAGTTGTCGATAATATTTTCTTATATCCCTTTGTATTTCTTGGGTGTCAGTAGTTATTTCTCCTCTTTCATTTCTGATTTTATTTATTTGAGTCCTTTCTTTTTTTTCCTGATGAGTCTGATGAAAGGTTTGCAATCTCATTTATCTTTTTAAAGAACCAGCTCTTGGAGTCATTGATATGTATCATTTATTTTTACTCTATTTAATTTATTTCTACTCTGATCTTAATTATTTCTTTTCTTCTGCTCACATTGGGCTTTGCTTGTTGTTCCTTTTCAAATGCTTTTAAGTGTGAAGGTAGATTATTTGAGCTTTTTCTTGTTTTATGAGATAGGCCTGTAATGCTATGAATTTTTCTCCTAGGATTGCTCTCCTGGTGTCCTGCTGATTTTGGATTGTTGTGTCCTCATTTTAATTTGTTTCAAGGTACCTTTTGATTTCTTCCTTGATCTTGTTGTTGACCCATTCATTGTTTAATAATATGTTATTTATCTTCCATGTATTTTCATGTTTTTTTCAGTGTTCTTCTTGTGATGCATTTCTGGTTTCAAATCGTGGTCTGAAGAGATGCTTGATATTATTTCAATCTTCTTAAAATTACTGAGACTTGTGTCCTAGCATGGGGTCAATCCTAGAAAACATTCCATGTACATTTGAAAAGTATGTGTATTTTGCTACTTTAGGGTAAAACACTTTAAAGATATCAATTAAATCCATTTGATCTAGTGTGTCATTTAAGGCTGCTGTGTTGTTATTGATTTTCTGCATGGAAGATATATCCACTGAAGTCAGTAGGGTGTTAAAATCCCCTATAATTACTATATTTCTGTCAATCTCTCCTTTTATGGCCATCAAGATTTGCTTTACATATTTAAGTGCTCCTATATTGGGTGCATAAATGTTTACAAGGATTATATCCTCTTGTAGGATTGTTCCCTTTATCATTATGTAGTGTCTTTCTTGTCTATTACTATAGATAGCCTTGATTTTAAAGTCTATTTTGCCAGATATAAGTACTGCTCCCCAGCATTTTTCCCATTTGCATGAATATCTTTTCCCAACTCTTTACTTTTAGTCTGTGTGTATCTTTTTATCTGAAATGGGTCACTTGGAGGTAGCATAATATGGGCCTTTTTTTCTTACTCATTCAGCTACCCTTTGTTTTTTGGTGGGAGCATTTAAGCCATTTACATTCAAGGTGATTTTTTTATAGATACATATTTAGTGTTATTTTATTGTTAGATTATTTTCCTCTGGGCTTTATTTCCCCTTTCTCTTTTTCTTCTTCTTTTTTTAACAAGCCCTTCAATATTTGTTGCAGTACTGCTTTCTTGTGAAAAAAAACCTTTTAGCTTTTTCTTGTCTGGGAAGCTCTTTATTTCTCCTTCAATTTTAAATGATAGCTTTGCTGGGTAAAGTAGCCTTGGTTGTAGGTAATTGCTTTTTATCACCTTGAATACTTCATGCCACTTCCTTCTAGCCTGAAAAGTTTCTGACTAGTAATCAGATGACAGTCTAATTGTGCTCCCTTGTAGGTAACTACCTGCTTTTCTCTAGCAGCTGTTAAGATTCTCTCCTTATCTTTAAGTCTTGTCATTTTAATTATGATGTGTCTCAGTGTAGGTCTCTTTGGGTCCAACTTGTTTGGGACACTCTGAGCTTCCTGGACTTGTACAACTTTTTCCTTCATCAGATTATGGATGTTTTCCATCATTATTTCTTCAAATAGGTTCTCAATACCTTGCTCACACTCTTCTTCTCCTTGTATTCCCATGATGCAGATGTTATTACACCTCATGGTGTTCAAGATGTTTCTTAAGCTCTCTTCATTTTTTTTTTTAATTCTTTTTTTGCCCTGGCTGGTGTGGCTCAGTGGATTTGGTGCCAGCCTGTGAACCAAAGAGCTACTGTTTTCCCAGTCAGGGTACATGCCTGGGTTGTGGGCCAGGTCTCCAGTAAGGGACACATGAGAGGCAACCACACATTGATGTTTCTCTCCCCCTCTTTCTCCCTCCCTTACCCTCTCTCTAAAAATAAGATAAATAAAATCTTTTTAAAAAATTCTTTTTTCTTTTTGATGCTCTGCATGATTGATTTTTCCTACTTTATCTTCCAAAACACTGATTCGATTATCTGCTTCATCTAACCTATTATTTATTCCTTCCAGTGTATTATTTATCTCAGATATTGCATTCTTTATTTCTGACTGATCTTTTTTATTATTTCTATGTTTTTTTTAGGCTGTTGAGTACCTTTATAATTATTACTCTAATCTGTCTATCTGTTAAATTGGTTACTTCCATTTCATCTAGTTCTTCTAGAAAATTTTCTTGTTCTTTCATTTGGGATCTGTTTCTTTGTCCTCCCATTTTGGCTGCTTCTTTTTATTTTCTGCTTGAGATGTTAAACTAGTCAGCAGTCTACTACAACAATTGCTGATCTAATCAATCTCTAATCAGCAGTCAGGCTTAAGTACCAGAGGGTGGGACAAAGTAATACCTGCTGTGGGGCTATTGCTTCCCCTCAGGCTGATGCCATTCAATGAGGAGTGCTCTGCCTGAGAGAACTGACTCTTGCAGTATGGGGTATGTATGACACAGCACATGGATCCTGGAGCTGTTCCCTCAGTTCTCTCCCCAGAGCCACTAACCCCAAACTTTCTCAACTATCTCTAGTCCACTCCAGGGTAAGGGAGTGCATTGAAACTTTGTGCCTTGGCCCTTTAAAGGCTCTCTGTGTCTCCAGTTGTCTCTCTTTGGCAAATAGAACCCTAGCTGCTTTTCACAGTGGATGTTATCTGGGTTTCTTTCCAGCTTTGGTGCTTTGGGTAGGGAGCCCAGCTTGGGGTTTAGACCCCACACTTCTCAGTGGGAACCCTCCAGCCACTGAAATATGCCTCCAGCACTTCAGTTGCCACCTGTGGGAGCCCAGCCAGCCCTCTCATGTCTCCTCTGCAATCCCTACCAGTCACATTGTGCTAAAGTATTTTATTCTCTCTGTCTGGAGTTGTAAGGCTTCTCTCCAGTTATTCAAGATGAAATAATCTACAACTTAGCTGTAATTCCAGATTATAGATTAATTCCAGATTGGCCCTGGGAAAAGGTTAATGTATCTTTCATTTACTCTTCTGCCATCTTGTCCAATCTTTTTTCTCTGTTCTAGAAGTGGAATTGCTGAATCAAAGCGTACATGAATTTTTAATTTTGAAATTTATTTCCAGAATGTCTATCATAGAGGCTGCACCAGTAGAAACTCCCACCAGGGATGTGTGAGGACAGCTGTTTTCATGTTCTACTGACAAAGTAGGGTGGTATCACTCTGAATGTTAACACACTGCTCAGTGAAACACTGGCACTCAGTACACTCATCTGTGACAGAGGGCAGGTCCTTTCCTGACACAGCATTCATTTACACTTGTGTCCTCCAAGCTCCGGTGCTGTTTTCTACCATGTCGCTAGTCTTTTGTTTGTAAAGGAGCCTTTAACAAATTAGAAAAATGATCTGTTTCTGTGATATTAGTGGCATATCCCCATTTCTCCCAACTTATTATTTGGCTTTTGACTTTGCTGCATGGTGTACACAATACCTAATTTCTTTATGTAGCTAAATTTATTAGTCACCATTCTTCTTCTGGGCTCTGTTTCTCCTGAATTTTTTTCTTCTGGGGTTAGTCAGAAAAGTGTATGTGTGTGTGTGTGTGTGTGTGTGTGTGTGTGTGTGTGTGTGTGTGTGTGTAATATATAAAATACTATCTATCAACACTCTATGTTTTCCTTTGTGTCCTTTCCATTTCACCTTCATTTCAGCAATAGCTTAATATTGTTTTTCTTGATTCCTTGCTATGCTCCACCAGCTCACATTTCAACTCTTCATGGTCTGCTGTGTCTTTCTTCACTTCTCGTATTTGTGCTCTGTGCTCTTCTTCCATAGAGATGAAGGTTTCATTAAGGTTTTTGTTTCATTTGCTTGCTTTATATATAAATGTATACTATATTAATACAAGGTGGGGCAAAAGTAGCTTTACAGTTGTTCATATGGAGAATAATATAATAATTAATAAATAATAATCTGGGGTAAATTTTGTGTTGCACATACTCACAACTGTAAGCCTACTTTTGTACCCCTGCCCTGTATAATACTGTTATAGATACTAGAACAGCATCTATAAAAAAAGACTACAAGAACAAATAATGAGGGAAGAGGTTAAAAAAAGGCAAGCAGCAAATTAAGAAAATTTACAGAAAGGGGTTTCTGTGGGGCTGACAGAGAATTCTAACCCATTAAATATGTTATATGTTTATATTATTTATATATATATATAAAGTGGACTGTATATTGGTAAGATATTTAGATATGAAAAGAAGTAGAATCATCTCTCAAGCCAGTTGTAGTTTAATTATAACCGAATATTTTGTGTGAGTTTGTTTAATTGGCTTTGTATAGGAGATCATGGTAGGCAACTGGGTGAAAATATGATGTCTCTCTTCTCTACTCCAGTTGCAGAGGAAGCTCCTACAAGTATGGATCTCCTTATTTAGTTCCAACTCCACTGCCTCTTAGACTAACATGGGGTTCTGAGAAGCTCCTTCAATTAGCCACACAATGTGTTCTGATTTCAACAACCAAGGTATTTGAGTTTAAATTTCAAAGTGTGCCTGTTAGCTTTAAGAAATTTACTTTTCTTGCTGATTTTGAGACCTATCACTAAGCTTCTTTTTTCAATGTGCCCTGCATTATATTCACTGCTTTCAGTGACCCTTCTAAGCATCTGAAATCTGGGAGTGGTTAGGTTCTTCTTCAGTTTACTGAAGGTGGAGTGTATGTTTTCATTTTCCATTTTCCTTGATGCTTTTCAGAAAATTTCTACAAATAAAAACCAGGAAATGCAGAGTATATGCCTCAATATTAAATATGAGTCTCTAATTCCTTAAGCTTTTGGTTTTACAAATGTCTTCTGTTATCCTATCACCACACGGTAACTCTGTCATTTTATTTTCAAGCCTCAATCATTTAGTTTAATGCTGTCAAATTCACCCAACTTTCATCTGAGTTTATGATTTTTTAAATTTATTTCTTTTACTTGTTATTCACAAAAATATTCCCCTGAGATATTCATTTCCTTTAGTGCTCTACACATTGATCTTGCCACTGTTTCTTGACTATGGACTAGGAAGACAGAAACTAAATGTTATTATATATTTGACATACAGTTTATTATGAACCTTGCTGTCCAGAAGATATCCAGCTATGTAATAAGAAAAGTACAAACATTTATTGAAGAAGATACAAGATACAAGAAACATTATAGATAGGACAATGGTGTCTCAGTCACCTTCAAATTAGACACCTTGGAACCTCACACAGTTCTCCCAGTCACCATCAGCTGCCTTATCATATTTTCCTGAATGTCATTGATAGTATGAAATCTCTTCCCTTTTAAAGATGATTTAAGTGTTTGGAAAAGCCAGGAGTCACAGGGTGCTAAATTTGGGGTTTTAGGGGAGCTGAGTCACCTGAGTGATTTGATGTTTCACCAAAAATCTCTGTTTAAGACATGATGCATGAGTGGTTGTGTTGTCATGATGAAGCTGCCAATCACCAGTTGCCCATTGCTATGGCCTTCTGAATCATCTTAATAGTTTATGTAGAGGAATGATCAAACTTAGTGCAAAATTTGACACAGGTTCATTGCTCTACTTGCTCAGTCATTTTGAATGTAATGGCCACACAGTACACATGCTCACTCAATAGCATCTACTGCCCCCACTGACAAGTACAATGAAGACATCGTTGTTCATGCATGCACATTCCAGTCCACTCACCTTGGCTGCCAGATTACATAGATGTTGAAAAAACTGTTTGTGTTATATTAACAATGGCTGGACTTTTATTGAACAGACTTTCTCTCTCACAATAGATAGATAAATGATGATAGATGATAGATAGATAGATAGATAGATAGATAGATAGATAGATAGATAGATGATAGATGATGATAGATAGATCAATAGATCAATAGATCAATAGATAATAGATAGATATAGATGGAGATAATTGGTCCTGCCATTATTCTGCAAGTATGTGAGTGTGGCACTTAGAGACATGTGTGTGTACTTTGGAGTCACTTCACACTGACTCTTGTGCCAACTAGACTTGCCCAACATCACAATCCCTGATGGTGGCTATTTTCCAATCATGGCAAAACAGGACAGACTTTGAAAAAGAGTCAAGCAGAGTCCCATTTCCAGGCAGTATCACTGAGCTAGCCTAGGAAGACAGGGTGAATGATGAGGAGAAAACTGTGTGGTCAATGTCAAGGGCACACTAAGATGACCTGTGAGACTCCAAGCTGGCAACTGAAGGAGAAATTACTACAATTATTTAATAAAGTAACATTCATTCCTTCAACTTCCATATTCTTTAAAGAGAATAATTGTAAATTGTAAAGGTTTAGCTTATCAGTTTCTACAGAGTAACCGGTCTTCAGGAATCCCACCCAAAATGAGGCCAGTTTCTGACACCCAGTCCTTGCTAGGGTAAGGGTCTTATCCAGCAGGTTTGTGGGTCAGCCTTGTCTGATGGCATCTGAATATCACTTGTGTGTCCCTCTCCATAAAGCTGATTCTGAGTGAAGGGCCACTTTTAACAGCCACCTTTCCTGGGTCTTTGTCTGCCACCACAGAGTATCTGTGAGCCATTGAAGGAAGCTCACATTTGGATGCAACAGCTAATCAAAAGATTTCAGACTTTTGTTAGAGCCATAACCACTTAGAATGGGGAAACAAGTTTATTATCATCCTTAGATGCATGGTTTCTGGAGGAACTCTTCTTCATGGAAGCATCTCAGGGCATGCTGTACTCTAGTAGAGATTACAGCATCCCTGCAGTTGTCTTCCCATGAGACCTTCTGGCTTCATGGGTCACCTCTCAAGTGAAAGCTCAGTCATGTTGTCTCTATCTGGAGAGTTATACTTCAAGTCAGGGGTAACAAATCGCCCTCTGTACATGGAATCACACTGAAGACATGCTTGGTTTATCCTTTAGTGAATATAACAAACACAATAACAATATTAGTGGTGACTGTTCCTGTTTAGGTCAGTGCTGTCCACATGCGTCCCATGGTCTTGCATTTGACCATGTTACTTGTTTACATATAGGTAATGTCTTTGAGACAGTGGTGTTTTCCCTCTTCCAGCTCTCCATGCCACCCTGACATCTAACATTCTCAAATAGATTTTTAGTGACTTTATCTTCCTCCAGGCCACCATCTGCTGCAGGTGTTCATCAGCCCTGCAAAAATATCTGACCCATTCATACTTGGTGCCAACTTTAGGCACCTGGTCCCTGAGCACACTGTGGATACCTGATATTCCTAGCCTTTGCCCATTTATTCATTCTACATTCTACAATACATTCACTACTTTCACATGTAGAACTGAATACAACATGTATTTACTCATATGTTGTGTGGTATTAAAGACAACATAAAATATTCTTAATGAATAAAAACACTATCAAATACCACAGCCCCTACACACCAGTTTGCACATTCTCTCTGAGATCTCACTTGTAGCTGTACTGTTAAGGTTATCCTTGCTTCCCTTTCTTTCTTAACTGGCTTCTCTTCATTTTATGCTAAGGTCTCCTTCTCTACCAAGGGAAGCAAACCATGATTAAAATACAGTATTTCTCCATGGTCTAATTAGCAGGGTGCCACGTTCTTCTGATGTCAGGCTGCCTTATCAGACTAGGCCTTGGACCTGCCAAACAAATCAAGGGTCTTAAAGTGTTTTCCAGCAGGAAAATACAATCAGATGTTTAGGGGGTTTTTTGCCTCAAATTTAATTTTCCATCTTACCTTTAACATAACAATTCTTTCAGGAAGCTTTCATTGGGGCCTAGGGCAGCCTTCCCTAAAATATGCCACTTCGGCATGTTGACTATTTTGAATTAAAGTTATTTAAAAAGCAGCTGGTGCAAAAGAATGTTTTTCTTCTGTCAGAATGCAGGAAATACATATCTTCTGTGAAAGGTACCCCTCCCTCCCCACCCCTGAACCTGGAGACTGAGTCATTCTTATTTCTAGATTACAGAATTCAAGATGAAGAAGCCTATATAAATGAATCTTGTTATTTTTTTTATTAATGTAATACCCAAGCCAAATCTTTGCTTAGATTCTTCATAATGAACTCTCAAACCTAAGTTTCTTTGTCATGTTGAATCCTCACAAGTGTATTATTTATTTATGTAAAAAGATATAAAACTGCCTGCTTTTTGGCCACTCTCTGAGATTAATTTTATGATCTGTGTGCAAGAAATTAAGTTGGTTTTCTCCTGTTAATCTGCCTTGTGTCAATATTATTATTACTCTAGCCACAAAAACTCAAGAGGGAAATTTTCCTCCCCCTCATACTTTTTGAAAACATGACTTCTATATTCTGTTGGAGAGAGAATGGAGGATGAGAGAGATGAGGGATGGAGAAGGTTAAGTGAGGAGAGGGAGCACAAGAGAAACACACCCATTGTTCTTGGCTGCCAATATCATTCTGTGCCCTCCTTTCTCAGGCTCATGATCAATGTAATGACCACTCAAAGCTTTTCAAAAAAAAAAGAAGAAGAAAGATGACCCTCTAAAATGTGTAGATCAACTGTAACAGGTCCTAAAGGTAACACACAAGGGCAGAAGATACTTTTGAATTCTGGAAACATGCTACTTTTTCTTCTTTTAAAAGTGATTTTTAATTGCTTTTTCAGCAGACAGTGTGGGCTTTATAATTACTTTTGCTGCTATTCATGTTTCCCATGGAATAACCTATTTCCTTAGAGCAGGAACTTGCCTTTTATACTTTTCTCTACAATTCTTTAGGATATATGTTGTTTAAAAAAAGGATGTAGCATTCTTGATATCTGAGAGACAGAATGTATGATAACTACCAGCTGTCAGCAGCCCTTTTTGGTAGGGCTTCTGAAACTGAAGAATAAGTACATAGTTTCCATTCCTATAAAATTATAAAATTACTATAAATTTTTTTGATAGTCTGGTTAACTCAAACAGTCGAGTTTGAGTTAGGGGGAGTTTATTTCAGCTTTGTTTTGACTTCTGTGGTGCCAGAGGTGGGGCATTCCTCCATCTCAGCCTGGTTGCACGTCTCTGCCCCAGGCCACCATGTACTCCACATGCAACATAGTCCCACAAAACTTCTCTGAACCATCTCTTCAGGAAGGTAATTTCTCTCCTGTAAACTTACATACATTTTCTGAGCTTACTCCCATACATAATTCTTGTCAGTTAATTTGGTCATTCATTCATTCTACTTATTTAGTGCCTACTATGTCCAAGAACTCCCACACAGGGTTATCTTGCAATGGCCCCATCTGTTAAAGAACACATCTATTACTAGAGCTTCAACAACATGAACTGACCTGAATCCCAGGTCTTATGATAATCCCAGTGTTCATGAAGGGTGGTACTTCATGAACATTTTCTCCTATGTAACTGCAGGGGAGAGTACAAAAGACACCTGATATAATACATGCACTCCCTCACCATATCTTCCTCTCCCAGGGACAACAGACACAGCTAAATAAGAGGGAAAGATTTGGACTCAAGCAGACTTTTGCTGTTGATCATGAATGTATGACTTGCACAGGTTTGATGTGGGACAGGTACTGACACTCTTAACCTCAGATTCCACTCTGGAAGCTAACTCACAAGATTGCTGTAAGAATTAAATGAGGACCTACCACAAGCTGTGACAATACATGTACTTCTCTGTTTTTACCCTAACTCCCAGGTCCCTCAGAGCTCATTGAGTCACAGATGGAGAGCCTACAAAACAGCTGCACATTTTTAAATCAATGCTCTTCTGATATGATTTACATACAATAAAAAACATCATTTTATTGCCATATTATAGATTGATAAGTTTAGACTAATGGTTATCTGTGTACCCACCATGCAATCAAGATATGGAACATTTTCATTACCCCAAATGTTTTTATGCTAATTTACAGTCAATTCCTTCACCACTCCTAGTCCAGGTGAAAACTAATCTGTTTCCTTTCACTATAGATTAGATTTGTTTTTGCCTGAAGTTCATGTACATGGAATTTTGTGACATGTACACTCTTGTGTTGTTATGAACATCAATATTTTGGCCCTTTTCACTGCTCAGCAGTATTCCATTATCCAAATAAATAATTTGTTTACCCATCACCAGTTGATGGGCTTTTGAGTTGTCTACAATTAGAGCTATTGTAAAAAAAAAAAAAAAGCTACATGAACATTTGTGCACAGTCTTTGTGTGGACATGTGTTTTCATTTCCCTTTTATAAATACCAAGGAATAGAATGCTTTAGTCATATGGCAAGTGTTAATTTTTATAAAATATACCCAATTTATTTTCCAAAATAGCTGTACCATTTTGCATTCTGACCAGCAACATAAGAGATCCCAGTTGTTCTGCATTCTTGCCAACTTTTAATGTGGACCCTCTTTTTCATTTTTTCCCTTCTAGCAGTGTATAGGGAACTGTCATATCTCTTCTAGTTTTACATTTTCTGGAAATACTATGACTTGGATTTAGTTAGGGAAAGTTGGTGAAGGAAGACATATAAAGCCGAAAGTCTTGCCCCTCTCTCTTGAGAAGCTAAAATCCAAGCAGCAAATGCTGAAGTATCCCTAGAGAATAAATGAGTAACACAAGGCCAATGTGATGCCACTGAGCAACAGTAAAGAATGCATTAATACATTTCTTTAGGAGAATATTTCCAAGGTATTATTTACTTTTGACAAGAATTGAGAAAGTCTTCAAAGAGTACCTGGCATTAAAGCTGGTATACTCTATGAGAGAAACTTCTCAGGAGGCAAGATAAGAAACAGGAAGAAGGGAAGGAAATAGAGATGGGGCAGGTAATAGAGGTAGAGGAGCAAGGAACAGAGGGGAACAAAGCAGGAGGGGCTAGGGATAGAAGGAAAGGGGCAGAACATTTTGTGCTGAGAGAACAATGAGAATAAAGGATCTGAGGTATGGGTGGGAACAAAGGTCATTGATGTTTCATAACCAATCTCTGGTGAACTTGAATACTTTGATGTCATAACAAAGGCCTCTTTTAAAAACTCTATATGCAGCTCTGGCTGATGTGATTTGATTGGTTGGGTGCTCTCCCACAAAACTAGAGGTCACACTTTCGATTCCTGATCAGGGCACATGCCGAGGTTGTGGGTTCAGTCCTTGGCTGGGTGCCTATGGAAGGCAACCAATAGATGTTTCTCTCTCACATCAATGTTTTCTTTCCTTTCTTTCTCCTTCCTTTCCCCTCTCTTTAGAATTAATAAGCATGTCCTTGGTTGAGGATAAAAAGTTAAAAAATAAAAATCTATATGCAACCTGTATCCATTGAAAAGTAACTTTGAAACCACTTGGCATGTATTAAGTATTTGATAAGTTTGTTGAATGAATGAAAAAGCAAAATAATGAATGAACTGCCTGACTGTAGAGAAACATAAGTGGGAGGTTTTGAGACAGCATAGATACAAAGTTTAGGATAGTTTAGAGGAGAGAAGATAATCTCCAGCTGAAAAATTTAGAGATAGCTTTATGATAATGGATCACCTGAGGTCTAGTTTTAAGCATGAGAAGTTTTTATAGATGCAAATATTGGAAGTAAAATAAACAATTTTGAGACAGAGAACAGTGTAAACAAAGAGCATAAACAGAAAGAGGGATATTATATATGGGGGTATTTGAAGGAAAAGGTTAATTTTTAAGTGGTAGTCTCACCATTTTATTTTAAATATTTTATGTATTTATTTTTAGAGAGAGGAGAAGGGAGAGGGAAAGAGAGGGACAGAAATATAGATGTGTAAAAGAAATATCAATCAGTTGCCTCTTGCATGCCCATAGCTGGGGACATGACCCACAATCTAGGCATGTGTCCTGATTGTAAATTGAACTAGCAAACTTTCGGTTTGCAGTGTGATGCTCAATCAACTAAGCCACATCAGTCAGGTAGTAAAAGGTTAATATTTTTTCTCTCTTTCTTATTTATTCATTCATTCATTCATTCATTCATTCTTGTTATTCAAGTACAGTTGTCTCCATTTTCAGCCCACCAGAATGATTGGCCCCACCCATCCCCTTCTCCACCTTCAAACCTACCTAAAAAGGAAAGAACAGTAGATACAAAGAACAAACTGACAGTGCTTAGAGGGGAGGGTCTAGAGGGATAACAGAGGAAGGCAGGGGAAAGGGCAAGCAAAGGAACATGAATAGAGAACTCATGGGCATGGACAATGGTGGGGGAGATTGACTGTGTGAATGGGGTGGGCAGGGTAGCGGTGAGCAATGGGGGAAAAGGCAGGACAACTGTAATTGAACAGCAATACATTTTAAAAAAACAGTAGATACATACTTTGCCAATGCAGATTGCCAATGTTCCTGCTCTCTATGACTATATCACAATTGATTATATAATTTAGTGGCTTAATCTAGCAACATTTTGCAATTTCTCATGATTCTGTGGGTCAGAAATTCAGGCAGGACTTGGTTTGGCAGTACTCCTCTCTACCTGAGACCACTCACTTGGTTACATTGAGTTGCTGGCTGGGCTGGAAGGCCCAAGAAGTCTTCACTCACTTCACATGTTTGACACCTTTCAGGTGCTTGGTGAGTCTGCAACTTCTCTCAAAGTACCTCATCATTCATTATTCTAGCCAAAGTGTCTTTACAACTTGGTGACTGGTTTCCCTACAGAGTGGAGAAGTGACCACTGCCAGGATTACAGGTGATGCCAAGAACAGGCACAGCATCTTTTCTATGAGATTCTGTTGTTCAAAGCAAGTCACAAGGACAGCCTTAATTCAGGGTGTGGGTGGTGAAGTGAATTGTCCTTCCTGATGGAAGGAACTGCTTGTACATTTGAGTGAGGTAAGGGATTGACATTTGCCATCTCTGGATCTTCTATATGAAAGGAGCTGTGAGAATTCACTGGTGGAATCTTCTTATGTGTTTCACAACTCTTAGAGAATAAGTGGTGTTTGTCTAGAAAGAAAGATTCTGTGAGAGATTTGGGGCTCAAATTCTAGCTCTCTAATACCCTGATCAATGAACTTCCAGCTTGTGTTCATTTGTTTGTTTGGATTTTGTTTGACTTGGGCCAAACTGCAGCAGATACTGTGAGGAGGAAGATGAAAAGGCTATGATCTTGCTACACAAATACTAATCTTTTGGTTTATTCTCATCCTTCAATTTTTCTCACTAACTATATAAATAAAACAGATCAACAAAAAAACTAGACCCTTCCCGTTTATTCCCCATCCTCCAATAATTCTGACTTTTATCCACATAGATTGGTGTTTATGAACTTAATATAGAGTAATTTCCTGTGTAGTTTTTTGTGTGTGATTTTTTTTCACTCAAACATTATGTCTGTCACATTAATCTAAGTGGTATATGGGACAGTAGTTTTGTTGTTGGTATTGAAAGATACCTTAGCCTTTTAGAGATAAACACCTTGATTTCTCAGGTTTTATACCCAGGTATGATCACAGAACCCACCTGGAGAGTCTTTCTGGGGGCTGATTCTGAGGATGTTGTTGTTGTTGTATAAGCAGCAAATTTGTGTCCAGACCTGTTCTGGGTCTCCAGGCAATTTACAGACCTCCCAGGAGTTGCACCTAATGCTCTGCAGAGCCCTTTTTTTCTGGAGATGCTCTGATACCACCTACAACCCACAGGCTTCAACACTGAGGAGAATGGCAGCCACATTTCCAGCCACAAGAGGATCCTCTCTGGCAACCCAACAAGCTCTGCTCACAACAAGCAAAAAATGATGGAGAATCCATCCATATCTTCCCCCTAGTACTTCTCCACTGATGGTGGAAGGACTTGGTGCATACTTTCCCAAGTTCCCATGTCCATGGGAGAAGCATGTTCTTCACTGATTCTTAAATTTACCAAAAGAAATTACCAGTGCCCCACAGCTGTAACTGTCTGGATAACACATCCTTTATTGTCTGGCTTCCTTCTCTGTCTCTTTTACCCTCCTGCCTACAAAGAATTATTAGGGATGCCACACCAAATGATCTATTTGCAACCAGACTCTTGTCTCAGTATCTACTAGAAAGAAACCAAACTCAGATAACTTTAAACAAATGGAATGTCAAATGTAGAGTGTGGGCAGAAATACTGAAATAGGAAAGCTGGCTTCATCACCTGGGCTACATCACTCTTTTGTGTAACTAAAAGAAAAAAAAAGTGTTAGAAGAACCTCTGACAGTAGAGCAAGGTAGGTATATAAAAAATATTTTCCCCCGCAAGTATCGGGCACACTTGCCAGGGCTCTGATCAACTTGGATAAGCACAGCTCTCAACTTTTCTAATGCAAGAAACCCTTTAAACTGACATGATTTTCATTACCTAGAGATTACCTTGCTGAAACACTGACTGGTTTTTCTATTTCTAAGTAAACTTATTACATTGCTCTTTTTGCAAAAACTAAGTACTCTCTATTTCTTAAAGCATTTCCACTTCATTTTTCAAAGATTACCTGAACAATCACGTATGCAATAACTTCAGCTGAGTTATGATCTTTTTTGTTGTTGTTCAAGTAAGGTTATCTCCATTTACACACCACCACACCCCCCAGGCCCATATTCCCCCACCTCTCATCCTCAAACTTACCCCCTTTGGCTTTGTCCATGTGTCCTATATACATGTCCCTTGATGGACTGACCATATTTTCCCTCATTATCACTCTGTCCCCTCGCCTCTGGTTACTGTGAGTTTGCTCTTTATTTCAGTGTCTCTGGTTATATTTTCCATGCTTGTTTTGTTCACTAGGTTCCACTTATAAGTGAGATCATATGGTATTTGTCCCTCACCACCTGGTTTATTTCACTTAGCATAATGCTTTCCAGATCCATCCATGCTGTCACAAAGGGAAGACACTCTTCTTTCTTCCTACTGTGCAGTATTTCACTGTGAAATGTACCATAGTTTTTATTTTTCTCCACTCATTTACTGATGGACACTTAGGTTGCTTCCAGGACTTGGTTAATGTAAAATGTGCTGCTATGAACATTGGGGTACTTAGGTACTTTTGAACTGGTGTTTCAGGATTCTTAGGGTATAACCCCAGCAGTGGTACTGCTGGGTCAAAAGGCAGTTCCATTTTTACTTTTCTGAGGAAATTCCATAGTTTTCCACAGTGGCTGCACTAGTCTGCATTTCCACCAACACTGTACTAGGGTTCCCTTTACTCCACCAACTTTCTAACCCTTGTTTGTTGATTTGTTTATGATGGTCATTCTCATTGGAATGAAGTGGTATCTCATTTTAATTTGTGTCTGTCTTCCCTCTAGTGATGCTGAGCATCCTTTCATGTGTTTGGGGTCTTCTGTATGTCCTCCTTGGAAAAGTGCCTGTTCAAGTCCTTTGCCCGTATTTGAATTGGGTTGTTTGTCTTCCTGGAGTGGAGTCATGTGAGTTCTTTATATATTTTAGAGATCAAAACGTTTTCCAAGGTATCATTGTCAAATACATTTTCCCATATGGTTGGTTCCTTTTTCATTTTGCTGATGTTCTATTTACATATGCAGAAGCTTTTTAATTTGATGTAGTCCTATTTGTTTATTCTTTCCTTATGTCCTTTGTTTGAGATGCTATATCAGTGAAAATATTGCTGCATGGAATATCTGAGATTTTCCTGCCTATCTTCTTCTCCTCTAGGACTTTGATGGTGTCATGACTTATATTTAAGTCTTTTATCACCTTAAACTTATTTTTGTGTATGGTGCAAGTTGGTGATCTGTTTTCATTTCTTTGCTTGTAGCTTTCCAGATCTCCCAACGCTATTGGTTGAAGAGGCTATTTTTCCTCCATTTTATGCTGCTGCCCTATTTGTCCAATATTAATTGACCATAGAGACTTGTGCTTATTTCTGGGCTATCTATTCTGTTCCATTGGCCTATATGTTTGTTCTTATGCCAGTACCATACTGTTTTATTTACAGTAGCCTTGAAACATAGTTTGATGTCAGGTGTTATGATTTCTCCTACTTTGTTCTTCTTTCTCAGAATTGCTGTGAATATTTTGGGTCATTCATGGTTACATATAATTTTGTGAAATGTTTGTTCTATATCTGTGAAATACGTCATTGGCATTTTAATGGGAATGCAGTGAACCAATACATTGCTTTGGGTAGTGTGGACATTTTGATGAAGTTAATTCTTCCATTAAGTGAACACAGTATATGCTTTCATTTATCTGCATCTTCCTTAATTTCTTTCATCAGTGTTCAGTACTTTTCTGAGTACAGGTCTTTTACATCCATGGTAAGGTTCATTCCTGGCTACTTTATTGTCCTTGTTGCTATAGCAAAAGGGATTATTTTCCCATTTCTGGTTCTGATATTTCATTGTCGGTGTATTAAAATGCTTTTTATTTCTAAATATTGACTTTGAATCCTGCTGTTTTGCCAAGTTCACTTAATAAGTTGAGTAGTGTTGTAGTCTGTAGGGTTTTCTATGTACACTACCATATCATCTGCAAACAATGACAGTTTTACTGCCTCCTCTCCATATTGGATTCCTTCTATTTCTTTTTCTTGTCTTATCACTATGGTTAGGACTTCCAATACTATGTTGAATAGAAGTGGTCAAAGGCAGAGACAATAGAGACTTCTGGCCAAGATGGAAGCATAGGTAGATACACTGTGCCTCTTCACACAACCAAAAGAAGGAGAAAAACAAATTTAAAAACAAAAAACAACCAGTACTGCCAGAAGATCGAACTATTTTAGGTCGAACAACCAAGGAGTTAAAGAAGAAACATTCATGCAGAATATCAGAGGGGGCAGAGACAGGCCACCAAGGTGAAGATTATTTGTGACAAGGTGGAGGCTTGTGGATGAGGGAAGGTGGCACCTGGCAGACCTGGTAAGGGGGTGGCCAGTGGAGTAGGCAGTCCTACATTTGCATGCAGATGAGCCAGGAGGAACAACTGAGTAGCAAGACAGACTGAGCAATCCAGTGTCCCAGCATGGGAAAATAAAGCCTCAAAACCTCTCATGGAAAAAACCTATAGGTGTTGGGGCAGTGGGAAAAACTCCCAGCCTCACAGGGAGTACACACCAATGCACATCATAATTACATTACTCAAGATTAAAGATAAGGCAGAATCTTTCTTTTAATTTACTTTTTAATCATTATTCAACTAGAGTTTCTATCCTTTACTCCCATTCCAGCAAAACCCACCTATCCCTCCCCTCTCCCCTCCCATTTCCAACCCCCCTAGTTTTTGTCCATATGTCCTTTATATTTGTTCCTGTAAACCCTTTCCCATTCTCCCCTGAAGTTTCCCTTGAAATTCCCTCCCCTCTCCCCTCTAGTCACAGCCAGCCTGTCCTTTATTTCAGGGTCTTTGGCTATATTTTGCTTGTTTCTTTGTTTTGTTGTCTAGGTTCCTGTTAAAGGTGAGATCATATGGTATTTTCCTTTCACTGCCAGGCTTATTTCACTTAGCATAAAGCTTTCCAGCTCCATCCATGCTGTTGCAAAGGGTAGGAGCTCCTTCTTTCTTTCTTTCTTTTTTTTTTTTTT
>CM052547.1:52263132-52284280 GCA_028533065.1 Trachops cirrhosus | reverse complement strand
GGTCCCCCGGAGCGCCTGCGCCTTTTCCTTTTTCAATGCTGTGGTTTCCGAGACTTTCACCAAACCACGCTCTCTTCGGGTTTTTCAGTGTCCGCTACAATTTGCTATCTCCTATTTTCATTTATGGCGTGATAATGTTGGCTCTTTGCTCTGTACCTACGTAAAATGACTCAGATTTTTTTTCCCTGGTTGTGGGAGAGTAGAACCTGCTGCATCCTACCACGCCGCCATCTTCTCTCTACATAATTATGTGCTAATAATTAAACATAGTTTAATTTGGACTCTTCCCTTGTTCTCGGGCTAATTTAATTTTGGCTTGTCTGCGCCCCTGAGACCTCCGGCGGGCGAGGGGTGTTAAACCGCTGCCGAGCCGCTGCTTTGTGCCTCTCTTTTTTTTCTTGATGAGCCTGCTTAAAGGCTTATCGGTTTTGTTTATCTTTTCATAGAACCTGCTCCTGGATTCATTGATCCTTAGAATTGTGTTTTAGCCTCTATGTCATTAATTTGCTCTGCTCTTGGTGATCTTTTTCCTTCTATGTCCTCTGGGTTGTCTTGTTGTTGTTCCCCAAGATCTTCTAGGTGTAGGTTTAGGTTGTTTATTTGAAATGTTTCTATCTTTTTTAAGTAGGCCAGTATCACTCTGAACTTTCCTCTCAGGACTGCTTCACTCTGTCCCATATGTTTTGGGTTTTTGTGAGTTCATTTTCATTTGTTTCCAGGAATATTTTGGTTTCTTCTTTAATCTCATTCTTGACCCATTTATTGTTTAATAGCATGCTATTTCATCTCCATGAGTTTGAGTGTTGTTTGGGTTTTTTTTCCTTGAGCTTGGATTCTAGTTTCAGTCCTTTGTGGTCAGAGAAAATGCATAATGTGATTTCAGTTTTCTTGAATTTGTTGAAGCTTGTTTTGTGTCCTATCATGCAGTATCTTTGAAAATGTTTCATTTGCATTTCAGAAGAATGTGTATTTTGCTTCTTTGGGATGAAAGGCTCTCTCTCTCTATATATATATATGTATCAGTTAAGTCCATTTCATCTAGGACATTGTTCAATGCCACAATGTCTTTGTTGATATTTTCTTTGGAAGATCTATCCATTTTTTACTATGGGGTGTTAAAACCTCCTACTTTGATTGCATTCTGTTAATATCTTCTTTGAAGTCTTCCAAGATTTTCTTTATATATTTGGGTGCTCCTGTGTTGGGTGCATATACATTCACAATATTTATGTCTTCTTAATGGATTCTTCCCTTGAGTATTATGAGGCGACTTTCTGGGACTTTCCTTCTGGCTCTTCTTTTGAAGACTATTTTGTCTGATATGAGTATAGCCATCCCAGCCTTTTTTTTCTGCCCATTTGCTTGGAATATTTGTTTCCAGCCCTTCATTTTCAGTCTGTGTAGGTCTTTTGTTCTGAGGTGGGTCTCCTGTAAGCAGAATATGTGTGGGTCATGAATTCTTATACATTCTCCTGTTCTACATCTTTTGTTTGGGGCATTTAATCCATTTACATTTAAGGTTATTTTTGATAGGTACTTATTCATTGCCATTTTTTTGTCCCTATGGTCCTCTCTCTCTCACTGTTTTTCTTCCTGTTCTTAAAGCAGACCCTTTAGCATCTCTTGCATAGCTGGTTTAGAGGAGGTGTATCTTTCAGGCTTCTTTTGTCTGGGAAGTTCCCTATCTGGTCTTCCAATTTAATTGAGAACTTTCTTGGATATAGCAATCTTGGTTGCAGGTCTCTGGTTTTCATTACTTGGAATATTTCTTGCCTTTCCTTTTGGGTTTGGAGCATTTCCATTGAGAAGTCAGGTGTCAGTCAGGGCTCCCTTGTATGTTACTTCCTGTTTCTCCTTTGCTGCTTTTAGGATTCTCTCTCTGTCTTGGTATTTTGCCATTTTCATTATGATATGTCTTGAGGTGGGCCTCTTTGGGTTCCTCTTGATTGGGACTCTCTGTGTTTCCTGGATGTTTGTGTCTTTTTCTCTCATCAAATTGGGGAAGTTTTCCATCATTACTTTTTCAAACAGGTTTTCTATCCCTTGCTCTTCTTTTTCTCCTTCTGGTGTCCATTTTATACAGATATTATTATGTTTCATGTTGTCCTGTAGTTCTCTTAACCCCTCTTCCTTCTTTCTGAGCCTCCTTTTCTTTTCTTGTTCATTCTTGGTGTTTTTTTCCTATCTTATCCTCCAGCTCACTGATCCAATCCTCTGCTTCATTGAGCCTGCTTTTGATTTTTTTTCTACCATGTTCTTCAGTTCAGAAATTGTATTCTTCATTTCCTCTTGGCCCTTGTTGATAGTTTCTATTTACTTTTTCACATTGATAAAGATTGCAGTGAGTTCATTGTAGCTTCCCTGTAGTTTCTGGTAGCTCCTTGTGAGATCATTGAACTTCCTGATAATCATTGCTTTGATCTCAATATCTGATAGTTGAGTTGCCTCCATTTAATTTAGCATTCTTTCTGAGGCTTCCTTCTTTCCTTTCATTTGGGGATTGTTTCTTTATCTTTCCATTGTTCGTGAGACTCTTCTCGCTAGCCTCAGCTTCTTTAATTGATCTGTTCTGACTCCCTAGGTTTCTGGTGTGAACTTCTATGGTAGAAGACCTGTGAGAGTCAGTGGTGCAGTCTCCTTGATCTCCTGAAGTTGCTGGTTGTGGGCTGTCATTTGTGTTGGCTCTCTGGATGTCTTTGGGTTTTGATTGTTGTTGTGTCTTGCTTTGGCGGGTCCTTCCCTCCAGTTGGTTAACTGAGTGTCACTCCATCCACCACCTCTTGTATTCTGTTGTGTAGGTGTGGGCAGGTTGTGTTGTAGCTGGTTTTTCTGTGTGCACAAGGTTTTGAGGCTTCTCTTTCACTCTTGTTCAGTTGTCTGTTCTGGGTTATTTCTCCACCATTTAGTTGTATTTCCAGATAGGTCCTGTGTTGAGGTTAGTGTGGCTTCCACTCCCTCCTTCACCTTCTTCTGTTGTTATCTGTTGGTGGTTCCTTTATTTGTGGGTTTCCTCTTCCAGCAGGTATTCTGGTGTTCACAGCATCCACCTGTGAGGTGCTTGTGTTCTTCACCAATAAGACTTTAACAAGTAAGGAAGTCAGATGGGCACTGAGAAGTGGTAGACAGTTATCTCTTTTACCAAGAATTGGGCTGCATTGGCATAGTATTTGTGGCACAAAATATATGCCAAATCCAATCCGTTGGTGGATGTTGTATGAAGCTCTGTGTTGACAAATTTCCGAGGATTGACTCCTACTCCAAGGCCAGACACTGTGTCTTTCTTGCTCACAGCTGTGTCCTCAGAGCCACAGCACAGTTTGTGCAGTTGGCTCAGGCAAAAAAAATCATGTTGATTCCAAGAGGTCTTGTATACATGCAGTTGCAAGCACTACCACTGAAGCTTAGCTGATGCTTGAATTTGACACAGGTGAAAATCCAAAATTCTGCAGGTAACTTTTGACTCCTGAAAAAGTTAACTAGTATTGGATGTCTTAGCCACACCAAGAATATAAGAAAAAAAATAAAAGACATTCAATTTGGAAAAGAGGAAGTAAAACTGTCAATGTTTGCCGATAACATGAAGTATACATAGAAAACCATACAGACTACACCAAAAATCTACTCAACCTAATAAGTGAATTTGGCAAAATAGCAGATACAAAGTCAATATTCAAAAATCAAAGACATTTGTGTACATTAACAATGAAATATCAGAAACTGAAATCGGGAAAAATCCTATTTGATATAGCAATGAGAAAATGAAGTACCTAGGAATAAACCTAACCAAGGAGATAAAAGACCCATACTGAGAAAACTGCACAACACTGAAAAAAGAAATTAAGGAAGACACAAAAATAATGGAAGTATATACCATGTTCATGAATGGGAAGAAAAACATCATCAAAATGTCCATACTACCCAAAGCAATTTGTAGATTCAGCACAATCCCTATTAAAACACCAATGACATATTACATAAATATAGAACAAATATTTCAAAAATTTATATGGAACCATAAATGACCACAAATAGCTTCAGCAGTTTCACAAAGAAGAACAAGGTAGGGGGGATCACAATAACTGACATCAAACTATATTGCAAGACCATGACAATCAAAATGAACTGATACTCGCATAAGAACAGTCACAGAGATCAATGGAACAGAATAGAAAGCTCAGAAATAAACCCAAGTCTCAATGGCCAAGCGATATTAGGTAAAGGGGGCAGGAGCATAACGGAGTAAAAATAACCACTTCACCAAATGATATTGGGAGATCTGGACAGATACATACAAAAAAATGAAACTTGACCACCAACTTAAACCATACACTAAAATAAATTCAAGGTAGATACAAAACTTAAATATAAGTTGTGGCACCAAAAAAACCTAGAGGAGAATATAGGTATGAAAATCTCATATATTCCACACAGCAATATTTTCAACAATATGTCTCCTAGAGCAAAGGACATAAAGGAAAGAATACACAAACAGGGCCTCAATAAAATAAAAAGTTTATGCACAAGTACAGAAAACAGCATTAAAATGAAAAGGGAGCCAACCATAAGGGGAAGTATATTTTATTTGCCAATGATACCTCAGACAAGGGTTTGATCTCCAAAATATATGAAGAACTCACATGACTGTACTCCAGGAAGACAAACAACCCAATTAAAAAGTGGGCAAAGGATTTGAGTAGACACTTCTCCAAGGAATGCACACAGAGGGCCCAGAGACATATGAAAAGATGCTCAGGATCACTAGCCATCAGAGAGATGCAAATTAAAACCACAATGAGATACCACTTCATACTAGTGAGAATGGCCATCATGAACAAAGCAACAAACAGGTGTTGGTTGATGATGTGGAGAAAAGGGAACCCTAGTGCATTGTTTGTGGGATGTAGACTGGTACAGCTGCTGCAGAAAACAGTATGGAATTTCCTCAGAAAACTAAAAGTGGAAGTGCTTGTTGACCCAGCAATTCCACTGCTGAGATTATACCCTAAGAACCAAGTCACACCAGTTCAAAAGATCTTATGCACCCAAGTTCATAGCAGTACAATTTATACTAGCCAAGAGCTGGATGCAACCTAAGTGCCCATCAGTAAATGAATGGATCAAGAATCTGTGCTACATTTACATGGTGGAATAGTATGCAGCAGAGAGAATGAAGGAGCTCCTACCCTTTGCGACAGAATGGATAGATCTGGAGAACATTATGCTAAATGAAATAAGCCAGGCAGTGAAGGAAAAATGCCATATGATCTCATCGTTAAGTGGAACCTAATCAACAAAACAATCAAGCAAGCAAAATATAGCCAGAGACACTGAAATAAAGAACAAACTGATACTAACCAGAGGGAATATGGGAGGCAATAATTGGGGTGAGGGGGGAATGGGAAGGGATTTTCAAGAACATGTATAAATGACAAATGGACAAAACCAAAGGGGGGTTGGAGTGTGGGGAAAATTGAGACAACTGTATCTGAACAACAATAGAAAAAGATGTAAAATTAAAAAAAAACATAAAAAATAGAAGAAGAAGAAATGGAGGTTACTGGCCTCCATGTCCAGAGTATTGAATATGAAGTCAGTGTGATCTGTATGCTTACTGAAGAAACAGGGCGTGTGGCTCTGGTCTGTGCCCAAGAACCACACTGAGAAACTTACAAACTACAAACGTACAAACTTGCTCCAGCTCCTCAGGTTACTTAACACTGCTTTGTGTCAAGCACTGGTGTATAGCAAAGAGGCCAGGAAGCCATAGATGCCAGAGAAACCTGGGTGTAAATGTGGCCCTGGGTACTTACTATAATAATTTAATGACCCTCAGTTATCTTTTCAATTAAATTAGTATAACTCTACATAACTCACAGCATTGTTGTACAAGCCAAACTAAGACCTAAGCAAACAGCAGGTGATCAAGAAATGTTGGTCCCTCTCTTCAGAGCCTCTGAGAAGTGTCCCTGCAACTTCTATATCTGTACCCTGGATTTTAAACAGATTCAAAGGGCTCAAAAACTGAAGGAAAACATTCCCACACTGTAGTTGAGGAAAGAGTAGTTAATAAATACAATAAATAGAATAAAATAGAACAAATTATTACTGTTCAGCACCAAAGCTGCTCAATCAAAAGACTGTAGAATCAATTGCAAACATGTTGGGCAATCCCCCATTTCTGTTATGTCAGCTTCCCAGGAAAAGGGATACCACCTGCTCCTTTCTGCTCCAACTCTTATCCCCTCTAACTCACCCCCTCACACTGTGTTTCCCTAAGTTTCCTGCAGGATTCTCTGGCAAGGTTTCCACACACTAGGGAGTAACAGAGAGCTGACAACCCATAGACTTACCTGGAGATGCTATCCAGTGGTTGCATGATTTAGCTGGGCACGAAGGTGCAAAGCATGGGGCTGAATACCAAGTGCAGAGAAATCAGTGTGAATAATCATCATCACTGACATAAGGGAGGCAGGATTATCCTTCATTTCTGGAGTCTCATCAGGTGACATTTACTCCCAAATCCCAGACAAAGTAAACCCTGCATGTGGAGCCATATGGGGAATGTAGGGGATTCCACAAAGTAGGAAGGATGTCTCCACACGGAACTCCTGAACTGGTGTCAATAACTCTTGGGATCTCCTGAGTCAGTGAGGGCAATGGCTATGTGGAGCCATGGCCTGGGCATTGAAGAGCAGGATAATAGCTATGCTACTTCACACTTTCAGCAAATATGAACTTAGCACCTTGTTTATACAATTTGACTTTTTAAAAATAAATCTTGATTGTGATTTTTAATTCATTTCTGAAATCCTCAAGGGCAAATAATTCAGGTGTTTATAACCTGACAGAGAAGAGACCTGTGCATAAATAGGTACAATAGAAATGAAACACTAGTAACAGAGGTAACTGGCATTTACTGTGGCATTGACCTCTACTCAAACCACAGTGGAGCATATCCTGGGAAGTTGTGGAAATTCTTAGACTCTGAACCCTGAGACTAGTTAAATTATAATCTCTGCAAATGTGCAGTGGTGTTAAAGTCACAGAGATGTTAATGTGCAACAACTGGACCTGTTATTTGGCAGAGGTTCTCACCGTGGCTACATGCTAGAACTATATGGGAGCTTTGTTAAGTCTCCCTGCCAAGCCACACCCCATATGAATTAAATCTCTAGGGAAGAGTGTCAAGCAGTGATGTGCTAAAGCCTGGTGAAAGCCAGCTCTTAATTTTTCAGGATTCTGTGAGCCCATTGTTACATTCTTGGTTACTTAAAATTGGCCAGGATGATAGTAGTATTTATAACAGAAATTGACAAACACCACAAATCAGCAATTCCACTCCCCATCAGGAGAGCTAATTGTCAGACATTAGGCAACACACCTCTGGTTCCAGACAATTGTGCTTCTAGTGAATAAAAAAAAAAAAAAGTTAAGCTGGGAGACCAAGGGGAGGTTTCATCAACAGAATGTAAACTTGGAAAGTAGCTGAGTGGACAGAGTCTTGGAGGTGAGTGAATGTACAACGTGCAGGGAAAGCAGTGGTAGGTGTCATGGGAGCATTGTGGTATAAAAGGCATGATGGACACTCATGCTGGTAACTCAGGCTGGCAGCAGATGGTGGAGGGGCTTAAAGTCAGTTCGCTTCACTTTAGTCTCGGAGTCACTGGGGCAAATGAGGGTCTTTAACCAAGACACACACAGAAACCAAAATAAACTATAAAAAGTCCTGGTCTACTAAATGAGAGTTCTGACATCTAGCCTCTCAATATCTAATTTCAAACTCTCACAAGGGTGTCCTGAAAATCTGACTGTGGCAAGGTAACTTACACAAAGTAACTTTTATACCCAGCAAGGCTATAGGCTACTGAATTGGAGTCATCACCCTCTGGTCCATCTCTTGGCATTGCATTCACTCTTAGCCATGTCTTCAGAAGTCTCAAATAGATCCTCCAACATAAGGATTTCATGGAGTCTTGTATGTTTTCTACTTTATTTTTTATTGTTCATTTTATTAGGATTGCCCCAATTTTTCCTCTTGCCACCCTCCACACAGGCCACCCCTCTCTCCCACAGTCAATCCTTTCTCCTTTGTCCATATGCATGAGTAATTCATGTTATTTGACTAATTCTTTCCACTTCATTTCATCATTCCAGCCCATCCTCCTCTACTCATATAGGTCTCAGTTTGTTGCAAATTTCCATATATCTACTTTTATTTTTCTAGTTAGTATGTTTTATTCATTAGATTCCTATTATAGATGAGATCATATAGTATTTGTCTTTTGCCATCTGGCTTATTTCACTTAGCATAATAGTCTCCGGCTCCATTTACACTGCTGCAAAAGATATGAATTCCTTCTTTCTTTCTGAAGTATTCTGTTGTGTAAATGTATCACACTTCTTTTTTATTGTTTTTCAAATATAGTTGTCTCCATTTTCCTCTATTCCCCTGCCTCACCAACCCTACCTATGACACTCAATCCTACTCCCCTTTGGCTTTGTCCAAGAGTCTTTTACACAGGTACCTTGACCCTTCACCTTATTTCCTTCCCTTTTTCCCTCTCCCCACTCTACTGTGGTTACTGACAGTCAGTTCTTTATTTCAGTGTCTGTATTTATATTTTGCTTGCTTGTTTCTTTTGTTCATGAGGTTCTGCTAATAGATGAGATCATATGGCATTTGTCTTTCACTGCTTGGCATATTTCCCTTAGCGCAATGTTCTCCCGTTCCATAAATGCTGTCACCAGGGGTAGAAGTTCCTTCTTTCTTTCTGCTCCATAGTATTCCATTGTGTAAATATACCACAATTTTTTGATCAACTCATTTACAGATGGGCATTTAAGCTGCTTCCAACGCTTGGCTATTGTAAATTGTGCTGCTATGAACATTGGGGTGCACAGATTCTTTTGAATTGGTGTTTCAGGGTTCTTAGGGTATAATCCAAACAGTGGAATTGCCAGGCCAAAAGGCAGTTCAATTTTCAGTTTTCTGAGGAAATTCCATACTGTTTTCCACAGTGGCTGCACCAGTCTGCATTCCCACAAATAGTTTACTACGCTTCCCTTTCCTCCACAACCTCACCAGCACTTGTTTCTTCATTCATTTATGATGACCATTTGGATTGGTTTGAAGTGGTATCTCATTATGGTTTGATTTTGTGTCTTTTTGATGGCTGGTGATGCTAAGCATCCTTTCATATGTCTCTAGGCCCTATGTATGTACTCCTTGGAAAAGTGTCTTTTCAGGTCCTTTGCCCATTTCTTATTGAGTTGTTTGTGGGCCTGGAGTGGAGTTGTGTGAGTTATTTATATATTTTGGAGATCAAACCCTTTTCCAAGGTACCATTAGAAAATATATTTTCACATACAGTTGGTTCTTTTTTCATTTTAATGCTGTTTTCTTTAGCTGTGCAGAAACTTTTTAATATGATGTAGTCCCATTTGTTTATTCTTTCCTTTATGTCTCTTGCTGTAGAGGATATGTCAGTAAAAATATTGCTGCATGGATATCTGAGATTTTCCTGCTAATGTTCTCCTCTAGGACTTTTATGGTGTTGCAACTTATATTTAAGTCTTATCCACCTTGAATTTCTTTTGTATATGGTGTAAGTTGGTGATCAAATTTCATTTTGTTGCATGCAGCTGTCAAGATCGCCCAACATCATTTATTGAAGAGGCAATTTTTACTCCATTCTATGCTTCTGCTCCCTTTGTCAAATATTAATTGACCATAGAGACTTGAGTTTATATCTTGGATCTCTTTTCTGTTCCATTGATCTATGTGTCTGTTCTTATACCAGTACCAGACTGTTTTAAATACCATGGACTTGTAGTATCATTTGATGTCAGTTATTGTGGTCCGTCCTACTTTGTTCTTCTTTCTCAAAATTGCTGTGGCCATTTGGGGTCATTTTGGGTTCCATATAAATTTTTGAAATGTTTGTTCTATATCTGTGAAATATGTCATTGGTATTTTATTAAAGGTTCCTTGAATCCATAAATTGCTTTGGGTAGGACAGACATATTGTTAATGTTAATCCTTCCTATTTATGAACACAGTATATGCTCCCATTTTCTTGTGTTTTCAATAATTTCTTTCTTTAGTGTTGTATAGTTTTCTGAATAAAGGTCTTTTGCCTCCTTTTCAGTTTTACTCCTAAGTACTTTATTTTTTGTGGTTGTTGTTATGGCAAATTGGATTTTTTTTCTGATTTCGGTTTCTGATATTTCATTGTTGCTCTACAAAACTGCCTTCAATTTCTGAATAGTAAATTGTATCCTGGTGTTTTGCCAAATTTACTTATTTGGTTGAGTAGTTTTTGGTGGAGTCTATAGGGTTTTCTATGTACACTGTTTTGTCATCTGGAAACAGTGATGGTTTAACTTCCTCCTTTCAAATTTGGATGCCTTTTATTTCTTCTTCTTGTCTGATTGCTGTGGCTAAGTCTTCCAATACTATGTTAAATAGAAGTGTTGAAATTGGCCCTAGCTGGTGTAGCTCCATGGCTTGAGCATGGGACTGCGAACCAAAGGGTCACTGGTTCGATTCCCAGTCAGGGCACATACTTGGGTTGCAGGCCAGGTCACCAGTGGGGGTCTTGAGAGAGGCAAAACCATGTTGATAGTTCTCTCCCTTTCTTTCTCATTTCCTTCTTCTCTCTCTAAAAATAAATAAATAAAATCTTTAAAAAATAAAGTAGTATTGAAATCAGACACCTTTGTCTTGTTCCTGATCTTAGTGGGAAAGCTTTTAGGTTTTGCCTGTTGAGTATGATGTTGGCTGTAGATTTCTCCTACATGGCCATCCTTGTGTTGAGGAATGCTCCCTCTACTCCCTCTTTGCTGAGTGTTTTTACCAGAAATGGGTGCTGCACCTTATCAAGTGCTTTTTTTTCTACGTCTATTGATATGAGCATGTGATTCTTATCTTTCCTTTGGTTTATGTGATATATAATGTTTATTGATTTGCAAATATTCTACCATCCTTGCATCCCTAGAATGAATCCCACTTGATCATGGTGTATGATGTTTTTAATGTATTACTGGATGCTGTTTGTCAATTTTTGTTGAGGATTTTAGTGTCTATGTTCATTGGCAATATTGGGCCTATAGTTTTCTTTCTTTCTTGTGTCTTTATCTGATTTTGGAATTAAGATTACACTGGCCTCATAAAAAGAGTTTGAGAGTGTTCCCTCCTCTTGAATTTTTTTGGAATAGTCTGAGAAGGATAGAAGTTAGCTCTTCCTTAAATGTTTTGTAAACTTCTCCTGTGAAACCATCCTGTCCAGGGCTTTTGTGTGCTGGGATTGTTTTGATTACTGTTTCTATTTCTCTAGCTGTTATTGAAATGTTCTAGCTTTCTGCATCATCTTTTTTTGCGTATATATGTCCTAGGACAAAAGAAGTAAGGGAAAAAATAAATGGGACTACCTCAAATTAAAAATGTTGTGCACAGCTAAGAAACCATATCAAAATGAAAAGGAAACCAACTGTATGGAAGAATATATTTGCCAATGATACATCAGACTAGTGTTTGATCTCCACAACATATAAAGAACTCATACAACTCAATACCAGGAAGACAATAATCCAATTAAAAAATGGTCAAAGGACCTGAATAGACACTTCTCCAAGGAGAACATATAGAAGGCCCAGAGAAATATCAAAGGATTCTTAACATCACTAGCCATCAGAGAGATGCAAATTAAAAGCACAATGAGATACCACTTCACACTGGTGAGAATGGCTATCATAAACAAATGAAGAAACAACAGGTGTTGGTGAGGTTGTGGAGGAAAGGGAACCCTAGTGCACTGTTGGTGGGAATGTAGGCTGGTGCCGCCACTGTGGAAAACAGGATGGAATTTCCTCAGAAACCTAGAAATGAAACTGCCTTTTGACCCAGAGATTCCACTGCTTGGATTTTACCTTAACCCTGAAACACCATTTCAAAAGAATCTATGCACCCCTGTGTTCATAACAGTGTCATTTAGTTAGCCAAGTGCTGGAAACAGTCAAAGTGTCCATCAGTAAATGAGTGGATTAAAAAACTCACTTCATTTACCCAATGGTATACTACACAGCAAAAGATAAAAAGAACTCCTACCTTTTGTGTCAGCATGGATGGAACTGGAGAGTATTCTAAGGAAAATAAGCCTGTCAATGAAAGACAAATTCCGTATGATCTCACCTAAAATAGGAATGTAATGAACAAAACAAACTACTGAAGAAAATTGAACCAGAGGCATGGAAATATGTAACAGGCTAATAATAATTAGAGGAGGGGTGGAGATAATGTTTGAAAGACAGGGAAGAGACTAGTCAAAGAACACGCATGTATGAATGACCCATGGACACAGACAACAGAATGTGGGAGCTGGAGGTGGGATGGGTAGGGGCAGGCAAAGGGGGATAAATTAGTACAACTCTAATAGAATAACAATAAAAATAACAAAAGTAAAAAATAAATTTATTTCTAAGTTCTTAATGTTTCTTGTTGCCATAATAAATAAGTGGAATTTTTCTCTTTAGTTTCTCTTTCTGATCATTCATTTTTGGTGTAAAAGAATGCCATCAATTTCTTAATTTTGACTTTGTATATCATTAATTTGCCAAGTTTACTATTTAGGTTGAGTATTTTTTTTGGTGGACTCTATAGAGTTCTCTGTGTATACTATCTGTCATCTGTGAATAATATCTTTACCTCCTTCTTTGCAATTTGGATGTCTTTTATTTCTTTTTCTTGTCTAATTGCTGTGGTTGGAACTTCCAGTACTATGTGGAATAAGAGTGGTGAAAGTGGGCACCCTTGTCTTGTTCATGATCTTAAGGGAAACATTTTAATTTTTTCCCATTGAGTATCACATTGGCAGTAGGTTCTCATATATGGCCTGTATTATTTAAAGTATGCTCCCTCTATTCCCACTGTGCTGAGCATTTTCATTATAAATGGATTGTGGGTATTATCAAATGATTTTCAGTATCTACTAATACCATCATGTGACTTTGTCCTTCATTTTGTTTATGTGATTATTAAGTATACTGATTTGCGACTGTTATACCATCTTTGCATCCCTGGGATGAATCCCACTTGATCATGTTATATGATCTGTTTAATGTATTGTTGGATCCAGTTTGCCAATATTTTGTTGAGGATTATAACATCTATGTTCATTAGAGATATTGACCTGTAATTTTCTGTCTTTTTTTTTGTGTGTTGTTACCTGGTTTTGATATTAGGATAATAATGGATTGTAATATAGTTAGGGAGTCTTCCCTCTTCTTGAATTTTTTGGAATAGTTTTAGAAGGATAGGAGATAGTCTTCTTTGAATGTTTAGTAAATTCACCTGTGAAGCCATCTGATCCAGGGCTTTTGTGTACCAGGTGTTTTTTTCAACACTGCTTCAATTTTACTACGTGTTATTGTTATGTTCAAGCTTTCTGCTTCTTCTTGATTCAGTGTTGGGAAATTGAATGTTTCCAGAAGTTTTTCCATTCTGCTTAGGCTTCCAGTTGCTTGGCAAATAGTTATTCTTTGTAATTTCTTACAATTCTTTTTATTTCTGTGGTATCAGTTGATACTTCTGCTCCTCTGTTTCTGATTTTATTTATTAGGGTTCTTTCTCTTTTTTTCTTGACGAATCTGGTTAAAGGCTTATTCATTTTGTTTATCTTTTCAAAGAACGATCTCCTGGATTCACTGATGCTCTGGAATTTTTTATTTTTTAATTTCTATGTCATTTAATTCTGCTCTGATCATATTTCCTTCCTTCTATTCACTCTGGGCTTTGTTTGTTGTTTTTCCTCTAATTCTTTTAGATGTAGGGGTAGGTTGTTTATTTGAGATTTTTTTATCTTCTTTTGGTAGGACTCTATTACTATGAACTTCCCTTTCAGGACTGTTTTTGCTGTGTCCCATAGGTTTTGGGTTGTTTTGTGTTCACACTTTTTTAGTCCAGATACTTTTTTAAATTTCTTCCTTGATCTCATTGTTAACCTATTCATTATTCAATAACATTTTGTTCAGTCTCCATGTATTTGAAGGGTTTTGAATTTTTCTTTGGTTTCTGGTTTCAAGCCATTGTGATCTGAGATGATGCTTGATATGATTTCAATTTCCTTGAAATTGTTAAGACTTGTCTTGTGTCCTACTGTGTGGGACACAAGATAGACCTACTGTGTGGTCTATCTTGAAAGTATTCCATGTGCATTTGAAAAGACTGTATATGTTGCGTCTTTGGCATGATATATTCTGTAAGTGTCAATTGATTGCATTTGATCTAGATTGTTGTTCAATACCACAATATCTTGGCTGATTTTTGTTTGGAAGATCTATCCATTGTTGACTGTGTGGTGTTAAAATCCTCTATGATGACTGTATTGCTGTTGATCTCCCTCTTAAAGTGCTCTACAATTTCTTATGTATTTAGGTGCTCCTGTGTTGGATGCATATATATATATATATGTTTACAAGGACTGTATCCTCTTGCTGGTCTACTCACTTAAATATTATATAGTGACATTGTTTGTCTCTTGTTATGACCTTTGTTTTATTTTTTAAAGATTTTATTTATTTTTTTAGAGACAGGAAAGGGAAGGAGAAAGAGAGGGAGAGAAACATCAATGTGTGGTTGTCTCTTGCACTCCCCTACTGGGGACCCAGCCCACAACCCAGGCACGTGCCCTTACTGGAAATCAAATGGGCAACCCTTCGGTTCACAGCACATGTTCAATCCACTGAGCTACACCAGCCAGGGCATGGCCTTTGTTTGAAGTCTATTTTGTCTGATATATGGGTTGCTACCCCAGCTTTTCTTTTCATGTCCATTTGCTGTAATATTTTTTCCATTCCTTTACTTTCAGTCTGTGTAGATCTTTTGTTCTGATGTAGATCTCTTGTAAGCAGCATATATATGGAGAGTGTTTACTGATCCACCTAGCTACCCTATGCCATTTTATTGGAGCATTTAATCTATTTACATTCAAGGTTATTATTTATAGGTACTTGTTCTTTGACATTTTTTCCCTTTGTGCTTTTTTTCCTGCCCCCACCACCCACCGTCTTTCTCTCCTCCACTTCCTCCTCCTTCCTCTTCTTCTTTCCCTTCTTCTTTTCTTCTTCTTAAAGCAGTCCTTTTAGCATATCTTGCAGTTCTGGCCTGATTGAGATGTATTTGTTTAGCCTTCTTTTGTCCTGGAAGCTCTTTATTTGACCTTCCATTTTTAATGAGTGTTTCTAGATCAAGTAGTCTTTCCTGCAGGTCCTTGCTTTTCATTACTTGGAATATTTCTTGCCATTCCCTTCTGGCTTGTAGAGTTTCTTGAGAAATAAACTGATAGCCTTATGAGCTACCTTGTATGTTACTAGCTGATTCTCCCTTGCTGTTTTTAATGTTCTCTTTTTGTCTTTAAATTTTGCCATTTTAATTATGATGTGTCTTGGAGTGTGGCTTATTGGGTTCCTCTTGATTGGGACCCTCTGTTCTTCCTGAACTTGCATGCTTTTATCTGTCACCAAGTTAGGGAAGTTTTCTGTCATTTTTGCCATGAGGTTTTCTTTCCCTTGCCCCTTTTCTTCTCATGAAAATGTGTTCTTGTGATATGAATTTTATGTTTCATGTTGTTCTGAAGCTCTCTGAAACTATCTTTGTTATTTTTTTAGTCTTTTTCATCTTTTTGCTCTGACTGGGTGTTTTTTTTTCTACCTTGTCTTCCTCTCATGGATTCAGTTACCTGGTACATCTAGCCTGCTTTTAATTCCTTCTAGTGTATTCTTCATTTCAGATATTGTATTCTTCCTTTCCTCCTGGCTTTCATTCATGGTTCTGATGTCCTTTTTCATGCTGATGTAGTTCTCACTAAGTTCCTTGTAACTCCCATAAACCTCCTTGTAGTTCTTACTGAACTCCTTGAGCATCTTTATAATTATTATTTTGAACTCTATGTATTATAAATTGTTTTCCTTAATTCCATTTAGCTCTTTTTCCAGGGATTCCTCCTTTCCTTTTGATTTGGAGCTGTTTCTTTGTTTCCCCACTTTGGATGACCCTTTTTGTTTGTTTCTACATATCACATTGCTCTGGCCTTCTATGGTAGGAGTTCTCTGGGACTCAGTGGTGTTGTCTTTTTGATATTCTGAGCTGGATGTTCCAGGGATTCCCTTTATTCAGTTTATTCGGGCTTTCTTTTTGTAATTGGGCTTTGATATTGATGGCTTATTCATTGGTGGGTTCTCCCCTCTGGTTGTTGACTAAGAGTCACAACCCTCAACATGTCTTGTATGCTATTGCATAAGTGCTGGTGAAACAAAGCAAAACTACCCAGAAATGCAAGCCCTTGTCAGCAAAAATAACACCCTACCACATCAGCAATGTTAACAAGTGAGCAAAGATTAGTAAAGTTGGAAATAGATTAAAAATATTATAAGATAAGAAAAAAAGAATATGAGATGAATAAAGAAAAGAAAATGATTTTGAGAGGGAAGAGAAATAATAAGAGTAGATAATAGAAACAAGGCAAAGGAAGAAAAACAACTTAAAATGTAAGTAAAAAGGAGAGAGAGATTGCAAAATGGAATAAGAAAAGGGGAAAATATAATATGAGATTTGAAATAAAATGTAAAAAATAGTGAACCAGTAGGAACAAAATTGAAGAAAAACCACAAGGTCAATAACAACAACAGATGAGCAAAGATTAATAAGGGCGGAAAGAGAATGAGAATATTATAAGAAAGAGAAAAATATATGATATATACAGTAAAGAAAAATTATTTTGAGAGGATAGCAGTGGGAGAAATAATAAGAATTAGGAATAGAATTCATGCTAAGAAACTATAAAAATAAAATTTCTAACTCAAATAACAAGGTCAGGAGGAAGGCAAAATGAAGTAACACAGAGGAGAGTAGCCTATGAGATTTGAAATAAAAAACATAGTCAACAAATAAGGATAAAATTGAAGATAAACAGCAATAACCACAATATCCATGCTAAACAAGCAACAATTAAAGATGGAAATAAAATAAGAATATTCTAAGAAAGAGAAAAAGAATGTGAGCTGACTAAAGGTAAGAAAAATGATTTTGAGAGGATAGAAGGTAGAGAAATAGTAAGAGTAAGGAATAGGAGAAACAAGGCATAGAAAGGGGGGAAATAAAATTTAAAAATGAAAATAATAAAGGGAAGGTAGAAGGCAAAATGGAGTAAGACAAGGGAAGGCTACAATGTGAGATTTGATACAGAAGTCAAATAAAAATATAAAGAAGAATAAAAAATAAAAGACAAAAATAATGAATTAATTCAAATACAATTGAAGAAAAATGTTAAAAGGCTCTTGGAGAGAATGAAATACACAGTTACTGAAGAACAAGATGCAATTTATCTCACCAGAGTTTGGTTTTGCCTTCTTTCTTTTTCTGGATCTCCCTCTGGCATTTGATCAGGTCAAGGTCCAGTTGTGGGTCATCCAACTCTGGATACAAGCATACTGCGTGTATCACCTACACATGCCTCTAGAGGGGGCTTCTATTGCTATCAAGAGGGTGGAGCCCCTGGGTATTCCCTGAGAAGCACTTTTCGGTCTTCTGGGAAAATTGTGAGTGTGTTCCCCCTCCTCCTGTACCACCCATCATGGTTTGTCTCAGCTTATCTCCAATAATGTATAGTTTCTAATGAGCTAGCTATCCATTTCAAGGGAGGGACCAATCTGTGTAAGAGGCTCAGCTATTTCCTGCTTGGTGCTGATGACAACTCTGCGTGAGAGCCAGGCTGGAAGGGGCCCTGATTCTCCCTTGCTGCATTGATTTCTTATCTCCCTGCCTTGCTGGACTCAGTGGAATAGGGCCTTACGAACCAGTGTATTTTGTCTCCAAGAAAAGTTCAAAACGGGCCCTTTGGGAGTTTCTCTTCCTGTCTTTCTCCCATAGATATGCACCCTGAAAGGGGTTCTTGAACCTGTCTCAAAAGGGGTTCTTTCCTGTTTCACAGAGTTTCCCCTTTGAATGTGGTGTTTGCAATCCTGCGGGGGGTGGGGTGCTGGGTATGTCCTTCCCTTCCCAGAGGTTTGAACTCTGCCAGAGAAGAGGGTTTTGCCTGGCTGTAAATAATCTTAGGTACTCAACTCTTGCCTGCCTAACTCCCAGCTCACTGCCCTTGAAGTAGACACAGTGAGAACTCTCCTTTTTGTGTAGTCCCTGGCATGCTAGCCACATTGGACTGGGGCCCAGAAATCCCTTTCCTGAGCAACTTTCTAATCTCCCTGACCAACTGTATTTAGTGGAAGCAAACTGTGCTTTTAACCTTCTCCCTTTTCTCACAGGGCAGCTGTGCACGGGGTCCCTGTCTAGCACACTTCAGCTCTCTTTTTAAAAATCTCTCTGTCACACACCCACTGCAGTACAGAATCACTGTCTAGAACTCCGTACACAGTACCTCTTCAAAAAGCAAAAAGTCTATCATGGTCATGTCATGGCTGGCTGCAGTCTGCCTTCACCCACCCTAAGTGCAGCCCCTCATTGTTTTGGGGAATAGAGTAACTTTCTTTCTCTGGCACTATCCTGCTTGGTGTTTGGCACTACAGTTATGAACATACTGCTTGCTGTGTGTGTGTGTAGCCTGGATCTCCTCAACTCTGAATCTCCTCTCTAGTCACTTCTGGCCAGAGTTTGGGGGTTCCCTGCATGGGACTGGGGTCCCCAACCCTAGGAAGGAAGAGAGCCACAAAACTGCAATTTCTGACTAATGTCTCCACTGCAGCAGGTGCCATACATGGGGTATTTCCCCTTCAACTTATAAAATCTCCTTACTGCCCATTGTGAGGCATCTTCCATACACCACAGCTTCAAAATTTCATATCAGCTGAGATTCCATTGATTTTTCAGGTTATTTATTGGAAGATCAGCTAAGAATCCAAGTTGGGGACAAGAGCAAATGGACACAGCTTCCACCTAGTCAGCCCCCATCTTCTCCCCCTTCATGGAGTCTTATATTTTAATTAAACTAAAATAGCGACCCTGACTTTTCTCCACTTATATATCCAGGGAGGCAGAATACCAAGGTAATAAAAAGTATTGTTAAGTATGGTTCTACAATAATTACTGAGTTTTAATATTGACACCACAATTCTTTAGCTATTTGACCTTGGTAAGTTAATTTATCTAAACCTCAGTTTCCCCATATGTAAAATGGGAAAAATAATGTCCACTTGATATGCATTTGGGGGTAGAATGATGTAAAGAATGTTTCAAAATTTCCTGGCATTAGTAGGTGTTGCCAATCTCAGCAAATGGTATCACAATCCATCCATGCAGCCAGCCAGAAGCTCAGGAGTTACTCCTCACCTCCCTCCCTGCTTTCCCATACTATCCTGCCATTTAGCATTTTGAATATTACATCTTGACTTCTGTTATCATGATCAAAGTCCTCTTTAACCTTTACTGAGACCAGATCCATGGCCTTCTGAGCAGATGTAATCTCTCTGAACATCCGGATACATTCTGCATCATCTTAATATATCCATCCAAGGAGGCCAACCTGTACATTTTTTTGCCCCGTGGCTGCCAGTTGGGTTTGGCCAACAGATTCTTTCTTACTAGAATCTTTTTTTTAATTTATTTTTTAATCATTATTCAAGTACAGGTTCTATCCTTTACTCCCATTCCAGGCAACCCACCCATCCCTCCCCTCTTCCATCCCATTTCCAACCCCCATAGTATCTGTCCATATGTCCTTTATATTTGCTCCTGTAAACCCTTCCCATTCTCCCCTGAAGTTCCCCTGAAATTCCCTCCCCTCTCCCCTCTAGTCACTGTAAGCCTTTCCTCTATTTCAGTGTCTTTGGCTATATTTTGCTTGTTTCTTTGTTTTGTTGTCTAGGTTCCTGATAAAGGAAAGATCATATGGTATTTGTCTTTCACTGCCTGGCTTATTTCGCTTAGCATAATGCTTTCCAGCTCCATTCATGCTCACACAGAGGGTAAGAGCTCCTTCTTTCTTTCTTTCTGCTGCATAGAATTCCATTGTGTAAATATACCATCACTTTTTGATCCATTCATTTACTGATGGGCATGTAGGTTGCTTCCAGCACTTGGCTATTATAAATTGTGCTGCTATGAACATTGGGGTGCATAGGTTCTTTTGGATTGGTGTTTCAGGGTTCTTGGGATATAGAACCAGCAGTGGAATTGCTGGGTCAAAAGGCAGATACAGTTTTAGTTTTCTGAGGAAGTTCCATACTGTTTTCCATAGTGGTTGTACCAGTCTGCAATCCCACCAACAGTGTACTAAGGTCCCTTTTTCTCCACAACCTCTCCAGCACTTGTTTGTTGTTTTGTTTATGATGGCCACTCTGAATGGTGTGAAGTGGTATCTCATTGTGGTTTTAATTTGCATCTCTCTGATGGCTAGTGATGCTGAGCATCTTTTCATGTGTCTCTGGATCCTCTTTCTGTCCTCCTTAGAGAGATGTCTATTCAAGTCCTTTGCCCATTTTTTAATTGGTTTGCTTGTCTTCTTAGAGTGGACATGTGTAAGTTCTTTATATATCTTGGAGATTAAACCCTTGTCTGAGGTATCATTGCCAAATATGTTTTCCAATATGGTTGGTTCTCTTTTTATTTTAATACTGTTTTCTTTAGCCGTGCAGAAGCTTTTAATTTTGATGAGATCCCATTTGTTTATTCTTTCCTTTATGTCCCTTGCTCTAAGGGACATGTTGGTAAAAGAGTTTCTGCGTGAAATATCTGAGATTTTCCTACCAATGTTCCCCACTAGGACCTTAATGGTGTCACAGTTTATATTTAAGTCTCTTATCTACCTTGAATTTATTTTTGTGTATGGTGTAAGTTGGTGCTCGAGTTTCATTTTTTTTTTTTTGCATGTAGCTGTCCAGTCCTCCCAACACCATTCATTGAAGAGGCTATTTTTACTCCATTTTTGTTGCTGCCGTATTTGTCAAATATTAATTGAACATAGAGACTTGGATTTATTTCTGGGCTCTCTGTTCTGTTCCATTGGTCCATGTGCCTGTTTTTATGCCAGTACCAGGCTTTTTTTATTACAGTGGCCTTGTAATATACTTTAGTATCAGGTATTGTGATCCCTCCTACTTTGCTCTTCTTTCTCAAAATTGCAGCAGCTATTCAGGGTCGTTT
>CM052547.1:52194592-52263032 GCA_028533065.1 Trachops cirrhosus | reverse complement strand
TCTTCCTTGATTTCTTTCTTCAGTGTTAGGTAGTTTTCTGAGTACAGGTCTTTTACCTCTTTGGTTAGGCTTATTCCTAGGTATTTTATTTTTCTTGTTGCTATATCAATGGGATGTTTTTCTTGGTTTCTCCTTCTGCTGTTTCATTGTTGGTGTACAAAAATGCCTTTGATTTCTGGATATTAATCTTGTATCCCACTGTTTTGCCAAATTCATTTATTAGCTCAAGCAGCTTTCTGGCCGAATCTATAGGATTTTCTATGTACACTATCATGTCATCTGCAATCAGTGACAGCTTTATTTCCTCCTTTCCAATTTGGATGCCTTTCATTTCCTTTTCGTGTCTGATCGCTGTGGCTAAATCTTCCAGTACTATACTAAATGGAAGTGGTGAAAGTGGACAGCCATGTCTTGTTCCTGATCTTAGTGGAAAAGATTTTAGTTTTTGCCTGTTGAGTATGATGTTGGCTGTAGGTCTCTCATATATGGTCTTTATTATGTTGAGGAATGCTCCCTCTAATCCCACCTTGCTGAGTGTTTTTATCCTAAATGGGTGCTGTACCTTCTCAAATATATTAATATGATGATGTGATTTTTGTCTTTGCTTTTGTTTATGTGATATATGACATTTACTGATTTGTGAATATTGAACCATCTTTGCATCCCTGGGATGAATCCCACTTGGTCATGGTGTATGATCTTTCTAATGAATTGTTGAATGCGGTTTGCCAATACTTTGTTGAGGATTTTAGCGTCTATGTTCATCAGCAATATTGGCCTGAAGATTTCTTTCTTTGTTGTGTCTTTACCTGGTTTTGGTACTAGTATGATGTTGGCCTCATAAAAAGAGTTAGGTAGTCTCCCATCTTTCTCGATTTTTTGGAATAGTCTGTGAAGGATAGGGGTTAGCTCTTCCTTAAATGCTTTGTAGAAATCTCCTGTGAAGCCATCTTGTCCTGGGCTTTTGTGTATCGAGAGTTTTTATTACTGCTTCAATTTCATTTGCTGTTATTGGTCTGTTAAGGCTCTTTGCTTCTTCTTCACTGAGTTTTAGGAAGATTATATTTTTCTAGGAATTTGTCCATTTCCCCTAGGTTTTCCAATTTCTTGGCATACAGTTCTTCATAGTAATTTCTTACAATCCTTTGTATTTCTGTGGTATCAGTTGTAATCTCTCTTGTTTCATTTCTGATTGTATTTATTTGGATCTTCTCTCTTTTTTTCTTGATGAGTCTGCTTAAAGGCTTGTCGATTTTGTGTATCTATTCAATGAACCAGCTGCTGGATTCGTTGATCCTTAGAATTGTGCTTTTAGTCTCTATGTCATTTAATTCTTCTCTGATCTTCATTATTTCCTTCCTTCTACTTGTTCTGGGCTGTCTTTGTTGTTGTTCCTTGAGTTCTTCTAGAGTTAGGGTTAGGTTGTTTGTTTGAAATGTTTCTATCTTTTTTAGGTAGGCCTATATCACTATGAACATCCCTCTCAGGACTGCCTTCGCTGTGTCCCATAAGTTTTGGGTTGTTGTGAGTTCATTTTTCTTTGTTTCCAGAAACTTTTTGATTTCTTCCCTAATTTCATTCTTAACCCATTCATTGTTTAATAGCATGTTATTTCATCTCCTTGGTCTTGAGTGTTTTGGGTTTTTTTCCTTGGGGTTGGTTTCTTGTTTTAGTCCCTTGTAATCTGATAAAATGCTTGGTATGATTTCAATTTTCTTGAATTTGTTGAGACTTGTTTTATGTCCTATCATGTGGTCTATCTTTGAAAATGTTCCATGTGCATTTGAAAAGAATGTGTTTTTAGCTTTTTTAGGATGAAGGGCTCTATATATATCAGTTAAGTCCATTTCATCTAGGGCATTGTTCAATGCCACAATATCTTTGTTGATATTTTGTTTGGAAGATCTGTCCATTTTTGACAGTGGGGTGTTAAAATAACCTACTATAATTGTGTTGCTGTCAATATCTTAGCTTAAGTCCTCTAAGATTTTCTTTATGTATTTGGGTGCTCCTATGTTGGTTGCATATATATTTACAATGTTTATATCTTCTTAATGGATTCTTCCCTTGAGTATTATGAAGTCAGTTTGTGGGTCTCTCTTCATGGCTCTTTTTTGGAAGTCTGTTTTGTCTGATATGAGTACTGGTACCCCAGCTTTTTTTTTTCCTGTCCATTTTCTTGAAAATATTTGTTTTCAGCCCTTCACTTTCATCCTGCGTAGGTCTTTCGTTCTGAGGTGGGTCTCCTGTAGGCAGCATATGTGTGGGTCATGCTTTCTTATCCATTCAGCTATTCTATGTCTTTTGATTGGGGCATTTAATCCATTTACATTTAAGGCTATTATTGATAGGTACTTATTCATTGCCATTTACATACCTGTGTTCCTCTGTTTCTCTTTTTCTTCTTTTCTTTAAAGCAGTCCTTTTAGCATCTCTTGCAAAGCTGATTTGCTACAGCTGCATTCTTTTAGACTTATTTTGTCTGAAAAGCTTCTTATTTGGACTTCTATCTTGATTGAGAGCCTTGCTGGTTAAAGTAGCCTTTGTTGCAGGCCTCTGGTTCTCATTACTTGGAATATTTCTTGCCATTCTCTTCTGGCTTGGAGCGTTTCTGTTGAGAAGTCAGCTGCTAGCCTAATGGGGGCTCCCTTGAATGTCACTTCCTGTTTCTCCTTTGCTGCCTTTACGATTCTGTCTTTGTCTTGAAATTTTGCCATTTTAATTATGATGTGTCTTGAGGTGGGCCTCTTTGGGGTCCTCTTGATTGGGACTCTCTGTGTTTCCTGGATTTGTGTGACTTTTTCTCTCATCAAATTAGGGAAGTTTTCCATCATTACTTTTTCAAATAGGTTTTCTATCCCTTGCTCTTCTTCTTCTCCTTCTGGTGTCCTTATTATACGGATATTATTATGTTTCATATTGTCTTCCATTTCTCTTAATCCCTCTTCATTCTTTCTGAGTCTCTTTTCCTGTTCTTGCTCTTTCTGGGTGCTTTTGTCTACCTTGACCTCCAGCTCGCTGATCCAGTCTTCTGCTTCATTGATCCTGTTCTTGATTCCTTCTACTGTGTTCTTCAGTTCAGAAATTGTATTCTTCATTTCCTCTTGGCCCTTGTTGACAGTTTCTATTTTCTTTTTCATGTTGATATAGTTTGCAATGAGTTCATCTTAGCTTCCCTGTAGTTTCTGGAAACTCATTGAGAGTTTGTGGATTTCCTGATAATCATTGCTTTGAACTCAGAATCTGATAGTTGAGTTGCCTCTATTTCATTTAGCATTCTTTCTGAGGCTTCCTCCTTTCCCTTCATTTGGGGATTGTTTCTTTGTCTTCTCGTTGCTTGTGAGACTCTTCTTGTTAGCCTCAACTTCTTAAATTGATCTGTTCTGGCTCCCTGGATTTGTGGTGTGAACTTCTGTGGTACAATACCTGTGAGATTCAGTGGTGAAGTCTCTTTGTAGTATCCAGATGTTCACAATTTTCGCCTACTCTTTTTTGTGATCAGTTGGAGGGGTAAGGCAAAATGGTTTAAGACAACAAGAGAGTGTTCTATGATATTTATAGTAGCAGCCAGTAGAGTAGAGATAAGAGATCCTTTGTCTATGTATAGTGTTAATTGTGATTTTCCACCTCACTAGCCGCCTTTTAGAAAGGATGGAAAGAAGCCAAGACTCTTTTTGGGAAGGAAAGGATTGTGAGTTGGCTCTAGAAAGCCATGAGGATGTGGGAGTTCAAATTCTGAGGTAGGGTGAGAGTAAATGAGGTAAATAGGTGTACTGTGAGAGAGAATAGTTAACCACTATAGTAATAGAGTTCAGGAAACTGTGAAGTGGGCTACGATCTGGGATGGGTGTTGTTAAGTACTTACAATTGTATGGAATAGCTATTATTTACAGTAATATCAGAGCAACAATCATATGACAGAATCTATGAGATCTAGATATCAAGAATAGGGAGTATTGAGCCTTGAGTAGTGTACTAATTGAACACAAATGAAGGACAGTAAATTTTCAGTACACTATGAATGAGATAACAGGGGAAACCTATCAAATGATACAATATAACCAGCCAAGCAAAGCAGACTGTACAGAAAGAAGAAGAATATCAAAATACTATAAAAAATAAAAAGTGTAAGAATAATGAAATAATGATAATACAATTATGCAATTACTTGCAGGTTCAAAAAAAAGAAACAAAGCAGAAGATGGAAGGAAGAAGAAGAGAGAAATTTGGAAAAAGGGAGAAGGATCAACACTAGAATGACAGAAAGAGAATCATAAAGAATTGGTACATCTAAAAATAATAAGAATTAAAAGCTAAAAGTTTACTTAAATAATAATTTTTTTTAAAAAATCTATTTTTGCTTCCAGACTGGCCAAACCAACTGGTTTTTCTAGCTGGCTTCAGCAGGCTGAGGGGCGACTGGAGACAGTTTTTCTCTGTTCCCATTCAGAACTCAGTCAGCCTCTGGCATACTGTCCCTAGGGCTAGACATGTGTTCTTCCCAGAGCCTGTCTGGTGCCTCTGTGAAGGGTTCTGGGTGTGGGGTCTAGTTGCTCCTAAGCATGATCCCGGGAGTTCACTGCCGTGGGTTCCGATGTACCGTGGAGCACCCGTGCCTTTTCCGGTTTCAAGGGTGTGGACTCTGAGGATCCCAAGGGGCACCCACTTCCCCCAAATTCATGGCCTGGGCACCATAGGTCCCAGGGAGCACCTGTACCTTTTCCTTTTTCACAGCTGTGTTTTCTGGGTCTTGAGGCGCAGGCACACAGGTGGGTGCCCTTGGTTACACAGCCAGGTGCCCTTGTTCGCACAGGCTGGGGTGCACACTCTCACCATGGCTATGCGTGGGTGCTCACAGCCCCTGTGTGGGTGCCTCTCTGTCCTCACTCCCCTATTTGTGCCCTCCAGTAAACCAGCCTCCCTGGTGCTGTTCAGTCCTTGTTTGGCCAGGGAGGTAGTGGATGCCCCAGCTCTCTCCCAGGAGCCCTGAGGAATGCTCCGGAGTGTGGGGCCTGGAGCTGCAACCTCCCTGGTCCCTGTGCTGATGCCTGGACCCTTATTATCCTGAAGTAGTCTCCTAACCATTGGGTTTTTCAAGGTCTGCTACAATTTTTGATCTCCTATTTTCATATGTGTTGTGATAATGTTGGCTGTTTGCTCTGTTCCTCCATAGATCGGCCAGGATTTTCTCCCATATGTAGGAGGAAGTAGAATCTGCTCCATCCTACCATGCCGCCATCTTCAGATCTCCTACTGGAATCTTTACTAAAACATTTCCATCCTTCTCTCTGACTCTACTTATATCCTCCCCCAATAGATTCTTTATGCTATAGCCAGAGGGATCTTTTACAACTGAAATCTACCATGCTATCTAATGCTTAAATTGTAATATCCAGTATCCATCAGCTAGAGTTCCAAGTTATTGGAAAAGATTGAGACTCTGGCTCTTTCATTTCTGAACCTCTTTTTTTGCTCAAACTTTGCCATCCCATGTTCCTCAAGTGAAATAAATGTTTTAATTTCTTTTTCTTTAAATATTTTATTTAGTTTTAGACAGAGGGGAAGAGAGGGAAAAAGAGAGGGAAAGAAACATCAGTGTGTGGTTGCCTCTTGTGTCCTGCAATGGGGAACCTGACCCACAACCCAGGCATTGAACCAGTGACCCTTTGGTCCACAAGCTGGCGCTCAATCCACTCAGTCACATCATTGAGGGCAAAGTTTTAATTTCTTAAATGTTTCTCAGCATATATTATTGAATTGGTATCCATGCAAAAGTGAGCTCCAATGTTAGGCAAAATTAAAAAAATAAGTAAACTTTAAAGATTTATCATAATTTTAACCTGTATAGAATATATTAGGTTATCATCAGAATAAACATTTATTGCACCTGAATAAGATAACATTTGTATTATTTAACCAAAGCATGGAAATGCAGTTTAATGATGGATAATTTGATTCAAAGGTTAAATCCTAATTCAAATCATTACTCTTTAATTCTATTAAATTAGAAGACATTTCTAGGTAAAAAGAAAAAATGTCTGGTTATACTAAGTATGGATCATTCAGTAAAAATATGGACCAGAAATTTGGAAAGATTCTGCATTGAATCTAATTTGACTTATCTAGACTCTAAGATTAAAGATGGACACAAAAGTATTTTACTTTGGAATAGAGAAACAACTGATTCTAATCTACTCTTTGATCATATATACTTTGGGGAAATAGTTTTTATCTTCTCTTGCAATGCTTTTAGACATCAACTAATTTCCTCTTTAAATGAAGAAATTTTATGACATTAGGAGACAATTAAAGATTTTGGTGATTAACTCATGAATCTTCTCTAAAAATCCTTATGGTTAATACTAAAACAACATAAATCAACCCTAAAGTATTGCTATCCAATTACTCAAGAAATTGAATATGAGGAAGGAAGATGGTGGAGGAGTGAATGGAAGTCACACTGACTTCCTTCCATGCTGGAGTCCAGCTCCTGCAGGTCCAGGGAATCCCTATGGAAAGAACGGTGTCGGTGAATAATGACAGGGGGCTTGGTGCTTTTAAGCTCACCAGCCGGGCATTTCTCTCTCTCTGCCTTGTTGGGGTGAGTGCTTTATTTTATACTCAGCGGTAAGCATATGTGGCAATGTGGGGGCAAAAAAAATTTTGTTTTCCAGAGTACATTTAGTTTATCATTGTTGTGTAGAAAGCATTACATAATATTTGGATATAATCAGTAATACATGTTATATAAAATACAATTGAGCAGCTAGATACTTTGCAGTTTGCAAGCCTTATCTATATTGACACCATCTCTCTGCCTGAGCCTCTTCCTTCTACTTATTTTGACACCTTATTTTTTCAAGCTTGGGTGCAAGTTTTGTGGTTAACGTGTAAAGCCATGAGTTGACTAGAATATGGGCACATTTGAGTCTGGGCATCTTGCCAAGTGACTGAGGATACAGGGTCTGTGGTCATAGTGATTAATATCTGTCTCTCATCTCTAAATCTGCTTTGCTAGCTATAAACACCAAAAGCATTGAGATCCTGTTTGTTATAAAGGAACTGTCTCCTCCATACTTTTCTCTATCCTGGGAATGGAGTCTAACCCCAATGTGCTGAGGTCCTAAGCAATTGCCTGAACAACCTATCCTTTTGAACCTGTGTATAAAAATACCAAGGAGGTCCAGTTCTCTTAAGCTTCTCTGGAAAGGATAGTTCTAACCAATTTCTCTAATAACCATTTACATAAGCTCTAGTATAGGGCAGTGGGGGTTAGTTGGTTGTGGTGTAGGGGCTCTTGTGATCCAAGGAAATCTATATAAAACTGAATATTTAGCTCTCTACTTTCTCCTGCCCTTTCTAGGGGATTTTGACCTGCCTAATCTATTCGGGGAAGTTCTAGTCAGGACTGGCTATTTGGTGGGCATAATTGTACTATCATGATATAACTCCCCTTCTAGGAAACTCCTGATTAAGTCTGGGGTACAAGGGGGGTTTGGAGTGGTAATGTAGTCATCACTTACGTTATCCCTATAATTCTCAAGCAATTCTCATTCTCACCATCTGCTCCAGTATGTATAGCAATAAAAATGATCCCAAGCACAGGCAAGGAAAAGAGAAACAACACAAGAGAGATTCAGGTGCTTTCCCTGCCGAGTCTGCTGTGCGAGACATGTGGCTCCCTCTGTGACTGTGTCATACAGCAGGGATGGGTTGGCTTCCGTCACTTCCAGGACCAATCTGGAATTACAACTCAATCATGGAGAAACCACCCACAACAAACAATGGAGCAATAGCCAGAGAGAAGCATATAACTTCAGACATACAGAACCAGCTTTGGCACAACCAGTCTGGTAAGGAGTGCAGTGGAGACTCGAGAGAGCTGGCCAGGCTCCTACAGACAGTGGTGCTGATGGGATAAGTGACTGGTTGGATCCCCCAAAGAAGATTGGAGTCTAAACCCTAAGCTAGGATTCCCAGCCTAGAACACCAGAGTCCAAAAAGTATACAGATAACAACCAGTGGAAGGAGCAATGGGATTGCCCTCTGCCAGAGACAGATAGTTGGAGACACAAGGGCCATTTAAAGGGCCAATGCACAAATTTTTATTTGCAGCCATTTACCTGAGGCTCAGGCAAAGGCAGGGCAGAGTGGGCTTGCAGATGCCTGAGGAGAGACTGGGAATGAAGGCCTTGGGGAGAGAACTGAGAATGTAGCTGCCAGGATCCTGGTGCTGAGTCATCCCACAGACAGCAGCAGCCTTTGTGCTAGGGTAGACCACTCCCCTCTGGGCAACAGTAACCTGAGGGGAAACCATAACCTTGCCCTCAGGAGGGTCTCTGCACTTTGATGCTTAAGCCTCACTGTAGAGTCCTAGTGACCAGATAAACAACTGAAGGAGAGAGCCAGAGATAGTAGATCCCTGGCAAAGGTGGGGCAGAGTGGACTAGAGAGACTGGGGATGGAGGCTTTGCAGAGAGAACTGAGAAGGTAGCTGCTGGGATCCTGGTGTTGAGCCAACCCCCATACACAGCAGCCATCCAGATCAGACAGACCACTGCCCTCCAAGCAGCAGCAGCCTGAGGGGAAACAATAGCCCACACCGAAGGAGGGATTCAGCCCCACCCTACAGTGATTAAACCTGACTGCTGAGTGGAGAGGGACCATATTAACAATGAAAGGAGACAGCCAGTGACAGCAGATCACTGGAAGTATGGAACAGGCTGGCTAAGTTTAGACGGGGTCAACGTCTGACATCACCAGAGGCAGATTCAGAGAGAAAAAAAAAGAACAGTGGTAAATACAAGATGCTACTAAAACGAAAGCCACTGTGGTCTTCTTCATGATTTGCAATATTTTCTTTCCTGCATAGCTTTATAACATTCATTTCTTATCCAACAAATTTGTATATAATAATTCACTAGATTGTACACTATAGTGTATTTCAATTTACATATTTTGTCCCTCCCTTTTCTTAGCCCATCTTACCTTCCTCTTTCCTTGCAATATTATCATTTCAAATTTGGTTTTCTCTTTAGCTACAACTTGTTTCCACCCCAACTCTTACTATTTCTCCCCTGTCTAGACACTCAAAACAAATTCTCTTGTCAAGGGTCACTTCACATCCTTTTGCCCAGCTATTTAAAACACCCATGTTCTCCCTAAACCTGCCAGGACAACCAGTTAGGTAAGGACTTTGCTAGTTGATTGTGGGTAAGGTAGTTGTTGTTGCATTGTTTTCTCAAGGTTATCTCTAGGGCTTCACTAATTCTGTATTTCAAATAACAAATTTTACTGGACCCCCTCCTACTTTTTTTTTTACTCAAATTTTAATTATGCCATCTTAGCCTGTTTTTTATTCTTTTTCTTTTTTGTCTTTATCCCATTTCTCTTTCATACTGTCCTTTTATTTTTGCTTATTCTCCTTTTTTCTAATCCTATACATCCCAAATTTTAATTTTTCCCTCACTTAGTTTAGTTTTTGTCTCTCACTCTTAGTATTCCCTCTCCCTCTCTCTTTACAAAATCACTTCCCATTCCTCTAAAAACCTCTTAGACTTTTCCTTGTTTCCTATTCCCCTCTTATTTCCATACCACCTATATTAATTTTAGCTCATTTGTTGTTGATAGTACTCTGGTGGATCTTTCTCTCCAATGTTTCTCCTATATTTTTGTTAATTATTTAATACTTTTTCTTCTTTTTTTCTTTCTATCTCTCACTTTATTTCGTTTTATACTATTTTAATTTCTGTTTAAACCTAATATTAGGCACTTCCCTTCTCATACTAGATTCCACACTCTTCATTCCCTTTCTTTATTCATGAGGTAAACTTTACCTTCTATTCTTCCATTGCTCCAACTCCCAACTCTTATTAGTGCTCCTCCCTCTACACTCTCAAAATCATATCTCTTTCAGTAGGTCATCTCAGATCCAATCTCTTTTCTTATAATAGTCTTAATCTTGTTACTCCCTTATTAATACTGATTGATTTACTATTGATAGTGAGATTGTGAGGGGGAGTTATATTTGTGGGTGTGTGTTTGTTTCCTGGGCTCTGTGATATTGTTCTGGTAGCACCTGCCTAATAGCACACAAGACATGGGTGAAGTCACCCTCAGTCAACCAGCAGGAGGAAAGGACCCAGGAGAGAATGACCCAACAATCAAACCCAATTACATCAAGAAAACAAGTATAAAAAGTATAAAGGACATCCCAGGAACATCAAGTTCAGGTTATCAAGAAGACTTCACCACTGTATATCACAGGCCTCGAACGTAGAAGTTCACGCCACAAAGTCAGAAAGTCAAAACAGATCAATTTAAGAAACATAAGCAAACAAGAAGAGTCCCCAAAACAACAGAAAGACAACGAAACAACCCCCAATCTAAAGGAAAGGGAGAACTTTCAGAAAGAAAGTTAAATAAAATAGAGGCAAGCCAACTATCAAATATTGAGTTCAAAACAATAGTTATAGGGAAGCTCAATGAACTCAGTGTGAATACCAAAAACTACAGGAAAATTACAAGGAACTTATGGCAAACTATATCAGGATAGAAAATGATATAGAAACAATCAACAAGGACTAAGAAGAAATGAAGAATACAATTTCTGAATTAAAGAACACCATTGAAGGAATCAAAGGAGGCTAGATTAAACAAAGTAGGAAAAAAATGCCCCAAAAGAGCAAGAAAAATAAAAAAGACTGAAAAAGAAAGAAGTGGGGTTAAGGTAAATACAGGATAACATGAAATAGAATAAAATCCATATAATAGGGGTATCAGAAGGGGAAGAAGAGGTGCAAGGGATAGAAAACCAATTTTAAAAAGGAATGATGAAAAACTTCCCTAATTTCAAGACAGAATAAGCCACACAAGTCCAGGAAGCAGAGAGGGTCCCAAACAAGAGGAACCCAAAGAGAACCACTGCAAGACACATCAAATTAAAATGGCAAAATTTAAAGACAAAGAGAGAATCTTAAAGGCAGCAAGGGAGAAACTGGAAGTAACATACAAGGGAGCTCTGATTATGCTAGCAGCTGACTTCTTAACAGAAACATTACAAGCCAGAAGGGAATGGCAAGAAATATTCCAAATAATGGAAAACAAAAGCCTGCAACTGAAACTGCTCTATCCAACAAGGCTCTCAATTAAAATGGAAGGTCTAATAAAGAGCTCCCCAGACAAAAGAAGGCTAAAAGAAAACACCTGAACCAAACCAGCACTGAAAAATATGCTAAAGGGAATACTTTAAGAAGAGAAAGAAGAACAGCAAGAGAGAAAGGAACAAAAGTAAAAAGGGAGTGAGACTGCAATGAGTAAGTACCTATCTATAATAACCTTAAATGTAAACAGATTAAATGCTCCAATCAAAAGACATAGAGTAGCAGAATGAATAAGAAAACATGGTCTACACATATGCTGCATATGAGACACCCACCCCAGCACAAAAGACCTGCACAGACTGAAAGTGAAGGGCTGGAAACAACTATTCCATGCAAATGGAGAGGGGAAAAAAAGGTGTGGTAGCGATACTTATATCTGACAAAATAGACTTAAAAACAAGGACCATAAAAAGACACTCAGAAGGTCACTTCATAATACTCAAGGGAAGAACCCATCAAGAAGACATAGATATTTTGAACATATATGTACCCTACATAGGAGCACCTAAATACATAGGAAAATCTGAAGGACTTCGAGAATGATAAAGATAGCAACACAAATATACTAGGGGATTTTAACACCCCTCTGTAAAAAATAGACAGATCTTCCAAACAAAAAATCAACAAGGATATTGTCACATTGAACAATGAACTAGATCAAATGGACTTAACTGATATATATAGAATATTTCATCCCCCAAAAAGCAAAATGCACATTCTTTTCAAATGCACATGGAACACTTGCAAAGGGAGACCACATCATGGGATGCAAAACAAGCCTTACATATTCAAGAAAATTGAAATCATATCAAGCATGGAGATTGAAATCATGCTATTAAACAATGAATGGGTTAACAATGAGATCAAGGAAGAAATAAAAAAAATTTCTGGAAACAAGTGAAAATGAACACACAACAGCCCAAAACATATGGGACACAGCAAAGTCAGTTCTGAGAGGGAAGTTCATAGTGATATAGGCCTACCTAAAAAAGACAGAAACATTTCAAATAAATGACCTAACCCTAAGGCTACAAGAACTGAAGGAACAACAACAAACAAAACCCATAGCGACTAGAAAAAACAAAATAACCAATATCAGAACAGAATTAAACAACACAGAGACTAAAAGAACAATTTAAAGGATCAATAAATCAAGGAGCTGATTTCTTGAAGAGATGAACAAAATTGAGGAACCTTTAAGCAGACTCATCAAGAAAAAAGGGAGAGGATCCAAATAAATACAATCAGAAATGACAAAGGAGAGATTAAAACTGATACCATAGTGATACAAAGGATTCTAACAAATTACTATGAACAACTATATGCCAAGAAATTTGAAAACCTAGGTGAAATGAACAAATTTCTAGAAACATACAATCTCCCAATATAGAATGAAGAAGAAGCAGAAAGCCTGAACAGACTGAAAGCAGCTGATGAAATCAAAGTAATAATCAAAAGACTCCCAGGACACAGAAAACCTGCATTGGACCACACACTTTAACAGGAGAATTTTGCAATACATTCAATGAAAAGCTAACCCCTTTCCTTCTCAGCCTATTCCAAAAAATCCAAGGGAAGTTCCCAAACTCTTTTTATGAAGCCAACATCATCCTAATCCCAACTCCAGATGGAGACAAAGAAAGAAAGAAAACTACAAACCAATATCTCTGATGAGTATAGATGTTAAAATCCTCAAAAATATTGGAAAATATCATCCAGCAATACATGAAAAAGATCATACACCATGACCAAGTGGAGTTCTCCCCAAGGATGCAAGGATGGTAGAATATTAGCAAACTAATAAATGTAATACATCGCGTAAACAAAAGGAAAGACAAAAAAATCACATGATTATTTCAAAAGATATGGAAAAAGCATTTTATAATGAACAGCACCCATTTATAATAAAAAAAACTCAGAAAAGTGGGAGCACAGAGAGCATAACTTAATGTAATAAATACCATATATGAGAAAACTACAGCCAACACCATACTCAATGGCCAAAAGTAAAAGCTTAACGACTAAGATAAGAAACAAAAAAAGGATGTCTGCTTTCTATTTCCATTCAAAATAGTATTTGAAGTCCCAGCCACAGTGATCAGACAAGAAAAAGAATTAAAAGGCATACACGTTGGAAAGGAGGAAGCAACGCTCTCATTGCTTGGAGATAACATGATATTGTTCATGGAAAATGCTTAGGTTGCTTCCAGCACTTCACTATTATACATTGTGCTGCTATGAACATTGGGGTGCATAGATTTTTTTATTGGTGTTTCACAGTTCTTAGGATATAATCTCAACAGTGGAATTGCCAGGTCAAAAGGCAGTTCCATTTTTAGTTTTCTGAGGAAATTCCACACTGTTTTTCACAGTGGCTGTCCCAGTCTGCATTCCCACCAATAGAGCACTACGGTTCCCTTTTCTCCATATCCTCTCCAATGCTTGTTGTTTGTTGATTTATTTATGATGGCCATTCTGACCAGTGTGAAGTGGTCTTTCATTGTGGTTTTAATTTGCATCTCTCTGATGGCTAGTGATGATGAGCATCTTTTCATATGTCTCTAAGCCATCTGTATGTCCTCCCTGGAAAAGTGTCTGTTCAGGTCTTTTGAACATATTTTAATTAGGTTTACCAATGCCCATCAGTAAAAGAATGGGTCAGAAAACTATAGTACATTTACATAATGGAATACTACATACCAGAAAAAAAGAAGAAGCTCCTACCCTTTGCAACAGCATGGATGGACCTGGAGAGGATTATGCTAAGTGAAATAAGCCAGGCAGTGAAAGACAAAAACCACATGATCTCACCTTTAAGTGGAACTTAATCAACAAAACAAACAAGCAAGCAAAATATAACCATAGACATTGACATGAAGAACAAATTGACAGTAACCAGAGGGGAGGTGAGAGGGTATAATGGGGAGAAAAAGGGGAAGGATATTCAGGACAACTATAAAGGACACATAGACAAAACCAAGGAGAGTGGAATCAGGGGAGGGAGGTCAGGATGGCTGGGGTGAGTGGGGAGTGGTGGGAGGAAAAGGCAGACAACTCTACTTGAACAACCATCAAATAAAATTTTAAAAAAGGAAATCCTATTGGCTCAACCAAACTATTTGACCTAATAAGTGAATTTGGCAAAAGAGCAGTATACAAACTCAGTATTCACAATTCAAAGGTATATTGGTATGCCAAAAATGAAATATCAGAAACAGAAATCAGGAAAAAAATTCCCATTTCATATAGGAATCAAAAAAATAAAGTACCTAGGAATAAACCTAACCAAGGAGGTAAAAGACCTGTATGCAGAAAACTACACAACACTGAAGAAAGAAATCAAGGAAGAAACAAACAAATGGAAGCATGTACCATATTCATGGATTGGAAGAATTAACATCATCAAAATGGCCATACTACCTAAGCAATTTATAGATTCAATGCAATCCCTATTGAAGTACCAATGGCATATTTCACAGATACAGAAAAAACATTTCTAAAAGTTATGTGGAACCATAAATGACCCAAATAACTGCAGCAATTTTGAGAATGAAGAACAAAGTAAGAGGAATCACAATACCTGATATCAAATTGTATTACAAGTCCACTATAATCAAAGCAGTTTGGTACTGTCATAAGAACAGACACATAGATCAGTGGAACAGAACAGAGAGGCCAGAAATAAACCCAAGACTCCATGAACAATTAATATTTGACAAAGGGAACAGAAACATAAAAGAGAAATAAAAATAGTCTCTTCAAGAAGTGGCATTGATAGATTTGGACATCTACATGCAAAAACTGAAATTTGACCACCAACTTACACCATACACAAAATAAACTCAATGTAGATAAAATCTTTAAATATAACTCACATTACTGCCCTCACTGGTACAGCTCAGTGGATAGAGTGCGGGCTACAAACCAAAGGATCACCAGCTCAGTTCCCACTCAGGGCACATGCCTGGGCTGTGGGCCAGTACGGGGCACATGAGTGGCAACCACACATTGATATTTCTCTCCCTCTCTCTCCTTCTCTTCCCCTCTCTCTAAAAATGAACAAATAAAATCTTTTAAAAAATAAGTCACATACCATAAAAGTCATACAAGAGAACATAAGCAAGAAAATCAAAGATACTCCATGCAGCAGTACTTTCACCAATATATCCCCTAGAGCAAATTCTCCACAACCTGTCTCATATTTGTTATTTTCTGTGTGTGTGTGTGCATGTGTGTGTGTGTTTAAAAGTCATGTTGAATGGATGTAAAGGTATATCTCATTGTGCTATTAATTTGCATTTCTTTAATGATTAGTCATATTGAACATGTTATTATTGACCATTTGTTTATCTTCTTTTTTTAAAATTTTAATTGTTGTTAAACTACAGTTTTCTGTCTTTTACTCCCATCCCAGCCCCCCTGCCAACATTCCCCACCCCCCTCCCACTTCCACCACCCCCTAGTTTTTTCCATGGGTCTTTTATATTTGTTCCTGTAAACCCTTCCCATTTTCCCTTGAAAGTCCTCCCCTCTCCTCTCTGGTCACTGTCAGCCTGTTCTCTATTTCAGTGACTTTGGTTGTATTTTGCTTGTTTGTTTGTTTTGTTGATTAGATTCCTGCTAAAGGTGAGATCATATGGTATTGGTCTTTCACTGCCTGGCTTATTTCACTTAGCATAATGCTTTCCAGTTCCACCCATGCTCACGCAAAGGGTAGGAGCTCCTTCTTTCTTTCTTTCTGCTGCATAGAATTCCATTGTGTAAATGTACCATCACTTTTTGATCCATTCATTTACTGATGGGCATGTAGGTTGCTTCCAGCACTTGGCTATTATAAATTGGGCTGCTATGAAAATTGGAGTGCATAGGTTTTTTTTGATTGGTGTTTCAGGTTCTTAGGACATAATCCTAGCAGTGGAGTTGCTGGGTCAAAAAGGAGATCCATTTTTAGTTTTCTTAGAAAGTTCCACACTGTTTTCCATAGTCATTGTACCACTCTGCAATCCCACCAACAGTGCACTAGGCTTCCCTTTTTTTCCACATCCTCTCCAACACTTGTTTGTTGCTTTGCTTATGATGGCCCTTCTGACTGGTGTGAAGTGGTATCTCATTGTGGTTTTAATTTGCATCTCTTTGATAGCTAGCAATATTGAGCATCTTTTCATGAGTCTCTGAATCCTCTGTATGCCCTCCTTAGAGAAGTGTCTATTCAAGTCCTTTGCCCATTTTTTAATTGGGTTGCTTGTCTTAGAGTGGAGTCGTGTAAGTTCTTTATATATCTTGGAGATTAAACCCTTGTCTGAGGTATCATTGCCAAATATGTTTTCCAATATGATTGGTTCTCTTTTTATTTTAATACTGTTTTCTTTAGCCATGCAGAAGCTTTTAATTTTGATGAGATCCCATTTGTTTATTCTTTCCTTTATGTCCCTTCCTCTAGGGGACATGTCAGTAAAAATGTTCCTGTGTGAAATATCTGAGATTTTCCTACCAATGTTCTCCACTGGGACCTTAATGGTGTCATGGCTTATATTTAAATCTTTTATCCACCTTGAATTTATTTTTCTGTATGGTGTAAGTTGGTGCTCGAGTTTCATTTTTTTTTTTTTTTGCATGTAGCTGTCTAGTTCTCCCAACACCATTTGCTGAAGACACTATTGTTACTCGATTTTATGGTGCTGCCCCCTTTGTCAAATATTAATTGACCATAGAGACTTGGATTTATTTCTGAGATCTCTGTTCTGTTCCATTGGTCCATGTGCCTGTTTTTACACAAATACCAGGCTGTTTTGATTACAGTGGCCTTGTAATACAGTTTGGTATCAGGTATTGTGATCCCTCCTACTTTGCTCTTCTTTCTCAAAATTGCAGCAGCGATTCAGGGTCGTTTATGGTTCCACATAAATTTTTGAAATGTTTGTTCTATATCTGGAAAGTATGCCATTGGTACTTTAATAGGGATTGCATTGAATGTGTAAATTGCCTTGGGTAGTATGGACATTTTGATGATGTTAATTCTTTCAATCCATAACGTAGTATATGTTTCCATTTGTTTGTTTCTTCCTTGATTTCTTTCTTCAGTGTTGTGTAGTTTTCTGCATACAGGTCTTTTACCTCCTTGCTTAGGTTTATTCTTAGGTAGTTTATTTTTGTTTTTGCTATATTGAATAGGAATGTTTTGCCACATTCATTTATTAAGTTGAGGAGTATTTTGGTGGAGTCTGTAGGATTTTCTATGTACACTATCATGTCATCTGCAAACAGTGAGAGTTTTGTTTCCTCCTTTCCGATTTGGATGCCTTTTATTTCCTTTTCTTGTCTGAGCGCTGTGGCTAAAACTTCCAATACTCTATTGAATAGAAGTGGTGAAAGTGGACATTCTTGTCTTGTTCCAGATCTTAGTGGAAAAGATCTTAGTTTTTTCCCATTGAGTATGATGTTGATTGTAGGTCTCTCATACATGGCCTTTATTATGTTGAGGAATGCTCCCTCTATTCCCACTTTGCTGAGTGTTTTTATCGTAAATGGGTGCAGTACCTTATGAAATGTTTTTTCTGCATCTATTAATATGATGATGTGATTTTTGTCTTTGCTTTTGTTTATGTGATGTATGACATTTATTGATTTGTGAATATTGAACCATCCTCACATCCCTGGGATGAATATCACTTGGTCATGTTGTATGATCTTTCTAACGTATTGTTGGATGTGGTTTGCCAATATTTTGTTGAGGATTTTAGCATCTGTGTTCATCAGCAATATTGACCTGAAGTTTTCTTTCTTTGTTGTGTCTTTATCTAGTTTTGGGATTAGGATGATGCTGGTTTCATAAAAAGGGTTTGGGAGTCTTCCATCATTTTGGATTTTTTGCAATAGTCTGTGAAGGATAGGGGTTAGCTCTTCCTAAATGCTTTGTAGAATTCTCCTGTGAAACCATCAGGTCCAGGGCTTTTGTGTGTCGGGAGTTTTTTGATTACTGTTTCAAATATATCTGCTGTTATTGCTGTGTTCAGGCTTTCTGCTTCTTCTTCATGGAGTTTTGGAAGATTATATTTTTCTAGATTATATTTTCTAGATTATATTTTTCTTTTACCTGGATTTTCAAACTTCTTGGCATACAGTTCTTCATAGTAATTTATTATGATCATATGTATTTCTGTGGTGTCAGTTGTAATCTCTCCTGTTTCATTTCTGATTGTGTTTATTTGGGTCCTTTCATTTTTATTTTGTGGATGAGCCTGCTTTTAAAGGCTTGTCGATTTTGTTTATCTTTTCAGACAAACTGCTCCTGGTTTCATTGATCCTTAGAATTGTGCTTTTAGTCTCTATGTCATTTAATTTGCTCTGCTCTTGGTGATCTTCCTTCTACTTCCTCTGAGTTGTCTTTATTGTTGTTCCTCAAATTCTGGTAGGGGTAGGGATAGGTTGTTTGTATGAAATGTTTCTATCTTTTTTAGGTAGGCCTGTATCACTATGAACATCCCTCTCAGGACTGCCTTCACTCTATCAAATAAGTTTTGGGTTGTTGTGAGTTCATTTTCATTTGTTTCCAGAAGCCTTTGATTTCTTCTCTAATTTCATTCTTGACCCATTCATTGTTTAATAGCATGCTATTCAACCTCCAAAATTTTGAGTGTTTTGAGTTTTTTCCCTTGGGGTTGGTTTCAAGTTTGAGTCCTTGTAGTAAGAGAAAATGATTGGTATGATATCAATTTTCTCAAATTTGTTGAGTCTTCTTTCATGTCCTATCATGTGTTCTGTCTTTGAAAATGTTCCATGTGCATTTAAAAAGAATGCGTATTTAGCTTCTTTGGGATGAAGGGCTGTCTATATATCAGTTATGTTCATTTCACCTAGGACATTGTTCAATGCCACAGTATCTTTGTTAATACTTTGTTTGGAAGATCTGTCCATTTTTGACAGTGAAGTGTTAAAATACCCTACTATAATTTTGTTGCTGTCAATATTTTCTTGAAGTCCTCAAAGATTTTCTTTTTGTATTTGGCTGCATTTATATTTACAATATGCATATGGTTTTTGTGGATTCTTCTCTTGAGTATTATGAAGTGACCTTCTGTGTCACTCTTTATGGCCCTTCTTTTGAAATCTATTTTGTCCGATATGAGTATTGCTACCATGGCTTTTGTTCCTGTCCATTTGCATGGAAAATTTGTAGCCCTTCACTATCAGTCTCTGTAGGTCTTTTGTCCTGAGGTGGGTCTCTTATAGGCAGCATATGTGTGGGTCATGCTTTCTTATCCATTCAGCTATTCTATGTATTTAATCCATTTACATTTAAGGTTATTATTGATAGGTACTTATTCATTGCCATATTCATACCTGTGTTCCTCTCTCTCTCTTTTTCTTCCTTTCCTTAAAACAGTTCCTTTAGCATCTTTTGCAGAGCTGATTTGCTGGAGGTGTATTCTTTTAGACTTCTTTTGTCTGGGAAGCTCCTTGTTTGGCCTTGTATCTTGATTAAGAGCCTTGCTGGGTAAAGTAGCCTTGGTTCTAGGCCTCTGGTTCTCATTACTTGGAATATTTCTTGCCATTCTCTTCTGACTTGGAGTGTTTCCATTGAGAAGTCGGCTGCTAGCCTTATCGGGGTTTCCTTGTATATTACTTCCTGTTTCTCCTTTGCTGCTTTTAGGATTCCCTCTTTGTCTTGGTATTTTGCCATTTTCATTGTGATATGTCTTGAGGTGGGCCTCTTTGGGTTCCTCTTGATTGGGACTCTCTGTGTTTCTAGGATGTTTGTGTCTTTTTCTTTCATCACACTAGGGAAGTTCTCCATCATTACTTTTTCAAATAGGTATTCTATCCCTTCCTCTTCTTCTTCCCCTTCTGGTATTCTTATTATACAGATTTTATTTTGTTTCATATTGTCTTGCATTTCTCTTAATCCCTCGTCATTCTTTCTGAGCCTCTTTTCCTTTCCTTGCTCTTTCTGGGTGTTTTTTTCTACTTTGTCCTCTAGCTCGCTGATCCGATCTTCTGCTTCATCGATCCTGCTTTTCATTCCTTCTACTGTGTTCTTTAGTTCAGAAAGTGTATTCTTCATTTCCTCTTGGCTTGTGTTGACAGTTTCTATTTTCTTTTTCATGTTAATATAGTTTGCAGTCAGTTCATGTTAGTTTCCCTGTAGTTTCTGATAATTCATTGTGAACTCATTGAGTTTCCTGATAACCATTGCTTTGAACTCAATATCTGAAAGTTGAGTTGCCTCTTATTCATTTAACATTCTTTCTGAGGCTTACTACTTTCCTTTCATTTGGGGATTGTTTCTTTGTCTTCTCATTGTTTGTGAGACTCTTCTTGTTAGCCTCAGCTTCTTAAATTGATCTGTTCTGTCTCCCTGCATTTATTGTGTGGACTTCTGTGGTAGAATACCTGTGAGATTCAGTGGTACAGTCTCCTTGATCTCCCGACCTCACTGGTCATGGGCTGTCATTTGAGTTGGCTCTGTGTTTGTCTTTGGGTTTTGATCGTTGTTGGGTCTTTCTTTGGTGGGTCCTTCCCACCAGCTGCTTAACTGAGGGTCACTCTGTCCACCACCTCTTGTATTTTGTTGTTTGTTGGTGAGGGCAGGTTTTTCTGAAGCTGGTTCTTCCATGTGTACAATGTTTGGAGCATTCTCCCTTGCTCTTGTTCAGTTGTTTGTTCTGGGTAATTTCTCCACTATTTAGTTGTATTTCCAGATTGGTCCTGGATTGAGGTTTGTGTAATTTCCTCTCCCTCCTTCACCTTCTTCTGTTTTTATTTGTTGGTGGTTCCTTTGTTGTTTGGTTTCCTCTTCCAGTAGTTGTCCTGGTGTTCACCACTTCTGCCTACTCTTTTTTGTGTTCATTTGGAGGGGGAAGGCAAAATGGTTTAAGACAGCAAGAGAGTTTTCTATGATATTTACAGTAGTAGCCAGTAGAAAAGAGTTCAGAGATTCTTTGGCTACATATAGGGTTAACCGTGATCTTCCACCCTACTAGCCTCATTTTAGAAAGGATGGAAAGAAGATAAGACTCTTGTTGGGGAGGGAAGGATTGTGAGTTGGATCTAGAAAGCAGTGAGGTTGCGGGGGGTCAAATTCTATGCTAGGTTAAGAGTAAAGGATAGAAAATAGGTGCAGTGTGTTAGAAATTAGAGTCAACCCCTACATTAATAGAGTTCAGGAAACCATGAAGTGGACTAAGATCTGGGAGGGGTGTTGTGAAGTATTTACAATTGTATGGAACAGCTATTATTTACAATAATATTAGAGCAACAATCATATGACAGAATCTATGTGATCTGGTTAACAAGAATAGGGAGTATAGGACCTTGAGTAGTGTGCTAATGGAACACAAATGAAATGAAGGACAGTAAATTAGCAATACACTATGAAAGAGAGATCGGGGAAACCTGTCAAATGATACAATATAACCAGCCAAACAAAGAAGACTATATAGAAAGAGGAGGAATACAAAAATACTATTAAAATAAAAGATGTAAGTATAATGAAAGAAATAATATTAATACAAATATGCAATAACTTGCAGGCTGTCTTTAATAGCAAAGTAAAATTTATCTCACTGTCTCAGCTGTTGGGATGCTCCTTCTTTGGGCCCAGCTCTGGTCTTTTCACATTTCCAGGGGTTTTTTTGTCTCACTTGTAGGTATTTAAAAAAAAAAAGCAGAAGGAAAGAAGAAGAGATAAAATTGGAAAGAAAGGAAGAAGGAGTATAACAAGAAAGAAGGAAGGAGAGGGAAAAGGAATTGAAAGATATAAGTAATAAAAATTAAAAAATAAAAAATTATTTACATACATACATACATAAATTAATTAAAAAGTGCCTTCATTTCACAGTGGCCAAACCAGTTTTTCTGGTCTTGCTGGTTGCAGCAGGTTGAGGGGCAATTTGTATGGCTTTTCTTCCTTCCAGATCTGCACTCAGTCAGCGTGCACACTGTCCCTGGAGCTAGTCTGGTGCCTGTCCCTGGAGCCAGTCTGGTGCCTCTCCCTGGAGCCTTGAGTGTGGGATCCAGGCCTTCCTGAGTGCACACTTTCCCCCGGGTTACCAGGGTTACCGCTGTGGGCTGGGGTGTGGGTGCCTGTGTGCTTGGCCAGGCTGCCTTGGTCTCAGGGATTTGGGCGTGCACCCTTCCCAGTGTTATGGGGGTCCACAGGGTCTTTTGCACAACCTTCCTCGAGACCTCAGGATCACTGCCAGTCTGGTGAGGGGGAAGTTGGGAGGGATTGCTACAGGAGAATTCCCCAAACAGTGTCTCTCTTCTCACTTTTTCTTTTTGAGAGATTCCTCCTACTCAAGCCTGCTGCTCCATACAGTGTCCTGGCCTCTCCCATGGCCCAATTATCCAGCCAGACCAGTGACTATTAGGGTCAGGGCCCATCACTATGTGACTCTCAACTCTCCTGAACCGAGGTACACGGACTCTGTGGGTGCTCACAGCCCCTATGTGTCTGCCACTTAGTCCTTATTCCCTTCTCTTCGACTTCAAGCAACCAGGTCTCTCCTGGTGCTGCTCAGACCTTGCTTAGCCAGGGAGGGAGCAGTTGACCCTGAGCTTGCCTGGGCCTGGGGCTGTAGCTGCCCTGGTCCCCGTGCTTGTCCCTGGGACCTTATTGTCCTGAAGCACTCTCCTTGCCCTCTGGATTTTCAGTGTCTGTTACAATTTTTGGTCTTTTATTTTCATATATGCTGGGGTACTGTTGGCTGTTTGCTCTTTTCCTCCGTAGATCAGCTAGGTTTTTCTCCCATGTGTAGAAGGAAATGTAATCTGCTCCCTCCTACCCCAACACCATCTTCCTCCCCTTATTTATCTTCTTTACAGAAATGTCTTTCTATGCCCATGTTTTTTTAAAGATTTTATTTATTTATCTTTAGAGGGGAAGGGAGGGAGAAAGGGAAAGAAATATCAATGTATGGTTGCCTCTTGTGGCTCCCCTGCTGGGAAATGGCCTGCAACCCAGGCGTGTGCCCTGACTGGGAACTGAACCGTGATCTTTTGATTCACAGGCCCATGCTCAATCCACTGAGCTACACCAGCCAGGGCTCTATGCCCATGTTTAATTAAGTTATTTGTTTCCTTGTTGAGTTATAAGAGCTTTTTATATATTATGGATATTAACCTCTTATAAGATATGTGATTTGCAAATATTTTCTCCATTTACATCTATTGGTTGCCTTTTCACTCTATTCATAGTATCCTTTGGTACACAAAAATATTTACTTTTGATAAAATTCAGCATATGCATTTTTCAATTTTTTGACATTCTTTTAGTATCATATCTCTTGTACATTTTAGAATCTTGGAATCTAGCTCATTTATATACCTAATAAAGGGTTTGGGCAAATTCTACTCCACTTGCTGTTTTTGCAGCATATTTAGGACTTTCTTAACCATCTGGTTTAGTTGTGATTCTTAGCATTTTTTAGTCACTTAACTTTTATTATATGTCTCATTTTCCTCTTGACAATGAAATGTCTCTGATAGAAATAGCAAATTTTAAGAGTTCTCTAGGACATTTTTTGGGAGATATCCCAGATCTCAGTATAATTTTAAGTTAATTGGAAAAAAATGAAACTTTTATTTATTTTTACTGTGGTTTGTGATTACATAGACAAAAATATTTGAAGTGTTATGATGCTTACATCCTTACAATAAAAAGGGGAGTCTAGCTAGTCAGCTGCTGAAAAATGTTTTCCTTGAGCTCCAGATAATATACCAAGTATATGTAGCTACTCCTGTGGCAAAAGTGATGAAATTAATGCTTGCAATCTCCTGTAAAGAACACTGTTTTTAAGCATTAAACCCTTTAAAAGACAGGTATCCAAAAAAAGGGGGTACAGTAGATAAAGTATATAGGAATAATAGCATGGCCAAATTTTAACAATATAATGTTTTGTGAAAAAAATTACATAAGATGAATCCAATGTACTTTAAAATACATAGAGACAAAATATTGTAAAGATGTTAAATGTGGTTCTATCTGGTCACTGGAATTTTGGGCAAATTTTACTTTCTCATAATTTTCTACATTTCTAGAGGAAATTTAAGTGGCTATGCATTGCTTTTTATATTTCAAACAGGGTTAATAAGTGTTTGTGATTAAAAACACAGCCCACTCTTCCCTTTCTCCTTCATCCTCCTTACCCTACCCAATAGGCTGGGACATTCATTTAGGACCTTGGTAGCCACCATGTAAAGAGAAGAATGAGGACTTTTCATGCAGCCCTAGAAGCAGGTGTTATCAGGTCGGCAGAGACATGTGAAATTCAGGGATTTCACTTGATTTTATCAATAAGTTGTTTTTAAAAAAAACAATTTAGATAATTGTCATAAAATATGTGTGTGTGCGCACACACACATAACCACAGTATGAAAATCTCAGTTGTGAGGATAGCATACTAAATATATTTCTTTCTTTAGGGGCCATGGTTGTTTCCTCAGGGATCTAGCAGAAAAATTACTTTAATTATTTTTCCTATTACATATCAAAGGATATGATATACCAGCCTCTTTAACTAGTGAAGACTGAATAAATGCCCAGATTTGTGAGGTTCTAAGACAAGAGATCATTTTTCTTGACCCTATGTTATTCCCATGTCTCCAGAGTCATATCATAGGGACAGACTCATGTCAACATTACTCATGCCATGAGGAATTCTGTTTTCACTATACTTCCACACAGGCCCAGCACATTCACAGGAGAAGTAGAGGTTGGGGGATAGGGATCACACTGCCTCACTTCCTCCATGCTGACAGCCCACCAACCTTCCCAATGTTACCCTCATTTTATGAAGGTGGGGTCCCTCATTCTCCCAGAATGTATTAATACAAACAATCCTAAGCTATTACTAATACAAAAAAATCCTAACTTATTATTACTTTTCACAGTGATGGGTTTTCATTCTAGTGTCCACCAAATCATTGGTCTTTCAATACCCTACACTATGTGTTTGTACCCTAAAATGTATTCATTAAAGCACATATGAGATGTCATAATTTAACCTTTTGCCTCTCCTTCACATTATAATTAGGACATTAAATCAACTTACAATTTGAAAGTACATATGCATGTAAGTAATATTATATTATTGTTTCATTTCAGAAGAGCAGATAGGCATTAGCTGTCCCTTATAAAAGTGGGCTGAGGACCAGGGCTCCACCCGGTTTTTCCTGATTGGGCACAAAATTTCCCTTCAGTGGGCAAAATCTAGGAAACAATGTTTTGGCTTCAGCTCCAATCCATGTTCTCTGAGTCAGCTTTTAATGACAAAAAAAATGAAATGCTGGCCCCGTTATCCACCTGGCCCCTTTTGAGTATTTGTCAAATGTCCAGGAGCCTGAAGACTAAGTCTTCCTCAGAAATGTTAGTCTTCTAACCAATGATATGAAATAGGGTGGTCAGACAGCCTGGAAGTCCATCAAGGCAGTTTTAACTGCCAAAGAAGAAACTTTGCACAGGCTCTTTCCACCCCCTTGCATTAAAAATGGAATAGAGACCCCCATCGCTGCTTTTCATGGGCTAAAAGGGTACCTGACATTTACCAAAGTTTCTTTCTTTCCATCAGCAAGTGTCCTCCTACCCATCACCTGTCCTCTGCAATCACTCTCCTAGGTATTGGAAATCATTAACCACATTCTACAGATAGGGAAATGGAGGCACAGAGATGTTAAGTGACTTGTCCAGAGTCACACAGCCTGGACTTGAACCTTAGTCTTCTACTGTCCCCAGTAAAAGGGCATTTTCACATACTCTGTTTAAAGAATTCTGTCATTTTCACTGTATTTGGGGGAAAAAAGATCTCTGAGTTGAAAGGGCCTGAGTATGCTCAGTCACTCATTCACCACAGGAACTCCTCTCAAGCTACACTTGACACTTTCAGAACCAGATGTGCTGAAGCCGCCCTTTCTCTTGGGAGCAGCTGACACTGTTGTTGCTGAGTACTTTTTCGCAGTCAGTAGAGCCTCTAATTCTGTTGAGGGTAGGATGGGTTTAGTTTCTGAGCTGAGTACATGAGCCACTGTTGTATTCTCTTTGTCATGTCTCCTCGAGCAAAACACTCCCATGATCATGTTCCTCTTCCCAATAACACACATGTATGTATCCTTGCCATTTGTGACTACCTTCTGTTGCAGCATCTAATTTATCAGTGACCCATTCAAAATGGAGTGGCCAAGGTTACCTTGTTAAATTTGTTCTTCTCAATTAGGGACCAACTTCTGGTTTTTTAAGACCATTTTAAATCCGGCAAGTTTGTAGAGAAAAATCAGCAACACATTCCTATCCTTCCATGCCCTGAATTTGCGTCTAACTATGATAGATAAATTTGTCTCACACGAGTTGTTTGTGAAGAATGAGTAGTTGATACAGTTGAGTGTCTTCTGTCTTCTGAGGACTGAGATTATGCTATGAAGCCAGAGACCTCCTTCCTGTCACCTTAGCCAATACCCACTGTCACTGACACACACATACTCATATATATATCACACATACACAAACATACACATACACACATACTCACATGTACTCACACACATACATACATACTTAAATACACCTACACCCTAACTCATATACATCCTTCCTTCCTAGTATCTAACCTTGTAAAAGGTCTCCCCTTTTTGCATTCCTTATTAATGTGCTCAGTTCTCTGTCACCACTGCTCTGTTTGCTGCTCCAGATGCTATTTCAACCTCACTCTAGATTTCTCTTGAAAAAAGTCCAACACATAACCCATTTTCCAAAGGCAGATCTAGGTGTTATTGTATATTGTATAGGCTCTGGCTGCACTAAGATGCCCTCATTTCAGGTAGAGATAATTTGCTGCTCACCCCATTTCACTGGTGCTGTGGTCCCACCTCTGCCATGAACCCACTCTCTGTAAGGTTGTCTAGCCTCTCATATCAAGGGAGAATCATGAACATTGCACTCTGGGGTATGATCATGGATATAAGGGTGCCCTGAGGAGTTGGGTGAACCAGAAAGACTGGCTGCATTCTGCTTATTCCAGTGATGTCTTTTCTGCCTTAGGCTGTTTGCTACTACCTGAGTGTGGAAACCCTCTGCCCTCTTGGTTGTGAGGATGGCACTTTCCCTGGACCTCCTCCATGGCCACTCACTTTCTACCTTTTAGTGGCTCTCCCTTTCACTGCCATCAGAGACATGTCCATATGTACTAGCACTGGGTCCCAGGGCCTCTTCAGTGCTCTATCTTCATTTTTAACTGAGGTGATGTCATCAAGCAACATAATTGCCAATACATCTAAATGACCATTGCAACTCTTACATGTGCCAAATTCAAATTCCTGATTCTGAAGTCTACCTGCATTCTCCTATGTGTACCTACTTCCCTGACATTTGCACCCAGATGTGGAACAGGCATATGGAACTCAACTTTGGTCTGTGCTCACCCTTCCCTCTGCTCCTCCTCATGTTGAGTTCAGCAACAGACCAAGACATTACACCTGATTGATCTCTTTCGAAACTTCATGCCTTCCTTTCACCCATTAGCAGTTCTCTTGGCTCTGCTTCCATATAAAGTCAGACATATCCAGTTTTTCCCATCTCCTCCCTTCTCTATCTTGGTCAGTGTTATCATCTACTCTCAGACTTAGCAGTAGCCTCATAACTGCTTCTTCTCCTCCTTCCTTCAATCTCAACATGAGGAGAAGCAGAGGGAATACAGTGCATCTGCACTGACCTGCTTTCCCCCCGCCAATAATCCAAGCTCAAACCTGTGCACATGCCCTTCCTTCTACCTGCATGTTGTTCCCCAGAAGCACATATGGCTGCTCCTTCTAACAAGAGGGCCCAGCTGCAGGTCACCTCCTCATAAAAGTCTTCCTAGGCTGTGTATTATAAAGTGAGGCTCTCCCCATCACACCTTGCATACCACCCTGTCTTCATCATCTTCATAAGCACTTACCTTAATGATGGGATTACTTTCTTTCTTCTCCCAATGGAATGTAAGTCTCCTGAGTATACAAACAAGACATTTTATTTCCAGTGCCCAGTTACCTGGCATGTATAAAACAGTCTATAAATATTCACTAAATGAAGGATTAAATAACTGACTGACAAATGCCAGCCTTCTGTATCAGCAGTTCTCAACCCAAAGCACAAAAGAATCAAATGTCGCCTTCAAAAATATGAATGCACCGGCCTCACACCCAAAATTTCTGATTTAATTGTTCTGGGGAAGAGTCCAGGCATTGTATTTATTGGAACTACTCATGTGAATCAAATGTGCATCCAAGGCTCAGAGTCACCTTGGATGCAGGATTCAGCCCTCAGTCTCGATATTATCAACCCCCAATTCCTCCAAAGGACCACAAGAAAGAATCTACTGCAGGAAAGGAGACCCATCTAGATAATGTGGCAAGTGCTAAGAAAAGCACTGAACTCAGCGATTGTTGGGCAGGTCTTGAAAAGTGAGGGAACAGTTGGAATTAGGTAGAATTTATCACAAAATAACCTTGGATTAGTAGGCACAGCAAAAGGAGGACCTTAGAGTGTGAGTCTTGAGCACAATAGGGTTTCTTGCAGCATGCAGCCTAGCTGTCATTTTTGTTTGTTTTTGGTTTGGGGTTCTTTTTTTGTTTTGGTTTTTGCTTGTTTTCACTTTGGTCTGTACTGTTTAGCAGAGGGACAAGAAACAATGTGGGTTTCAGTTCTTAGTATCAACAAGAAGGAAGGCTTAAAAGCAAGTTTGTATCCATACAAAAAGAAATCTACTCAGAAAATGGTAACTGAAAATCTGTTCAGCAGAAGAGTCAGGAAAAAGTAAATACAGCAGCCTCTGCAGTCACCAGAAGAGCAATGACTGAAAGCTTTCTTGCCCTCTAAATTAGCTACTAACTTTTATTTTAATATTAAACCACTGCATGATTAGTAATATAACTCAATATATTAAGCACAGTTTAATGAATCAATGTAATATTTTTGCAATGAATGAGATATATTAATATTAATGTATTTGTTTATGAAATGATTTGTTTTAAATAATGCAACACAATGATGTTGCATCCAATTAGAAATTAAAATCAGAAATATGATTAGGAACAATTATAAAAATATTGATTTTGTTAAATACGTTAAGAGTGGCGGGGCTAGGAGAATACATAGTAATTTGTTTCATGCTCTTCCAAGAGAGAATATGAGAAGAGGTTAACTTGGGGAAGTAGGCATCACCAACCACCTGTACCACATCCTGAAGATCAGCATGTGATGTCATAGCTCAAGGGCCAATTGGGAAAATTTTGGTAAATGCTTTCTCCAAATCCAACTGCAACAACAGCTAATTAATCATTCATTGAGTGTGGACACCAAATCAAGTTGTCTTTTTTTATTATTTTTCTAATAGTTATTCTATTACATTTGTCCCAATTTTACCCCTTTGTCCTCCTCCACCCTTCACCCACGCCCCACAGTCAATTCCCACAGTCCATGTCAGTGGATCACTCATATATATTCTTTGACTAGTCCCTTCTCCCTCTTTCCATCATTATCTGTCTCCTCTCTCCCCTCGGATCACTGTCAGTCTGTTCCATGTTTCCATTCCTGTGGTTCTATTTTGTTTGTTAGTTTGTATTCATGATGTATTAAAATAAAATTTATCTAGGAAGAATGTTTATGTCATAAAAATATTTAAATTTATCACAAAGCTAAATGAAAATAAAATTAAACACAATACCTGCAAGTATGCATGGTTTTAAAGTGTTTTAGAACAAATGTTTAATTAAAGAGCTCTTGTGGAGACACAAGCAGTATGACTCCAGGATTTCTTTCTAGTTGGCTTGGCAATCAGCTGGCTAAGTCAGAAGCTATTCACTACTGTGGGGTAGAGGCCTGTGCATACACCCAACCCTAAGTTTCAAACACAATTTCCCTTTCTTTGACCAACAGTATTCTGCAATTACTTCATTGTACTCTCTCTCTTTACTTTGGATGTTCTTAGTTTCATCTCTTCCCCACACCCAGATTATAAACCTTGCCAGGAGGAGGCTGTGTTGTAATTATCTTTATATCCTCTGTAGCATCTAAGAGGGTATCTTACATTCATTAAGTACTTCAGTGGACTGAGTTTCTTGCCTGCTTACTGATCTTAGGGTGGAATGTTTTCTCTGGATTCAGAATCCACCTTCTCCTAACAGGGTTTCATGACTGCTCAAGAGTTCTTGCTGATCAACTGCTAAGGACTCATCCATGCCATCAAAAGTATGGCCTGACTGGGAGCAAAGAAAGGGGAGACAAAAATATAATAGAAAAATAACAGTTGCCCTTGGTTGATTGAAATTCAACAGATTCCCTAGGGACTTATTTTCTAAATGGCTTCTAATTTCCCTAAGTGTTTTGTCCTTTTTCTCTTGTATGCTAGCATCCAATAAATAAGCACTGGTGCCATAAATTGCTGACATTCCCTCCTTGGCAAAATACTCTAATTATAATTTATTGCTTGTTATGCAAGTCAAAGGGAAGAGTAAATAAGTTCACTTTTGATTTTACCATTGACTTCAGAGATGAATGTTTCTCATATCCCATGGAGCTGACCCTTTCCAAAGTCAGATGCCAGGTATTTGTGCTTATGCCAGGAGTTGGGGTGTTTGCCTCCTTCACTTCAGGAATAGGCTCTACATCTCTCAGCTCCTGGAGTACCTTTGCATAATGTCAAGGATAATATCTTCTTGATGTGTGTCTCTCACCAACCCCAAGCAATAGAAGAGAGCCTCTTAGATACGTGATCTGGGAGAGAATTCTATAAACATTGCCAGATACCCAGGGCTGTGACTTTAGGGGAAAAGGTTTTTTTTTTTTTTGCATAAATTACTTTATTGTTGTTCAATTACAGTTGTCTGCATTTCTCCCCACCACTCCTCACCCCAGCCAAGGATTAATGTTTAGTGCATACTGAATGCTAGCCAGAGGCTCCAGATCAAGCACATTGCATGATGATGCCACTGAACTCTCTCAACATGAAGAAGAGATGTTATCATTGTCCCCAATTCACAGATAAGATTTGAAGCCTAGAGAGACTAAGTAACTCATTCAGGTTTGATCTTGCTCTCTCTCACATGCACACAGAGTTAATAAGTGGCAGAGCAACCTATTGACCCACAGATCTACTTCCTACACAGGACATCAAGATGCCTCCTTTCATGGATCTTAAGTGTAGAGTCTCATGAAAGCAGAGTCCCACTGCTTTCAAGGATTTAAACACTCATACGCTGGATTAGAATTTATTTGAGCCAAAGCAGTATTATGAAGGGATGCCCAAAGCCTTCTAAATATCCAAAAGGGAAGCTCATTCATCCTCCTAATGCCCCTGGATGTGAGGTGAAATCTGAAAACTAGTATTACCATTTTGCAGATATGAAAACTAAGAAATAGATCAAGTTTCTGGTTCCTGAATCCGGACAAAAAGAAAACAGAAAGAAAAAAATTCCATGTTTCCTCCTTACAATCTTTTATTCTTTTTTTTTTTATTATTATTGTTCAAGTACAGTTTTCTCCATTTCCCCCTCACCATTCCCCCCACCCAACCCATCCCCACCTCCCAACTTGACCTTACCCCACTTTGACTTTGTCCATGTGTCCTTTATACATGTCCTTTCCCCACATTATCCCCTCCTACATACCCTCTGGTTATTGTAATTTTCTTCTTTATTTCAATGTCTCTGGCTACATTTTTCTTGCTTGTTTGGTTTGTTGATTAGGTTCCACTTAAAGGTGAGATCATATGGTATTTGTCTTTCACTGCCTGACTTATTTCACTTAGCATAATGCTCTCCAGAGCCATCCATGCTGTTGCGAAGAGTAGGAGCTCCTTCTTTCTTTCTGCTGTGTAGTTTTCCATTATATAAATGTACCATAGTTTTTTGATCCACTCATTTACTGATGCGCACTTAGGTTGCTTCCAACACTTGGTTATTATAAATTGTGCTGCTATGAACGTTGGGGTACATAGGTTCTTTTGAACTGGCATGGTAGGATTCTTATGGTATAATCCCAGCAGTGGAATTACCAGGTCAAAAAATAGTTCCATTTTTAGTTTTCTGAGGAAACTCCATACTGTTTTCCACAGTGGCTACACCAGTCTGCATTCCCACCAACAGTGTACTAGGGTTCCTTTTTCTCCACAACCTCAGAAGCACTTGTGTTTTGATTTGTTTATGATGGCCACTCTGACTGGTGTGAAGTGGTATCTCATTGTGGTTTGAATTTGCCTCTCTCTGATGGCTAGTGATGCTGAGCACCCTTTCATATGTTTCTGGGTCTTCTGTATGTCCTCCTTGGAGAAGTGTCTGTTCAGGTCCTTTGTCCATTGTTTAATTGGTTGTTTGTCTTCCTGGTGTGGAATTATGTGAGTTCTTTATATATTTTGGAGATCAAACCCTTGTTATAGGTATCATTGGCAAATATATTTTCCCATTCAGTTGGTTCCCATTTTATTTTCCTAATGTTTTCTTCAGCCATGCAGAAGTTTTTTTATTTTGATGAAGTCCCATTTGATTATTCTTTCCTTTATGTTCCTTGCTTTATGGGACATATTGGTGAAAATATTACTGCATGGAATATCTGAGATTTCCTGCCTATGTTCTCCTCTAGGGCTTTTATGGTGTCACAACTTATATTTACATCTTTTATCCATCTTGAGTTTATTTTTGTGTATGGTGTAAGTTGGTGGTCAAGTTTCATTTTTCACATGTAGCTGTCTAAATCTCTCAATACCACTTGTTGAAGAGGCTATTTTTATTCCATCTTATGTATCCGTCCCCTTTGTCAAATATTAATTGACCGTGGAGTCTTGGGTTTATTTCTGGGCTGTCTATTCTGTTCCATTGGTCTATGTGTGTGTTCTTATGCTTATACCCTGCTTCACAGCCATCTTGCCCCTTATCCCTTACAATCTTAAGTTTCCTGTCCATGAGCCAAATCTTCAAGGCTTTTCACTGTTCTCCCTGCTCTGATTTTTCTCCTCCTCCATCTCCTTCTCGTTTTTCTCCTTCTCCTTCCTCTTCTTTCTCCTCTTTCTAGAAATGAATAGATATTTTTTAAAAGAGTTACAAAATAGCACAGAAAAGAGATATGAAAATCCCAGAAGGGAATGGATTTTAGCACATGGAATCTGACACTGTGTCCTGATTTATGCCAGGTACTGGGCATATGACATCAAGTCTGAAGACAAAGGATATGAAAGTAAGTAACTATATGAAGAACTAGAAAAGTAAAAAGCCAAGTGGAATTAGTGGGAAAAAAGTGAGTTTCAAAGTGTGGTTCAGAACGAAGCCCCTTTTGTGAATATGAATGAGTGGGTCTCTCACACCCTATAACCAGCTCCATGGAGCATGGGCCTCCTGTGCAAACTGAGTTAATAATATCTATTATTATAAGAATTGGCCCCTGAATAGTGAAGAGAACATATATGCATGGGAACGCTCTGCTAAGTGCTGCACAGACCGGGAAGCTCCATGAGTGCAGACATTGGGACTACAGAGATGCTCTTACATTGTGCAATCACATTCATGTCTCTCACTCACCATGTTCTCAGGAGTCTCTGCTACAGGACACAGCAAAGGAACCCGCAGATTGGTCTGTCACAGCTTCTGGCTACCAGGTCTTATGCTCTTTTAAATGGATGGCCCTGACCCCTGCAAGGAGAAGAGCAAAGCCCACAGGACATCTCAATCAGAGCCTACCGTTTAAATCACAGTATAAATTATTGTGGCATTTGTGTCTAAGAGCTTTGATCATTCTTGTGTTATTCTTTTGGTTTTTGGCTAGCTAGCTGTTTATACAACAGTCAGAACCCATGGGTTTAAGGACTGTGTAATAGGCCAGAGTCAAGGAAAGAAATGAATATCTTTCTATTCTCAGGCAAAATAAGAATTGTGTGGGCTGCTTCTTTAAACTCTCCATTCACTCAGCTTAGAGCTTCATCTGATTTCATCTCCTTGAAACATTTAAGGCCACTTGACATGTCCTGATGTTTTCCTTTTTCTTTCCCCACGAAATCTTCAGAAGGGAAGTGAGCTGAGGTGAGGTGCTGTGGAAAGGCTGCAGTGAGAGGAGAGCAAAGCAGAAAATAACCAGAGAGGAGAATGCAGAGGGATACAGAGGAGAATGAAGAGGAATACACTGCCTAAGCACATATTGCTGCTAGTTTTTGAAAGGGCAGGGAAGCCTGGCACAGCTGTTTTCTCTCTCCGCAATGCCACCCTGTCCTCTGACCACCCCCACATTGTGCTGTGGTTTCTGGGCCATGAGACTGTAGTAGGTACCAACCTACAGCCTTCACCATGCATGTCCCCTCCACCAACACATTGTTCTGAGAGAACAGGCCTGAAGGAGAGGGCAGCCTAGGCAATGACTATTTACACAGGTGCCATTTCCCAATGCAGCTGTGGCATCTTGTTTGTTTCTCTGGAAAGTACCTTCGTCTTGGCAATTAGGACACAGTTAGGTGGTTGCAGGAAAAAGACATGCTTCTGTTGAAAATTATGTTTTCAGTGAAGTATTCCAATGTATTTTTCTACCTGTTGACTATTTTGATGCCTAAACTGAGTTTCTTCACAAGGCAAAATACACTACTGTACAGGGTGCTGCTAGTTGGCACATGGGTGGGAAATGGCAGGCCTTAGACTCCAGGGTTATGTCTTCTATCATGAACTGTTTGGTATCTCATAAGTGGGACACCCAGTTGCCACTACTGAAAGCCTGCAACAATGAAAACTTTGACAAAATTAAATGTGTGTGTGTGTTGTAGATATATGTAACTATTACAGATAATCCAAAATATTTGTATAGGAAGGAAAAAGCCACGAAATATATATAAATCCTAGAAAATAAGTTGCTTTGTTTGCAGCAAGAATGTTCTACAGTTTTCAAATGGTGTATACTCAGTTCTCTAATGCTCTTTAGCTCTTACTAGGAACAGCATTTGGGGCAGCTGCTGCAGGAAATGACACACCCTGGCATTCACCTTCTTATATGCACATGCCTGTGCAGATGTGTACACATGTACAGTCTACCAATAAAGAACTTCCAGTTCAGTAAATGTAATAAGGTGAAAAAAGAACAGTGCTCTATGCAGCATGTGGTCTAGCCAACAGAGACATAATAAGGATGATTACCTTCTTAAAAGAAAAAAACCAATATTGTGATCCACAAGTGTGGGTGTTGGAGACAAGCCTGCCAGTGTAACCAGGTGTGAAGCAGAAGAGGGGGCAAGTGGAGAACTTTCCCTGGACAAGAATAATGGGAATTACAGGTATTGCCCTAAACAAGGGAGTCATGGCATCTGCCTTCAGATGTTTTTGTAAGAGAAGCATATTGAAAAGAATAGGAGAAAATCAGTGTGACTAATGATATTTGGTGATTTCAAAGCCTTCTGAAGTCCCTTTGAAATACATTATCTTGCTTTGCTATTTGTGGAAGATTTACTCACAGGTTACATATATAAATCAGATTTTGTCATTCTTCTAGTCAAAGGTTATTTGTGGCCCGAGGATGAGACCCAACCTACTCAACATTAGTCTGAGGCTTTTATTGATCAGGCCACTACCTATCTCGCCAACCTGAACTCCCAACCTCACACTACTTATATTGGGGCTCTGTACTTCTTCTGACCTAAAAACTCAGCCCCCAGGAGAACTATTGCCCCAGCTCCCAGTGTGCACAAGTGCCCACACATAGTCCTGTACCTCCTGCTGGGCACTCAAGGCTCTGCTGTCCTAATCACTCCCAGTGTTCTGCTCCACTGGGACTTCTGTGTTCTCTGTTAGAGAAATCATGGATCTGCAGAGCCACTGCCTGTTCCCCTATCTGAATGGGCAGGGCCACCTTTGCCTTACCTATCAAGGCCCACAGCATCACTGCTCATCTGTGCCCCACAATAGACACTGGCAAAGGTCAATGAACCAATGACAAATGCACAGGCCAGGAAAGGCATATCCAGTCACTTGGCCTTCCAAAGCAGTCTGCCACTGCAGATACTGCTGTTTTCCATCGATTGTTAGATTACCTTATTTTGCCATTCTTTCCATGACTGTAAGAACAATATGTAAATATTTGGCAAGCTGTACCTCAGCTGATGAAAACCCTTTCTGGACATTCTAAATTGTCAGGGGCTCCTCAGACCAAAAGAAAATCTTTCCTTTGTACTGCCAACCAGGGTATATTTGTCCTGTATCCCAAACTGGATATTCTGTGTGGCATTCTCAGTGCCTGCTGTGAAGAGATCCTAATGGCTTTCTGGTGGTCTGATATCAAGAAAACCATTAAGGGAACCCATTATGGACAGGCTGCCAAAACAGTTGGGGCAATGCCAGGCCCTGGTTCTCTATGGGCCCTGCTCACATGCACCACCATTGCCCAGTGGTTTGGTTCTGGCACTGGTGTAGGTTCCTTTGTTTAAGAGGCAAATTCTTTTCTTCAAATGTGAGTAAAAATCTGAGAATCACAAAAATGAAATTAATTACCTTTATGGATTTTTCCCTCTACTTCCATATCCTGCAAAATTATAGTAGTTGATTTTTTAGTAGAAAATTTGCAAAATTTTCATTTATTTTTGGCAGGAAAAAAAAGCACATGCAGCAAATTATATATTTATATCTTATTGAGCTTAGTTCTTAGACTTTTGAGAAAAATGCTAGACATCATGCTAATGATTAATGACATGTTTAAATGCTTAGTTCTGTGCCAGCAGTGTTTCAATGATCCAGAACACTTAGTTTTTCATCTTAGAGCTATGCTAGTACATGCAGTTCTTTTGTACAGCAAGGAAAACATAGTCTTCTTTTGTCTTAGTGGAGGTATATTGCTTTGTCTGTATGGATCAAAGTGGACACCTGAATCCATTTGTTGAGGCCAGTGTTTTTAAGCACATGCTGCAAATTCAGGCTTCACTGTCCATCCTGTAGCAAGGTTTTGTAATGCTAAGCTTTCTCTTTTTTTTTTCCTCCAACAGTCCTGGAAATAATCCTGTTGTCCAACTTTTGATAAATACGTTTTCTGAAAGATACTGATTATTCTGATGCTGCACTCTGTCATAATGATAGGTGTATGTTATGAATCATTAACTGAATCACAGGAGTTAGTAATGAAGTAAAAGTCAAATGGAAGCTGTCTGCCAAGGCAGGTTAGTGGTGAGCCAGTTACTTGTTGGGGGATATGGAGGCACAGCCACATTGGTGACATAGGGAGCTAGTCCTGGAGGCTCAGGTGTGCACAGGCTAGGATGCCACCAAACATCACATCACTGGAAATGCCCAAGAGAATGTAAGACCAAGTCTGTGTAAGTCAAGTGACAGTCTAAGAAGAAGAAATGACTTATCGAAGTCAGGAGAGAGAGGAGATAGATGAAGGGTGGGAGACAAGCAGGACAGCATTGAAAAGAAAAGAATCCACAATATTTGCATTGAGCACAGCAAAAGCAGTTGAAGTCAATCTCTCTTCCCTGACTGATCTCTGGCTGCATGCTTTGTTTGGGCTGCTCACTGGGAAAGGATCTATTCCAACTAGGCAGTTTAACAAAAACTACTTTGGTGTATATCTGATGTAAACCACAAAAATGAGTAGCCTGGTGGCACAGTCTCAAAATAGGGTCCCATTCAAAGAAAGAGCATTTTGACAGCTAACATCTTAAAGTAAAATGGAGATCTTTAATGTAAACTTGAGTGACAAAGGAATTTCATATAGTAAATTATGCCACAAAATGTTCTAGGACCCTACTTAGAAGTCTCTCTTGTGACAAAGGGAGCCTGCTTGACACATGTAGGCACCGCCCAGAAATTCGGGGTACTGATACCTCCTGGGACCACAGAAGACAGAGGCTCTGCACATGCACTTCATTTTTTCTCTTGCGTGGGTTATTCTGAGAAAAAATTTCTGCATTCATCAAGTAGTCCGAGGGTATCAAGAACTGGTTATCTCCCACAGTACTGATTGCTTTAGGGATTCCTCCTTGGACTTGTTCCCCTTCTCTCCCTGTTGACCATCCTGGTGATCCTTGATTCCTGTCCCAGAGATTATTTCCTAAATAAAACCACCTAACTGCACTTTCAGGCTCTGATTTTAGGAAAGTAAGCTCAGGCCAAGAAACCTGCTTTCTGGATATGGGAGCACCTGTGTTTTACTGAGGCAGACAAAGCTTGTTCAATTCAGATGTGTGAAATTGTGAGCCCCACTAATAAAAACTATGCCAACAGAGAATGAGCACATAGACATCAAGAGAATAGGTAGCAAAACCTGCTATGTCAGCTTTTCTTGGATCCTAAGAGAAGGAGAAACTCTGAAGTGTTCCTCACCAGCACGTCTGACCATGCCCATAGTAACCACACCTCCTCTTTGGTGTCTCACAGATATAATTGCCCTGGAATAGCCCTCTATGTCAAATGCCTTTACGCCCATATTGTAAATATTTTAAGAGTTTGAGAAACTAGTTGAACAACAACTAGGTATTGTGTTGGCCAAAAAGTTCATTTAGTTTTTTCCATAAGATGGCTCTAGTAGTGCTTAGTTGTTTTTAGCTTCATTCAAAACAATTTTGTTAGATTGTATTGTGACACATAAGCATGCATTTAAAAAAGTTATCAAAACTGGTGAATTTTTGTGTAGCCATTTTAATATTGAAAATGGAAGAAAATACACATTTTTGGCATATTATGCTTTATTATTTCATGAAACATAAAAACTCAGCTGAAACCCAAAAGAACATTTTTGCAGTGTATGGAGACAGTGCTATGACTGATTGAACATTCAAAAGTGGTTTGCAAACTTTCATGCTGGAGATTTCTCCCTGGATAATAGTCCACAGTCAGGAAGACCAGTTGAAGTTGATAGGGAACAAATTGAGATGTTAATTGAGAACAATCAACATTATAGCATGTGGGAGATAGCTGACATGCTCAAGATATCCAAATCAACAAAGTTATTGCTGAAAATGAAAAATTTGGTTTTTATTTTATGGAAAAAAACCATAAGGACTTTTGGCCAACCCAATATAAATAATGAGCTGGATTTAACTTCATCATCAGACTGTGACCTGCCCCCTCCCACTATACCAAAGAGTATCTCAGGGTCCTGGAAATGCTCTGGTGCCTCTCTAGGCTCTTCCTTTAATGGCCTGGAGCCAAGAGAAGCAGGCAACCCATGTTTTTATGCTCTTATAAGAGAAATTAAGGCTCTCCCAGAATGAGAGTGATACTAAAGAAATGTGCAAGTGAGAGTCATTAACAGCAAGGTCTATAGAAGCTGGGGAGCAGACAGATGAAATTGGTCAAAGGGATCTGAGGGGATCTGAGGAAACACAACAGTGCTTGCCACACTTGGCCTCTGCCCCTAGAAATAAGAAGTACTTGAATAAAATAAGTAACATCAATCACTCTTCTTACATAAAATTTTAAAGGCCTTTCAGCACCAACAACGATTTTGTGCTTAGAATGTAGAATTTGCCATCCTCCTCAGCTTTCTTGGGAGGAGTACCCAGCAAGCTCTTGCAAACTGCCTTTAAGAACAATAACCAGCCGTCTTTGCTCAGGAAAACACACTGAGTGTGTTGAACACATTCTTGCCTCATAAAATGCCAGGCTGCAGATATTCTAATTATGCTCATTTTACATATGAGAACCCTAGGTACTTTAAGTGAGGAAAGAGAATGATGGGAAGTGGAACACACCCACTTCCAGTTTCACCTGGCTCTTAGTTCTGAGGTCTTCACTTGACACTGAGCATTGAGCAAGATCCTGAGATACCCTCCGTTAATGTTGCCACTTGCTAAGTTAAAGACAGGCTGTATCTGAACTCCGCTCCTCCACTCACTAGCTATGTGATGACAGGAAATCTACTCCATCCCCAACATTCAGCTTCTTTATCTGCTGGGATAAATTCTACTGGCTGCATAGAGTTCAGATCAACATTCAGTGAGGGTGTGTTCTTAAAGAACATAATTTATTCTCCGGTGCAGTTGATTGCCAAAATGACCCCAAATTCCCCCAACCCTCATCACATCCCAATCTCCATTCTGACTTTGGATGAAGGTGGAGTCTATTTACTCCTCTCCTGAACCCGGGTTAGGCCACATCATGACCTGCTTTGGACAATGAGACACTAGGTAAGGTGATATTGCTTTGAAAAACAGTGTGCATTAAAACTAGCTGACTGTTGGGTTCCCTGCAACCACCATTTTGGGAAGAATTCTTGGCCAGCTTATTAGAAGATGTTTATGGCCCACTTGGCCCATCACTCTGGTCCCACCAACTCTCAGACATGTGAACAAGACTTTTAACTAGCACCTGACCACAGATACATGAGTGAGCCTAGGCAACAGCATGTGAAATGAAAGCAGTGTCTCTCAGTGGGCTCAGCCTGCATTGCCAACCCTCATAATTTTAAGCAAATAAATGGTTGTCATTTTAAGCCACTGGGTTTGGGATAGTTTGTTACACAGCAGATAATTGATGCACTGGTACTACTGGGATTGCCTAAAAGATATTAACTTTCTCTCTTCCTTGAATCTTTGTCCAAAGTGATATAATGAATGCAGGGGCAAGATTGCTGATTTAAAAGTCAGTAATCCAAACATAATTTTTTAGAAGAAACATTCTTTTTTTTAATTCTTAAAGAGTTTATTTATTTAGTTTTAGAGAGAGGGGAAGGGAAGGAGAGAGAGAGAGAGAAACATCAATGTGTGGTTGCCTCTCACGTGTCCCCTGCTGGGGACCTGGCCTGCAACCCAGGCATATGCCCTTACTGGGAATCGAACCATGAGCCTTTGGTTCGCAGGCCCATGCTCAATCCATTGAGCTACACCAGCCAGGGCCCAAACCTAAATTTGACTGCCTTCCACTTGGTCCCTCTGGAAAAGTCTCCTCACTTGTAGAATCAGACAGTGATACTAAGTGATTGTGAAGGACTCTTCCTGTTCTATTGCATCTTTTTTCCTGTTCTAAATTTTAACTTCAAAACTGCCTCAGAAATTTGTCTAGGTTTTCAATCTTTCTCTTTTACTTTCTTATAACAATTCATCATTTTCTTAGAGCCTTGCCTATCATGTCCACATTGAACATCTCTGACCTTCTCTGTCCACAAGATCCTACTTAAATAAGACATTGCAGCTTCCCACACTCCCCACCCCAAGAGCTGCCAGCCTGCTCTCTATCTATGAGGCTGTCTCTATTTTCCTTATTAGTTCAGTTTGTTCATTAGATTCCACATATGAGTGAAGGGGGATTGAGCAAAAAGAAAAAAGGACTTATGGACATGGTCAACAGTGTGGTGGTTGCAGAGGGTGTGGATGTATAAGGAGGATAAATGGTAATGGAAAAATACAATTAAAAATTCATGAGGTAATCCACAAAGAAAAAGCATTGCAGCTTTTCAATTCCTGACTGTCATCAATTTAAGTCAAACAATAATGGATTTGGGGGGAAGAAAAGGAAAAACTGAATTAATTACATTGCTTTGAATTTGGGTATATCATTCTACATCCTTAGTATGACAATCAATGTTTGAGGCCAAGCATTTTACTGGTCGAAAGAAGGTTTCTGAATGAGCCCCATTGACCCCTAGACACTATACACAACACCACATGGGCATTTTGTATCCTTTGCCCATTGTATAAATTCTTTTCAGTTCAAGACATATTGAAGAATATTTCCTATTTGAAAAATTCAAATCTCATCAAGAGAGTTTCCCCTCATCAAGTCACATCTCTTTGGACATATGTTTCTCCTGAAAGTTTTCCACAGCCTGACAGCTGGTTGGGAGCTTGAGTTAGTTTTTTTCACAACACATGAATTGGACCCACCAACCTCTCTTGGTCCTAAAAGTTCTGTAATCTCTTCTAAGAGATAAGCATTATTCAGAAGTTAACCCAATATCCAGGAGATTTGACAATTTCTACTGTGCCCCACTGTCAAATACATGACAACTTTCATTTGCTTTCTCATTTCAATGCTACATCATAGCATAATAATTAAGGTAACATTCCCAGCAATAACTAGAGATCTACACCTAAGAGGACTGCCCTTTGTGCAGCTACCATTCCAGATCAACTGAGGTGCCCACTAGGAGCCCATAATCCCTTCCCTTAACTACCACATCTGCTGGGAGCAGGTGACATCCTCTCTTCACCTGAGATTCCTGACCTTGGCAAACTTCTTTTGCAATAATGTATAAGGCCCATTAGGACTATAGAAACACTAAAAGATGTGTGTGCATATGTAGGAAGTAGGTCAGGAAAAGATAACATTCATCTGGAAATCTTGAAGCTATGTGAGTGGTATGGGAGAAAATTAATAATAATAATAGTAACCCACCACATTGTGAACTTTCCCTTTTCTTTCAAAGTACCCTCTTTGTTCAGCAACATATGTATTTTGACCCCCAAAACCAATGTTGTTTTCTCGACAACTATCAATTGTGGAGTATTTTTTCAGTACCTGGAATGTGCCCAAACAAGTATAAATGCAGTGACCTAAGGGAGTTTACCTGTATCAGAGGTGTCAAATTCATTCACCAATGGCTACATAGCCTTGCAGTTGCTTTCAAAGGGCCGAATGTACTTTCAACTCCTTAACAGTTAAGGACTACTTACATTTATACAGTCCTAAAATTATTTCGGCCCTTTGAAGGCAACCACAAGGCTGATGTGGACCCCAGTAAAATGAGTTTGACACCCCTGACCTATATAATGGAGAGAGAAGTTACACATTCATTCCACAATAGAAGAAAATGTGTGTTTAAATGTTAAACTGAGTGAAACATGTTATGAAAATTAAGCCTTTGACAAAATATAACCAGAGACATTGAAATTAAGAACAAACTGAGAGAAACCAGAGGGGAGGTGGGAGGGGATAATGGAGGGAAAGGGGGGAAGGGTTGTCAAGGAACATGTATAAAGGACTCAGGAACAAAGCCAAAAGGGGCGGGATTGAGGGTGGGAGGTGGGGATGGCTGGAGTGGGTGGTGGTGGGGGGGCGGGAAATGGAGACAACTGTACTTGAACAAAAAAAAATTTTTAAGAAAATTAAGCGTTTGAAATTTTAGGAAAAACAAGACTCCCCCTGACCCTGCCCCAAATGTATCCCCTGCTCAACACATCACCTGTAAGAGCCAAGGTACTGAGTTCCACAGCACCAGCCTGGAAGTTTCAAAGTAGCTAGGACATGGAGAAAGTTCACAGAACTCAACAGAGGGGATGACTGCAAAAGTATTTTCTTCCTTTAACTTCTGCAACCCTCACTTTGGAGGGAGCACTCTGCAGGCAACCATAGGTGACCAGTCATCATCACATTTTTATGCTGCACTCAGAAAGGTACCTGCCTGCTATACCATATTAGCAAAAGTCCAATTTAAAATTCAAACAATACCCTAGAGGCAAAGGCTAGTCAGAGCTGTAACCCAGGCTGGTGTTCTCTTGACAAAACAACCTGACCTCCAAAGTCAAGCCAACCCTGAACAATAAAAGTGCACTAACAGAGAGGTAGGGAACCTGGGTTAGGCTCCTCCTGCATACTGGGTGCCTATGGAAATCTCAGTTAGTTTTTTTAAAACATCAGCCTCTTCATGTGATAAACAGTAATAATGATTCTCTACCTCAAGTGAACCTAACAACATCTATCTGCTCAGCCCAGTGATTCAGATGCAAGAATGTTTTGCTCAGGGAAGGATCCAGGAGCAGTAAGCAATTTTACTAAGGTAAGGTGGCATTTTCCTCCCATTTGAATTCTTCTAGATGGAGAAATGTACCATGCTCTTTTCTGAACATTCCAGTCCACAGCCTTGCAACTCTGGATCTAGAGGTGCTTTGCCACGTGCAGAAATGGAGATCAGTGTGATGCAAGTGGATAAAGACAAATCACAGGTGGTACTAACCTGGTCCACCCAAATAGTCCTTATGGTCCCAATCTGAAGTTAGCATTCTCTTTGGGCTGCAGAATTTTGACAGGAGCCAAGTCGTCCCAGGAAAGGAGCATGGGCGGGGCAAGTGGGGTGGGACCTGCTGTTCGGGCACCACCTCCAGCTCCTACCCTGTGGAAACACTGCCAGAGGAGGTCCGACAGAGGAAGCAGGACTTTCTGAAACCAAGGGTTGGTTACCAGGAAGCAGGGCGGCTTGGGTACCTAGGAGAATTTCATGGGGCAAAATTATCCTTGACCATCAGGAGCCATCCTGGACTGACAAGCATGTGACTAATGGCAGATCTGAGCCTGGAGTAAAAATGGGCTTACGGATGTTTTTCCAAATCATTTTCGACCCCCATAAGGTACATTTTTCTTCATAGTTTATGAAACCCAAAATGAACCCCGCTCCTCAGCGCGCGCGCGCACACACACACACACACACACACACACACACACAACGTTTGAAAAGCAGATTCTTGGGAGTTTGTCCTCCCTGGGCTCTGGCTCCCCTCTACCTACTTCCCTGGCCATGATTGTGCCAGCCCCCCATTCCCTCTGGCAGTCAATCTTGTTTCCTTTCAATTCCAACTGTGGTGGGCCAGCAATTCTAGGACAACACACCTGTTTGGGGTTGGACGGAGCTCTTGGAATCTGGACCCACGCCTGATTTCCCCTGGACGGTTAGGACTTGAGCAGATACCAGACCTATAAAGTGAGCTTCTGTGAACCTCCAAACGAAATCTGAGCCTTGGGAGGCCTTTAGGACCAAGAGGAGCCATCTCTTCCTGGATCCAGGCGGCAAATACCGGTCCTTCGAGTCCCCCCGCCCCGAGTCTCTTTCGCCCTCACATTCCCAGACACCAGCCATGGGCTACTTGACAGAGCGATCACCCACGGAGGCCCGGTCTGCCTGGGGCAAATTTGGCGGCCACCTTCACGCACGGCAGTTTCCTCTTCCACCTCCTCCTCCTTGCCATCCTCCCCGGGAGTCCCTGGCTGCTGTCTCCTGCACGCGTTTCGTCAGGCTTGGGAAGCCGAGAAGGACGCCCTGGGAGGATCCGCGTCTAGCCCGCCCTCTGGGCACGCTCCGCTGGAGTCTGCCCAGACCCCTTCCTTTTGCCGGGACCTGAGGGCCAGGCTCCGCCCCTTCGCGCAGATCCGGAGCTCCCTGCGACCCGGGTATCATCACCGTCGCCACCCAGCTAGTACTAGTCCGGCACTTTAGTACTAGCTGGGCAACTGGGGGTGTGGGCCGCGACCGCAGGGTAGGGAGCGCGGGGGTGTTGGGCGAGGGGAGGAGGGGCACGGAGGAAAATGGAGCAGGTCCGGAGAAGAGTCCAGTCTAGGAGCTGAGGAGCAAAGGCGGGCGCCGAACCGCCCAGCTCCCCTCACTCTAGCTTGCTCCGGAGACCTGCGGGCTGCTGCCTGGGAGCATTCGCCGGGTCACCTTGTCCCAGAGGTAAGTCCCACAACCCCCGCAGCGCTGGTGGAGGAGGGGTCAGTGTGGCGGGGGCTGCGGGCGGCTGAAAGGCTGGCACCGGAGGCGGGCCCTGCGAGGGAGGGATTCCTGGCTCCGCCTCGGAGCGTGCAAACTAGGCTGTGCGGCGCCCGCGGTGAGTCCGGGTGGTCGCGGCTGCGGGACGTGTGAGGCGCTGGGTAGCCAGATAAAAGGAGAAAGCAGAGCAGGCGAGCAAGATGAGGTGGAAGGGGCCGGGTGTTGTCAGCTCTTAATGCAGCTTGGCGCCTCGCCACCCTAGGCGTCCAGGAGATGCCGGAGGAGCTGTTGTGCGAAGTCGGTGGGAGCTAATAAACGCAAGACCTGGGAGCCCAACGGAGCTGGGCTGCTCAGGCTGTCAGGGCTTGCAGTGTTCATAGGCAGGTTTGGTGACCCCCTAGAACTACCCAAAGGATACTGGCTGGGGCTGGGGAGTGGAAAGCTGGGGAGCCGGGGACCAAGGTCCATGTGGGACCAGAAAGGAAACAGGCCTTTGATTAGCAGAGCGGAGTGGGGGAAGGCGGCGAGGGTTCAAGTGCGTTCTGTTTGGGATCTCCCAACAGGCTCCCTGAACGGAGGCGGGGACTCCTGGAGCCCTTCTCAGCAGGGAAGAGCAAGACGGGCATCTGTGAGCTGTCTGCTCCTTGGCAGCCGCGACAGCCCGCAGTTCTGATAGCCACCAGCCCAGGCGCGGAGAGGGAAGCGAGTGGATGCACTTCTTGGGGTCAAGTTCTAGTCTCGATTTCCCTAGGTATAATTTTTGCCTCTTCGCGCGCGCTTTCCAAGCACCAGAGAGAGGAATGGATTACCGGCAGAACTGGGCACCCTCCTTAAGAAAGGGGCTTTGCTCTCTGTTTCTTTTTCAAGATCCCAGTAGAACTAGCGATCGAAGCCTTGCTTTGAGGAGGCTGCCAGTGTAGCATCTCGGCTTTTCTGAAGGACTAGAAGAAGGGCTCCTCTGATCGCATTTCATTTTCATCGGGCCGCTTGCATTCAGAGGTTTGGATTCCTGGCACCCAGACTTCAGGTGGGAGCAGCCCTTCTGCGACGTCAGATAACGCTGGCGCGTCCAAGGCCACTGGCCCGCGCTCGACACTTGCGCCTTTCCTGGCCGCGTTCCGGTTTATTGCAGCAAACACTGGCCGAGGACTTGCCTGAATTGGGGATTAGGGGGTGCATGACTCCGTTTTCTACTTAGAATCAGGCTCAGCAGTTGGGGAAGCGCGCGCGTGTTTCTGTATCTGTCTGCTCCGCTCCTACTGTTTGGTCAGAGCCCAAAGAGAGACGTGCTGCGCAGACCTGCAGCCTGTAGGGTTAGCATCTTGGTAACAAACCGGAAAGAGCGAGCCAACTTTTCCTTGCTGAGGTGCCATTGCCTGGGCAAAGTCGCGTAAGTGCAGGAATGTGATCTTCCCAGAGGGGTCTGACTCCAGAAATTCTCACAGCGGCCAAAGTGAAAGTGAGCCGCTAGGGCGGCCGGGGGCAGTCCGATGTTTATTCTGGCTAGGACAGGAAGTAGCCGGAGCTGAATTTTCGGATGAATTAGTGCATGCTGTGTGTTTTGCAGTTGTGTGGAATTTCTTTCTGGAGATGAGACCACAGGTACGTGGCCCGTGGGATGTGTGAGAAAGAGCTCTTCTTCCCTTTCTCTAGCAGCCTCTGCCACCTTTCCAAGAAGCAAATGTTGATTTGTAGCTGATCCAGGGCCCTCTCCCACCAAGCCTCCACCTACTGCATGGAAAGGGCATAGTCGTAATCAAGAGGGCCTTGTTAAATAAAGCAAAAAATTGAGAAATCTATGTTTCAAGTTTTTTTTAATGGAAAACTTCAGTGCTACACAAAGGTGGAGGGAATGGTACATTGAACTTCCAGTACTCCCCTCATCCCACCACCAAATTCATTAACATTTTGCCCTTCTCCCTTGTTTACTGCCCCTTCTCAGAGTTCTGGAGGCCATGTTTGATGGATTTCATATTCCCCTGAAAGCTTATTTCACCTTCAAATGCATCCTCATGTATCTCCAGCTGATGATGTTTCATTTTTATCTAACAGAAATGACTGCATGCCTGATTTAATGATTCCATTAGAACATAGGTAATGTTAAAATAAAAATGAAGGTACACCTCCCTTTCCATTTTGGCTTTGAAAAAGAACACCTGCAAACATTTCTTGAGGCATAAAGAGGGGAACTGAAAGAAGGGGAAATCTAGATCCTGGGAAAAATAGACATTTGAAACAATATAGATTTGACATATGCCTTTTGATGTGCAGTGAATACACAAGAATCTAGTTGAAACATCATGGGCAAAATTACCATTTTTGGTAAAAACTTTAAAAATAATTTCATAATAATAAGCAACTAATTTCTTCCACATTTAATATGACATATTAGTGATACTCTGGACTCAGTTCACTTTTCTCATTAAATCTCTTCCCCCCACTCCCTGGGAATTATTACTATTATAAGAGAATAAAAAGATATGTTCTTATGTAAGTTTTCTATCAAAGACACTTGTCAGTGCTATTCTTAGGTTCATGAAGAGAACTAAATATTTCATCTCTCAATAGGAAAACATTTGGTCATCATGCTGGTCAGGTCACCTGACCCTCTGGAGAGACTCGACTCACTCAAGTTTGATTTCAAATGTAGTTTCTGCTGGCTGGAGAATAGCATGGAGAAGGCCTCCAGAGACAGTGAGGAGGTGGCCACTACACTCACACACCTACATTGCCCCCTTTCACCCTGAATACCTCTGCACCTTCATTTATATAAAAGCTGTTTCTAAAAATTGTCAATGATGTTTGTGGAAGATTCAGCCAGACTTCTGAATGCTTTTATAAGGTGCACTATTTAAAGGCATCTTACCTAACATTTTGCAATATGAATAACCATCCTATTATTTAGCACTTTTATGTCTTCCTCTTCCCAAATAAAAACCTTATCTATGACACCAGCGTGTCCCTGAGCCCCTGACTTTTTCCTTTGCAGGGTCCCATTGGAGATTCTCATGTCTAACATTAACAGATCGTGACCTGTAGTTTGAACAGATTTTAATTTACAAATAAAATTCAGTGAGTGGGAGAAAGTGTCAAAAACTGAAGGATGAGGTGTTCATTTGCCGGCAGCAGCAAAGCGGTGAGACAGAGTATCAAAACAGTCTGTTGTTCTTTCAATGGAAAGTCACAAGGCCCTTTTGTGGGAACATGATGATATGAAGTGATATTACACTGTAGCATTGTTACACTGCAAACATTGCATCAATGTGTCAAAAAGCAAAACATTAAAGATATTCAGACATTAATTATTCAAAACATTAAAGATAGGCTGACCAAGTTCCTTTCCATGTTACCAGAATTGGAATGTTGTAGTAGGTGGTTTTAACAAATGTGATTGTTCAACATTGTCTGTGCAATATATGTAGACATTTCAAATTACTCCTGAGAGTTCATAAATGTGTTTTAAAGAAAAGCTGCAATAACTTTCAAGCACCAGGCTACAATTCAAGTGCCCTTGTTGTCCCTTCAGGCAATATACTAGATTTTAGCTGGGGGTTGGGGGAGTAGTGGGGAAGAGACATATGTGATTTTCTCATGGCTGCCTGCCCCTTCTCCCCATGGTATTTTCTAAAGTGCCTGTGAGAAGATAGGTTTCAGTTCTCAGCTCTGCTGCTTGCTTGTTGAATGATCTTAGATCACTTAACTTTTCTGAGATTGTTTCTTTTTTATTTTGCCTCCTAAAATTTTATTTTATTTTATTTCGATTTCATCTTTATTGTATTTTTCCCATTACTATTTCGTCCCCTTATATCCTCCCCCTCCTCCAAGCAATCACTTTCTTTTCATCCATATATATTCCAGGATTTTAAAAGAAACTATAGCTGTCACAGTTTTTTAAATTAGGGAAGACTCTGGATTGAAAAATTTTAGTGCATATTAACGAAATGTTTGCTTTGCATCCTTATGGCTCTCTGAGAATAGAAAATAAATCAGCTTAGTCCCTTCATTGTATCTGTATCCTACAACTCCTTGTTGTCAAGAGTCAGAATAAGGACAGTGTGTGCACCTTCATGAAGGTATGCATTGCCTGAATGGTGTAGACCATTCATGTCAGCTGTATTTAGAGGGAATGTAGAAGAAAGGCTTATTTAAGAGCAATAGCTTTAACACAACTAAACATTTTTTATATGGTGTGTGTGTGTGTGTATCCATCCCATATACATACTATACCAACTATAGTATAGCATATATATATAGTTCTATACAGTATATACATATAGTTGTTTTGTCACAGTTGGTCCAGTTATCCCTTTGATCTCCCCTGCCTCACCAACACTCCCTCCCACAGTCAATCCCCACTTGGTTGTCCATCCCAATGGGTCATTTACAACTGTTTGTTGATTAGACCCTTCCCCATCTTTCCCGCATTATCCCACCCCCCTCCCCTCTGGTCCCTGTCAGTTTGCTCCTTGTTTCCATGCCTTTGGTTCTATTGTGATTGTTTCTTTGTTTTGTTCACTAGGTTCCACCTATAGGTGAGATCATATGTATTAGTCTTTCACTGCCTGGCTTATTTCACTTAGCATAATGCTCTCCAGAGCCATTCATGCTGTCCCAAAGGGTAGGAGCTTCTTCTTTCTTTCTGCTGCATAGTATTCCATTGTGTAAATGAACCACAGTTTTTTTATCCAATCATTTACTGATGGGCACCTAGGTTGCTTCCAGCACTTGGCTATTGTCAATTGTGTTGCTATGAACATTGGGATGCATAGGTCTTTTTAATTGGTGTTTCAGGATTCTTGGGATATAATCTTAGGAGTGGAATTGCTGGGTCAAAAGGCAGTTCCATTTTTAGTTTTCTGAGGAAATTCCATACTGTTCTCCACAGTGATTGCACCCAACTGCATTCCCATCAACAGTGTACTAAGGTTTCCTTTTCTCCACAACCTTGCCAGCACTTGTTTGTTGATTTGTTTATGATGGCCATTCTCACCTGTGTGAAATGGTATCTCATTGTGGTTTGAATTTGTATCTCTCTGATGGCTAGTGATGCTGAGCATTCTTTCATATGTCTATGGGCCCTCTGTATGTCCTTCTGTATTATTTTGATGAAGCCCATTTTGTAATTGGGTTGTTTGCCTTCTGAGTGGGGTCCTGTGAGTTCTTTATATATTTTGGAGATCTATCTCTAGTCCAGGTATTATTGGCAAATATATATTCTCATATGGTTGATTCCCTTTTCATTTTACTGCTGTTTTCTTCTGCTGTGAAGACTTTTAACTTGATGTAGTCCTATTTATTTATTCTTTCCTTTATTTCCCTTATCTTAGAGGCTATATAGGCAAAAATATTTCTGCATGGTATATCTGAGATTTTACTGTCTATGTTCTCCTCTAGAACATTTATGGTGTCAAGGCTTATTTTTAAGTGTTTTCTCCATTTTGAATTTATTCTGCTGTATGGTATAAAATATTGGTCTAGTTTCATTTTTTGTTTTTTGCATGTAGCTGTCCAGTTCTCCCAACACCATTTGTTGAAGGGGCTATTTATTCTCTATATTATGCCTCAGCCCCCTTCATCAAATATTGGTAGACCATTGAGACATGGATTTATTTCTGGGCTTTCTATTCTGTTGCACTGATATATATGTTGGTTATCATGCCTATACCAAACTGTTTTGATTACAATAGCCTTGTGATATAGTTTGATATCAGGTTTTGTGATCCCTCCTTTCATGATTGCTGAGGCTATTCGGGTTTTTGGTTCCATATAAATTTTTGAAATGTTTGTTCTAAATCTGAAGTATGTTATTGATATTTTAATAAGGATTGTGGTGAATATGTTAATTGCTTTGCATAGTACGGGCATTTTAATGTTGTTAATTTTTCTGATCCATAAACATGGTATATGCTTCCATTTATTTGCATCTTCCTTAATTTCTTTCTTCCATGTTCTGTAGTTTTCTGAGTACAGGTCTTTTACCTTCTTGGTTACATTTTTTCACAGATACTTTATTTTTCTTGTTGCTAGAGTAAATGGGAATTTTCCGTAGTTCCTCTATCTGATATTTCATTGTTGGTGTACAAAACTGCCTTCATTTTCTGAATATTGACTTTTATCCTGCTATACAGCCAAATTCACTTACTGGGTTGAGTAGTTTTTTAGTGGAGACTATTGGGTTTTCTATATACACTATCATGTCATCTGCAAATAATGACAGTTTTCCTTCCTCCTTTCCAATTTGGATGCTTTTATTTCTTTTTCTTGTCTGATCACAGTGGCTGGAACTTCTAATACTATGTTGAATAAAAGTGGTGAATGCAGATGCCCTTGTCTTGTTCCTGATCTTAATGGGAAAGCTTTTAGTTTTTGCCTATTGAGTATGATGTTGGTTGTAGGTTTCTCATATATGGACTTTATTATGTTGAGCTATGATCTTTCTATTCCCACTTTGCTGAGGGATTTTATCATGAATGAATGCTGTGTTTTATCAAATGCTTTTTCAGCATCTATTAAGATGATCATGTGGTTTTTGCCTTTTATTTTGTTTATGTGGTGTATGACATTTATTGATTTGTGAATATTGTACTGTCCTTGCATCCCTGTGATGAGTCCCACTTGATCATGGTGTATGATCTTTTTAATGTATTGCTGGATCCAGTTTGCCAATGTTTTGTTGAGGATTTTAGCATCTATGTTCATAAGTGATATTGAACACAATCTTTTTAATGGATTGCTGGATCTAGTTTACCAGTATTTTGTTGAGGATTTAGCATCTGTGCTCCTTAGCAATATTGGCCTATGGTTTTCTTTCTTTGTTGTGTCTTTACCTGGTTTTGGAATTAGTATAATACCGGCCTCATAAAAAGAGTTTGGGAGTCTTCCTTCTTCTTGAATTTTCTGGAATAGTTTACAAAGGATAGAAGTTAACTTTTCCCTAAATGTTTGGTAAAATTTGCCTGGGAAGCTGTCCAGTCCAGGGCTTTTATATGCCAGGAGTCTTTGATTACTACCTCAATTTCACTAGCTGTTATTGTACTGTTTTGGCTTTCTGCTTCTTATTGGTTCAGTTTTGGAATATTGTATGTTTCTAGAAATTTTTCCATTTCACCTGGGTTTTCAAATTTTGTGGCATATCATTGTTTGTAGTAATCTCTTACAATCCTTTATATTTCTGTAGTGTTGGTTGTAATTTCTCCCCTTTCATTTCTGATTTGATTTATTTGAGTCGTCTGTCTTTTATTCTTGATGAGTCCATTAAAAGTTTGTCAGGTTTGTTTATCTTTTCAACTGACCAGTTCCTGGAGTTACTGATTCTTTGAAATGTTTTTTAGTCTCGATGTCATTTAATTCTGCTCTGATCGTGGTTATTTCCTTCCTTCTACTCACTCTGGGCTTTGTCTGTTATTGTTACTCTAGTTCTTGTAGATGTTGGGTTAGGTTGTTTATTTGAAATTATTTTGCCTTTTTTAGGTAGACCTGTATTGCTTTAAAATTCCCTCTCAGGACAGCCTTCGCTATGTCCCTTAGGTTTGGGGCTGTTGTGTGATAATTTTCATTAGTTTCCAGAAACTTTTTGATTTCTTCCTTGATCTCATTTTTAAGCCATTCATTATTTAATAGCATGATATTCAGTCTTCATGAATTTGAATGTTTTTGTTTTTTCCTCAAGTTCATTTCTTATTTAAAACATGGTGCTCCAACAGATCTTGATATGATTTCAATTTTCTTGAATTTGTTGAGGCTTCTTTTGTGTCCTACCATATGGTTTATCTTTGAAAATATTCCATGTGCATTTGAAAAGAATGTGTGTTTTGTGTCCTTGGTGTGAAAGATTGTGTATATAGCAATTAAGTCCATTTGGTATAGAGTGTTGTTCAATGCCACAATATCCTTGATGATTCTTTGTGTGGAATCTACCCATTGTTGACAACAGGGTGTTAAATTCCCCTGCTATGAGTGTGTTTCTGTCAATATCTTTCTTGAAGTCCTCCAAGATTTTCCTTATATGTTTCGTTGTTCCTATGTTGGGTGTATGTATGTTTTCAAGGATTACATCTTCTTGATTGATTATTCCCTTAATTATTGTGAAGTGTCTCTATTAATGGCAGGGGTATCAAACTAATTTTCACTGGGGGCCACATCAGCCTCACAGTTGCCTTCAAAGGGCTGAATGTAATTTGAGGACTGTATAACTGTAACTACTCCTTAACAGTTAAGCAAGAGCTCAGGAATGCCACCAAGTAGAAACAGGGTGGAGGGCTGGATTCAGTCCGTGGGCCTTTTGTTTGCCATCTGTGAGTTATGGCTTTGTTTTAAAATCTATTCTGTCTGATATAAGTATTGCTATCCTGAATTTTTTTCATATCTGTTTGCTTAGAATATTTTTTCCCATCCCTTCACTTTCAGTCTATGTGGATCTTTTGTTCTGGAGTGGCTCTCTTTTAGACATCATCTATGTGGATAGTGTTTTCTTATCCCTTCAGCTCTCTTATATCTTTTGATTGGCGTATATTTAATCCATTTACATTTAAGGTTATCATTGATAGGTACTTATTCTTTGCCATTTTCCCCATTGTTCCTATATTCTTCTCTCTCTCTCTCTTTTTCTTCATCTTAAAGCAGTCCCTTTAGCATCTATTGTAGTGCTGGTTTGGTGATGTATTCTTTTAGCCTTCTTTGGAGGGGGTGGGAAACTCTTATTTCACCCTCTATTTTAAATTAGAGCCTTGCTCTGTAGAGTAGTCTTGGTTGCAGACTAGTTGGAAAAGTTTTTGCCATTCCCTTCTGACTTATAAAGTTTTTGTTGTGAAATCAGCTGATATCCTTAACAGAGCTCCCTTGTAGGTTACTAACTCTTTTTCTCTTGGTGTCTTTAAGATTTTCTCTTGTCTTTAAATTTTGCCATTTTTATTATGATGTGTCTTGGAGTGGGCCTTTTGGGGTTCATCTTGATTGGGACCCTTGGTGCTTCCTAGTCTTGTGTGACTTTTTCTTTCATCAACTTAGGGAAGTTTTCTGTCATAACTTTTTCAAACAGGGTTTCTATCCTTTGCTCCTCTTCTTCTTCTTCTGGTATCCTTATGATATGCATACTATTATATTTTTTTTTCATGTTGTCCTGCTGCTCTCTTAAGCCCTCTTCATTCTTTTTTAGCCTGTTTTTGTTTTGTTACTCTTTTTGGGAATTATTTTCTAACCTGTCCTTCACCACACTGATTCATTCCTGTTTCATATAGCCTGGTTTTAATTCCTTCTACTGTGTTCTTCATTTCAATTGTATCCTTCATTTCCTCCTGGCTCTTATTGGTAGTTTCTATATCCTTTTTCATGCTAGTATAGTTCATAGTAAGTTCCTTGTAGCTTCCCTGGAATTCCCATCAAGAAGAGGAGTCCATTCACCAATACCTCCACCTTGAGTTTGGACTGACCCCATGATGACTTTGGCCAACACAGTGAAGTCTGAATGGAAATGTGCCAGTTTTGAACCCATGCTTCATGAGGACTTGTACACTTAAACTTGCTCTTTTGGACCATGTCCACTACCTCGTGAATAAGCCCAGGCTAATATGTGATTCAACCAACAGCTTCTGATAACCACCAGACAGATCAGTGAGGCTGTTTTGTGCTCTTCAACCACAATGGAACTCATAGTGACTGGAGCCTCATAAGTGACCCTGGGAAAGATCTTCCAAGAACAGAGCAGCCTAGCTCAGCCCCACCTGCTGATTCAGAGAATTATAAGTAAAGAAAATAACTTCCGTTTCAATCCACTAACTTTTGGGGTGGTTTGTTACACAATAAGTAATCATTGATACATGTGCCTAGAAAATGGACTGAAAATTATCTCCACATAAATTATATGCATGTGTGTGTATATATATATACACTCAATTTAGGAATATAGCCCTTGGGCAAATTTTGTATGTGAATTCATTGCTCTTACAGAGAGAAAATATAGGAAATAAGTCAGCCAGCATCCTTGAGACTCTGGAGGAGATAAGGCACCATTGAAATGCTGCATTCACATTAAACCAGACCTGGAGAGCCAGACAGAACTTTCTGATACTTTATATATATAAAGTGCTTAAAACAGTGACTTATGAAGTAACTTACTTCATCAGCTTTTGATGTCCATTTGTGATCTTATTGTAGCTCACGCTGTCTGGTGGTGTGCTGAGAATAAAATATACCAGATGGAAAACCACTAGGTTGGTATGGTAATAAATCATCCACCTCAAGCCTTTGCAGAATGGAGACTATAGTGTAGTGACAAGCAGAAGAGGGACAGTCTTCCTCTGTCTTGAGACCTAAAGATATGGGCACAAGGAGCCCTCCTCTGTGCATCACACTGGTTTCTGCTTAGAAAAGATGAATCTCATTTTCTTCCACTTTTGCTGAGAACTCTTCCTCAGGCAGGCCCAAGGTCTCTTTATTGGTGAGCTAAATAGGATCAAGGTATGAGATTTTTGCAGAAGAGGAGTTAAATATGGTAGAAGACTCTCCACCATGATTCTCAACTAGAAACAATGCTCTTGTACCTGTACTGTCCTTGACCCAGGTCTGTGCCAGGTTATTACTAGGCTCTGGGATAAAAGGGGTAAGGGATTGCTCTGCTGTTCTAGAATGGGGTATTGATCCTTGGGTCAGGATTTTCCCATATAATAAGTAAAAAGCTTGTTCCATATTAGTCTTCATTCTTTTCTGTAGTAACTCAGTCCTACTTAGGTCTTGACAAATATAAGCTACCCATGCAGGTTGAGATTCCTATAGGTGCCCTGACTAGAACTGAACATTCCGCTCCTTTAAGAAGACACTATTCCAGACTAATGAAGGTCACCTTCCCATCCCCATTTTTTCACATACACACACTCATAGATACGGACACACACAGGACAGACACAGGTATATCTGATCACACACACATACACTCACACATACAAGGACACACAGACCTCCTCACACACACACAGTGAACAGTAAATCCTATGCTGTAGGGAGCTGATCCTGGGGAACATGAAGGGCAGTTAGTCAGAGGACATCACTCTGGGATACAGACAACCATGTGCACCAAGTTGAGGTTGAGACTTTTTGGCCACAGCCCCTGGACTGTATTAAGAAGCCTCAGGATGTTTTGTGCTTTCAACAAGCAGTTCTCCCCACAGTGCACCTGAGCCTGTTTCTTCTACCTGGTAGGATCTGGACACAGTCCTCAGAATTGGATTCACTGCACCTGTGCCCATAAGTAACAGCAGAGGGGTGGTGGGAAGGGAGGGAGGATATCCAGGAGCCTGAGAGCATAAGCTATCAGGAGAGGCCATGGGGAGAATTCGGAGCCCTAAATTTTTATATAAGTGGACTCTTTCTGTTCTTCTCTAGGTAATAACTACAGTGGTAGGGTGGAAGGTAAAGGGAGCCTCTTCTGTTGTATTTGTTTCTTTTAGGAGGATCAGTTTGTTTCCATGCCTGAATGAAGATTCCAGTTCCTTGAATACTTTATGTAAAGGATGTTTTTGTGGCTCCTTGATTTTTATTTATAGATAGTTATTTCACCCAAAATAGCAGTTATGCCTTGCCTAGAAGCCCACAGGGATAGAATTTACTTGTGGCATTTGAAAAATAGACAGAGGCTGAGAAGAGGGGGGAAAAGTCATAGTAGCTTCAGGAATGATTGGCTAGGGCTTCAGGGGAAGTGGTAGAAAGGTATTGGAATATAAAATGGGGACTCTGTAGTCAGTCTGACCAAATTTGAATCCCAGCTTATCCCTTATCCTTTGGGAAATTATTTAACCTTTCTGTGCCTCAGTTTCCCTGTGATTGAAGGGGATGAACCAGGTGCTCCCCCGTGATGTTATCAAGGCAATTACATGAGATGAGAGATAAGCAGCTCTCAGTAATGGCAGACAAAGTGGGGGCCATGATGCAACAACTATTGCTAGTGTTTCCTTACCTGGGCCCTTAACTGAGGCTAGCCCCTAGGAATGGGCTTGTATAAGGGATGAGGCAATGCTACGAAGCTGGGAGGCCAGGTTCCAGGTGGGCACAGAGAAAGGGTTATAGATGCCAAGTCATCAAACCATGCCCAGCATTCTGTAGGCTTGGACCATCTGAGTTGGGGCAAAGCCAACGAGGAAGCAAGTACCACAGGATCTGGCCTAGACCAACCTTTCTGAGCTCAGAAAGAGGGCTGAGCCTTCACAGGGAGGCACCATAGGATCACTGCCCTGGACTCTTTTGTGGGCCTGATTGGTGGGAGGTGGGGTTGGCCATCAAGTACTTGTGCCAGGAGAGGGCAGGTGGAACCATTAATGGGGCCAAGGTCTTAAAACTCACAGAAAATAAGTTATCAATAGGCCAAACGTGCTTCATTCGCACGCCTTACGCATTTGGTGCTTAAGACACCAGTCAATTAGCTGAACGAATGTGAGGTTAGTTACAATCAGTTATGTGAATTCTTTAATCATACAAATGGTGACAAATGGAATACTAAATAAAGCAAACTAAAGGAAGTCCCTTGAGATTCAAGAGCTGTACAAGCTGGGAATATACCATTTGCAGATAGCCTGGAGAGAGCAGAATACTCATGGAATCTCTGTAAAACAAATCACATCAGAACAATGTAAACCCACTACTGACAGGTTGATGTGTTAGCAGGTGCTGCATACTAAAGGAGGTAAGTCTAAGTGCTATCACTTGGTCATTATCAGCAGCTGATTCTGACAGATGCTGGCCCATTGCTGGGCCAAGTACAGAGCTAGCAGTGGGGGGCTACTGCACAAGGGAGGTGCTTTTGTCGTCTTTCTGTAGTAGACCCAGGAAAAGTCTGTCAGAGATTCCTGAAGCCTGGGGTGAAAACACATGTGGGGATACATCTCAGGAATGGCTCCCAGTTGGGGACCAAACATTAATGTTTACATTAATCAGATGTTGAAGTAGGAAACCTAATCATAATGTTGGCAGATGACATCAATTTGACAGCCATTTGGAGTATTTGAAAGAAAAAGGAGTATGTTATGACTGAAGAAAGGTCAATTCATTAAACTCACTGTGTCACAAGCTATTAAGCACCTACTATATGCCTGAGCTTTCTAAAAAGACAATAAAATAGAAAATATCATACCTTTCTTTCAGTAAATTGATAGTTTCCTTTGATTCATGTACATTTTGGAAACAAAAAGAAAAATGTAAAAAACCCAAAAAGATTAAGAAATGCTAAGGACAGGTGAAGGCAATAAAAATAGGGCTAAAATGTACTATACTGTGAACATGGTATGAGATACTGTTAACTGCTGTTTAACAGACAGAGATTACCTGACAGGAAATGGGACCCAGGTGGGATCTGGCCCAGCTCTGTCTGACTAGAGAGTTATGCTGGTGACCACTGTGCTTTTCTACCTGCTGTCCCTGCCCCTCTGGAGGTGCTTACCCCTTCTTCTAGTTCCTTGTAGGCATTACAGTTTCCTGTCCCTGTAGGCATTGGGACTTTGCCAACATGGAACAGAGGAAACAACCCCACAGCTCAGTCTTGAATGAGAGGTCAAATATTGGTGTTCACTAGACAAGAGAGAGCTGGGCAGGGGAGGGCAGAGCAGGGGAGGGAGGGATAGGGCATGCACAACATGTCTCTGTTGTCTGGTCTGAGATTTGCTGCTGGCCACTATAGGGCACATGTATTCCCATCCTGGCTTGGTAGACTTTGGTAAACCTCCAACTGCCAAAGAAGAAACAAACAATAAAACATAAGTCACCCCCTTGCAGGATAAAGGACAAGAATGTCTTCTGTTTTCTGTGGAGAATGGGTTGAATCAGGCTTTACATAATCCTCTGCTCCATACCACTGAATTGGAGAGAGTGTAAAAACAAATAAAAGCCAGGGCCCCTGCTTGTAACTAAACCAGTTAATGGTGAGCCTAAGCCAGTGACCACATGACCTAGTGCACCTGTCATCTGAGTATAACTCTGACCAGTGTTCATGCCTAGAAATATCTAGTCTGGATGATAAATCATAAACATGCCACATTCAGTCAAATACTTTGGGTATGAGGTAAGTGTAAGTGAAACAGGCATCTATAAAATTGTGTGCTGGAGACTTCCAGAAAGTCTTAGTATTTTCATCCATCCAACAATGAAGCATTTTTATGTGCCATGCTCTATTCTGGGTTTGTGGAATACAGGAGCAATGGGTAAGACAAGTACTTAGTTGTCAAAGAATGTGTGTTCCCTCAGGTCATGTATAGAAACAGTTTTAGATTGTGGTAAATGCTGTGAGTAAAATAGGTTCATGTAACAGGTTTACTAGGGGAAATTAGAACAATATAAATGATAGCCAGGCACCGCATCTTAAAGAAAATTATATTGTAACTAAGATCCTGAAGACAAGAAGGCTCCAGCCTTGCCAAGATGTGTACAAAGAGTTCAGGCATAAATACAAAGGCCTCAGAATGGGATCCAAGCAGAAATCAACCTGCTGTTTAAGAAGCAAGTAGAGTGAAGGAAGGGTATTGGAGTCATCCCATTTGTGAAGATCTGAAAAAGGAGAATCATAATTGGCCCAGGAAACTGGGAATGAAGAGTAGCAGACAGTGAGAGCTCCATTCCTTTGAGATCCCTGGCTGTTTGAAGCTCGTCTAGGGTATCTCAGCCATCCTCTCTGTTCACTAAACTGTGCAGCTGTAGAGGAAGTTGGCTGGGTTTAAAAACAGCAGAGCTTCACCAAACATGTACATGGGCAAGAAGTGGGGCAAAGGAATCATGTGTATGTGTGAGTGTAGGATTATAATGATGGGTCAGAGAGTAAGTTGGGAGAGACAGAAAGGACGAATCTGTGGGATTATGGTGTAGGGAGGTAATAAGACGATGAAACATGTAAGGCCAATGGATTGGAAATTCTGTGTTAAGGAATAGTTGGTGGAGGCTTGATACTAAAGCAAGTGAGCCAGAGATATCAGATGGAGGGGTGCTGAAAATGCACATTTCAGAACTGGCACAGTTTGAGGAGTAGCCATGTGAAAGGGTAGGTGAGGAGGAATCAAGGAAAATATCATTAGAACTCTTGAGAAGCCAGGAAATTGGGTGGACATTGAAGTCACCAAACAATGACATAATGGTGGAGAGTAAAAATACAGTGGGCAACCACTAATGTCATCCATTTGTGAGTGATTCATATTAAGGGTATCCTTGAGGTTGAGCCCTGTAGATTGGAGAAAAAAAGGTCAACTCTGAGAGATTGCAAGTGGCAGGAAAGAGATGGCCAAGAAAGGGGCTGCTAGGACTAGCCACAGAGTTGTGTCTGGGATCCTGAGGAACCAATCTGGTCACCTCTGCTCCTTTGCCAAGTAGAAGACTGAAGTGACTGCCCAGAGAAGCCTCTGGTGTACTGACTGACAGGAACCTGGATGTGGCAGGGACCATGTAGCTTTGGTTTTCATGGTATCCTGAAGTGAAACACTTGGCAGCCCCTCTGTTCCCCAGTATGGCTGACTAACAAATGCCCTCTGCTCCACATCAGGGTGTGAGGTCACCCCATGGAGGTCCTGCCCATCTCTCTAAGTTACTGTGTCTGTATAGGTTCAGCTGTTCGGAACAGTTTACACTGTTTAATTCAAGGTCCTAAAGATGGCAGTTTTCACTTGTTATATAACACTCACTGGTCACTTAATAAAAGTTTATAGTTTTTTTTTATTTTTTATCCTCACCTGAGGATAATTTTTCATTGCTTTTTAGAGAGAGATAAAGGAGAGAGGAAGGGAGAGAAAGAAACATCAATGAGAGAGAGAAGCAGCGATCAGTTGCCTCCTGATCAGTTGCCTCCTGTACACACCCAGACCGAGGATTATATGCACTCGGACCAGGGACCAAATCCACAATCTAGGTAGGTGACCTGACTGGGAATCAAACCTGCAAACGTTTGGTTATGGGAAGGTGCTCCAACTGAGCCACACCAGCTACGGTTAAAACACTTTAGTTTTAAGAGCACTCACTAATGTATCTACTACAATTGTGGTCATTAATAGTGTATTTATTATGCTTACCACTGTATATACTAAATATTTAAATAAGACCAGGATATGACCAGGGACAAAGGACATATGTACATTTGCTCCTTTACTATGGTGAAATTTGCCAGTTAAATATTGTGACATGGAATTTTACAACATGAAGATATAGGGTGGTTCCTTGTAGATGTTTCGGACAACAAATCTACACTTAGTACGCAGTTAACTAACTTCACACCCACCCTCCATGCTGCCCTTAGCTTTCTGAAGGTCAGCCACTTAACCTCATTTAGAAGATTTCTTGTCTATTTCTGCCTTTTGGGGAAGGGCACAAAACTCTCATTATTTATTGCCATACATGCTCCCCACCCCCTCTTCTATCTTGGGCATAACCCTGGTTTATAATCTGAGCCCAGGTCTTTCAATCCCCCAAACACCCAAGCTGACTGATTCTCTGCAGGATATTAGCAGCCAAGCCAGGAAAGTTGTGTGGGGGATAGGAGTGGAGATGTGGAGGTTGGCTTAGATATACTGCTTCCCTCTGAGACATATCAAACTGACAATTCAAACTTAAACAATATTGGTCATGGCTGGAATAAGCGTTGTAGAGAACATCCCTTTGTAACAATACCAGTGGGAATTTATTTGAACAGAACTAGGATCAGATCCTAGGATCTGGACCTTACTTTATTCATACAAAAATGGGAGTAATAGAATCCTAAGGTTATGGGTGATTCTAGGATCATATTGGTAAAGTATGCTAAACCTCTAGGGTAACAGTACCTGCCTGACAAATGGAGATTGTTTCTATTTTTATATTCAAAAACTATTAGGTTGATTGACTATTGCAGGAACAGCATGAAAGGAAACCTATCTCTTGCATTTCTATGTGAATTTTAGGTTAAGCTTGTCAATTTCTGCCAAAATTTTAGGTGGAATACTGATAGGGATTGCATTAAATCTGTAGATTAATTCAAGAGGTATTCCCATCTTAACATTGTTTTCCTGTGAATGGGTATGGAATGCCTCTCTATTTATTTAGTTCTGGTATTTCTTTCAATGATGTCTTATAGATATCTGGTATACAAGTTTTACACGTTTTATTAAATGCATTCCTAAGTATTTTACTCTTCTTGATTCTAAAAGTTGACATTTTATGTATTGGAATGAGTATGGGCATCCTATAAATGTGGGTGTAAATTCTGGCTCTGTCACTGACCAGGTTGTAACCCTGAGCAAGATACTGGCTTCTCTGAACATCTGTTACCTCATCTTAAATTCAGCATCATAATTTATTACTGCTTAGGTTGGTGAAGTGATTACCCAGAGTAATATGAAGATGCACAACTCAGTGCAAATAAATATTAGTTGTATTCTTTCCTTTACTAAATCTGTACTATAAACTATTATTTTTTCTATATAATGATATCCTGTCCTTATGTGCTATATTAATATACTCCCAATAGCATTGTGGATGGGAGGAGGGAAGACCTGTCTACTTTTGTACTTCAGATGTTTAAAAATATTTTTTCTCTTATATTTTCTTCAGTGATAAAGTTTTTATCTAGTGCTAATTATCAACTTCTCCTTCTCTCTCCACCCTGAAAAATCCCTTTGAGTTTCTAGAATTTTATCTTTTCCAAGTAGCACTCATACAATTTAGTTCATTTAATACTTCATTGCTAGCTTTGTTTTCTTAGAAATACCAAATTTTATCAGAATTTTATTCTCTTATCCTTATATATGTTTAACTATATTTCATCATCTTTAAGAATATGATGAAATACTTGAGATGATTGACGTGCAGGCTCTGTAAATCAAGCAGGCTAATTTCCCTTCTTTGAATTCAGTGTATTGTATCATGCATACAGACTGTTAGATTTCCAAAGGACAACAAGGGACTGACCACCAGATCTTGAAAAGACAGGCCCCATTTTCCTGTATGTGCCACACTGCACACACTATGGTGTGGAGACAAGTGCGAATGTCCCACCAGGGCCCAGTTGGATAACCTTATAAAGGCAAAACGACAGAGACTTTGGGTCTTCTCCCAAAGTTAGATAGATACGGGGATTTTTAAAAGACATTGATATAAGTTGGTGGTTGAGTTTCATTTTTTTGAATGTAGCTGTTCAGATCTCCCAGCACCATTTGTTGAAGAGGCTATTTTTACTGCATTTTGTGCTTTCACTCCTTTTGTCAAATATTAATTGACAATAGAGACATAGATTTATTTCTGGGCTCTCTATTCTGTTTCATTGATCTTTGTGTCTGTTCTAATGCCAATACTAGACTGTTTTGATTACTGTGGCCTGGTAATATAGCTTGATATCAGGTACTATGATCCCTCCTACTTTGTTCTTCTTTCTCAGAATTGTTGCAGCTATTTTGGGTCATATATGGTTCCACATAAATTTTTGAAATGTTTGTTCTATGTCTGTGAAAATATGTCATTGGTATTTTAGTAGGGATTGCATTGTATCTATAAATTGATTTGGGTAGTATGGACATTTTGATGATGTTAATTCTTCCAATCCATGAACACAGTATACGCTTCCATTTGTTTGTGTCTTTCTTAATTACTTTCTTCAGTGTTGGGTACTTTTCTGAGTACAGGCCGTTTACCTCCTTGGTTAGCTTTATTCCTAGGTACTTTATTTTTCTTGCTGTATATCAAATAGGATTTATTTCCTGATTTTTGTTTCTGATATTTCATTGTTGGTGTACAAAAATGCCTTTGATTTCTGAATATTGACTTTGTATCCCGCTGTTTTGCCAAATTCAATTATTTGGTTGAGTAGTTTTTTGGTGGACTTTATAGGATTTTCTATGTACACTATCATGTCATCTGCAAATGGTGACAGTTTTGCTTTCTTCTTCCAATTTGGATGCCTTTTATTTCTTCTTCTTGTCTACTTGCTGTGGCTAGGACTTACAATACTGTGTTGAATAGAACTTCACCATACACAAAAACAAACTCAAGATGGATAAAAGGCTTAAATATAAATTATGACAACCTAAAAGTCCTGGAGGAGAGCATAGGCAGGAAAATCTCAGATATTCCATGCAACAATATGTTCATCAGTATGTCCCCTAGAGCAAAAGACATAAAGGAAAGACCAAACAAATGGGACTTAGTCAAAATAAAAAGCTTTTGCTTTGCTAAAGAAAACAGCATTAAAATGAAAAGAGTACCAACTCTATGGGAAAATGTATTTGCTGATGTTACCTTGGACAAGGGTTTCATCTCCAAAATATATAAAGAACCTCACACGAGTCCACTCCAAGAAGACAAACAACTGAATTAAATATTGAGCAAAAAGGCCCTGGCTGGAGTGGCTCAGTGGACTGAGCACTGGCCTGCGAGGCAAGGGGTCACTGGTTCGATTCCCAGTCAGGGTACATGCCTGGGTTGCAGGGCAGGTCCGCAGTAGGGGGTGTGCGAGTGGCAACCACATTGATGTTTCTCTCCCTCTCTTTCTCTCTCTCCCTTCCCCTCTAAAAATAAATAAATAAATAAAATCTTTTTAAAAAAATGGGCAAAAGACCTGAACAGACACTTCTCCAAGGAGGACATACACAGGGCCCAGAGACATATAAAAAGATGCTCAACATCACTAGCCATCAGAGAAATGTGAATTAAAACCACAATGACATACTACTTCACACTGGTCAGAATGGCCATCATAAACAAAGCAACAAACAAGTGTTGGAGAGGATGTGGAGAAAAGGGAACCCTAGTGCACTGTTGGTGGGAATGCAGACTGGTGCAGCCACTGTGAAAAACAGTATGGAATTTTCTAAGAAAACTAAAAATGGAACTGCTTTTTGACCCAGCAATTCTCCTTCTAGGATTGTATCCTAAGAACCCTGAAACACCAATCCAAAAGTACCTATGCACCCAATGTTCATAGCAGTACAATTTACAATAACAAAGTGCTGGAAGTAACCTAGGTGTCTATCAGTAAGTGAGTGCATCAAAAAACTTTTGTGTATTTTCACGATGGAATATTAAGCAGCAGAAAGAAAGAAGGAGCTCCTACCCTTTGCGACAGCATTATGCTAAGCGAAATAAGCCAGGCAGTGAAAGATAAATACCACGTGATCTCACCTTTAAGTGGAACCTAATCAACAAAATAAACAAGTAAGCAAAATATAACCAGAGACACTGAAATTAAAACAAACTGACAGTAACCACAGGGGAGGTGGGAGGGAATAATGGAGGAGAAATGGGGAAGGGTTTTCAGGACAACTATAAAGGACACATTGACTAAACCAAGGGGGTGGGATCAAGGGTGGGAGGTGTGGATGGTTTGGGTGGGGAAGAGTGATGGAAAATGCAGACAAGTGTACTTGAACAGCAATAAAAAATTATATTCAATGCTATATTGAATATACAAGTCACAGCATTAAGTATATCACATTTGTTTTCCAAGTGTCAAGGGACAAGTTACATGAATGGTCCTGTGCCCCAGATTTATGGTTAGGACCTCAGAAGCTCTATGGTCTCCAATTGAGGCTGGTAAGCAATCAGGGCCCTCTTCTTTTCTTCTCAACCACTTCTTCCTGGGGACATGGAGGAAGTCTGGATTCCCTTGCTAAAGGAAGGGCTGCTTATGAATGGTAATGTGCCTGGAGAATGGGTTGCTTACATATGGTATTTATGGCCCAGAGCATGACAAAGACACGTTGCAATATAACAGAATTTGTTAATCAACTAACTCACTGCTTAGGTGATACTAACTAGCTGAAGGAAAAAGATTAGGGGAAAAATAAGATAAAACCAGAAGAGAGGTCAGTACCCCAAATGTATATGTTGATGTCCAGAACTGGCTATAAGCTCATCAGCAGTAATTCAAAGAGGAGATACATCAGCAATATGACTCAGAATGTCCAAGTGGTAAAAAATAGTTCAGGGACTCCTGAGATCATCTATTTCTGTCTCTGAGATGGGATGTAAGTTTTCATTGAAACAACACTGCACTATAATGAGCAACATCCCCAAAATCACTCCACTGGGAATGCTTTCCTCCCCCTGGCCCAGCTCTCTAATCTCTCTTACCTTGCTTTAGCTTTCCATTCCTCTCATCAGCAAGACTCACTTGTTTAATCCATGATCTGCCTTTCACCTTTAGGTAGAGCATAAGCATCATAAGAACAGAGGATTTTTTTGACTGGCTCCCTAATGTACCCCCAGCACTGAAAATGATGCCTGATACAGGACAGGTGCTCAGTGCATATTTGTTGAGTAGTTGGATTGGGTAAATTTTATTTTATCATGACTGTTGCTTAGAAAGGAGATTCGTGGGATCCAGTAAGAACAGACATTTTTGGTGTGTGAGTTTCTGATGGCTTGTTTCAATGCAACATTGTTTGTGGCACATTTAGTCCAAATAAAGATGCATATATATTATATGAAGAGATAACATAAATAACAAAAATGTTTAAAGAAGCAGATTAAAAGAAAATAGGGAAAGGTGGTGGTTGAGACAAAGAGAAGAAACCTATGCAAGTTGGACTTGGTCACCCTAGGTAGCCTGTAGGGTGAGCAGTCCTAACTTTGGCTCTAGGTCTTCATCTATGGCTATGAGGGTAGTTGAGAGGTTGAATAAGCAGGTTTTGTTTTCTTTGTTGTGAAGCATGGAAGTTACTAGTTTTCAGTTTTCTTCAGAGTGGATTAAAATCTAAACTTAAACTCTGTATTTCACGAAAACCAGCTTTTACTTCAGAGAAGCGAAAGAAGACCAGTCGGCCTCTTAAAGATTTCACAGAGGAGAGAGGGGGAAGATGGTGGCATGGTAGGAGGGAGCACATGCCACCTCCCTCTTCAAATGGCAGGAAAACTTAGCCATACTACAGAGGACATTGCAGCATACATGAAAATAGGAAATCAAAATTGTAGCGGACATTGAAAGACCAGATGGTAAGGAGACTATTGCAGGATAATAACAGCCCAGGGATCAGCTTGGGGAGCAGGGAGGTTGCAGCCCCATCCCCAGAGCTTGAGGAGCTGCCGCAGGGTTCTCGGGGTGGGGGAGCTGGGTCATCCGCTCCCTCCCTGGCCAAACAAGGACTGAGCAGCGCTGACCAGGGGACCTCTGAGCGGGCTTTGGGGAAGGTCACGGCCCAGCCAGTGGAGCCAAAGAGGGCCGGACCTTGCGTGGGCGCACCAACCCAGAGAGAGTTATCTTTTGAGTAAATGGCTTGGTGCCTACAGCCATGAGCATGGAAAAAGCACAGGCGTTCTGTGGGACCCCGGTGCCCAGGCCGGGAATTTGGGGGAGATTCGAGTCCCCCAAAATCCACAGAGTACACACCCGTGAACCTGGAAGGGGTGCACGCATGCAGGCAGTCCGCGGTGGGATCCGAAGGGAGTGCTTGGGAGTTCACAGATTGGTGGCTGGGGCATTGGGCCAGGGACAGTGTGCCAGAGGCTGACAGAGCTCTGAACAAGAAGGGGAACAAAGCCACTTGGCATTCACCCCTAAGTTTGCTGCAGCCAGCAAAACCAGGAAAACTGGTTTGGCCAGTTTGAAACCAACAAAGGGTTTTTTTTTTTCTTTTGTTCTTGTTTTTTCTTTTATTGCTTGATTTTTTTTACTAAGTAACTTTTCATTTTTTAATTCTTATTATTGTTATTTCATTCAATCCCTTATGTTTCTATTTCTTTCTAGTGTTGATCCTTCTCTCTTTCTTTCCAAATTTATCTCTTCATTCCAACTCCTGCTTATTGCCTTCATTTTTTAAATTTTTTTTTGAACCTGCAAGTAATAGCATATCTGTATTGTTATTTCATTGTCCTTACACTTTTTATTGAAATAGTATTTTAGTATTCCTCTTCTTTCGGTATAGTCTTCTTTCCTTGGCTAGTTACAATGTATCATTTAATA
>CM052547.1:52175516-52194092 GCA_028533065.1 Trachops cirrhosus | reverse complement strand
ACAAAGGGGGCAGCCACATAAAATGGAGTAACAATAGCCTCTTCAACAAATGGTGTTGGGAGAACTGGACAGCTACATGCAAAAAAATGAAACTCGAGCACCAACTTACACCATACACAAAAATAAATTCAAGATGAATAAAAGACTTATATGTAGACCGTGACACAATCAAAGTCCTAGAGGAGAACATAGGCAGGAAAATCTCAGATATTTCACGCAGAAACTTTTTTACTGGCACGTCCCCTAGAGCAGGGGACATAAAGGAAAGAATAAACAAATGGGATCTCATCAAAATAAAAAGCTTCTGCATTGGTAAAGAAAACAGTATTAAAGTAAAAAGAGAACCAACTGCATGGGAAAACATATTCGCCAATGATACCTCAGACAAGGATTTAATCTCCAAAATATATAAAGAACTTACAGGTCTCCACTCTAAGAAGACAAGCAACCCAATCAAAAAATGGGCAAAGGACTTGAATAGACACTTCACCAAGGAGGACATGCAGAGGATCCAGAAACACATGAAAAGATGCTCAATAGCACTAGCTATCAGAGAGATGCAAATTAAAACCACAATGAGTTATGACTTCACACCAGTCAGAATGGCCATCATAAAGAAAACAACAGACAACAAGTGCTGAGGAGGCTGTGGAGGAAAAGGGACCCTAGTTCACTGTTGGGATTGCAGACTGGTATGACCACTCTGGAAAACAGTATGGAAGCTCCTCAGAAAACTAAAAATGGATCTGCCTTTTGACCCAGCAATTCCACTCTTGGGACTATATCCAAAAAACCCTGTAACTCCATTCCAAAAGAACTTAAGCACCCCAATGTTCATAGCAGCAAAATTTACAATAGCTAAGTGCTGGAAACAACCTAGGTGCTCATCAGTAAATGAATGGATCAAAAAACTATGGTACATTTACACAATGGAATTCTATGCAGCAGAAAGAAAGGAGCTCATACCCTTTGCAACAGCATGGGTGGAGCTGGAAAGCATTATGCTAAGTGAAATAAGTCAGGCAGTGAAAAATAAATACCATATGATTTCGCCTTTAACAGGAACCTAAACTACAAAACAAAGAAACAAATGAAATATAACAAAAGACACTGAAATAGAGGACAGGTAGTCAGGGACCAGAGGGGAGAGGGGAGGGAATTCCAGGGAGAAGGGAATTGTTTACAGGAACAAATATAGAGGACACATGGACTAAACTAGCGGGGTTGGAAAGGCTAGTGAGGAGGGGAGGAATGGGTGGGTGGGCTGGAATGGGAATAAAAGATAGAAACTGTAATGAATAAACTAAAATAAAAAATTTTTTAAAAAGGATTTCACAGAGTTACTCACAGGTATTCACTCTAAATTCCAGCAAAAGAAGAGCAAGCAGCTCAAAAGACACCAGAGATATATCGAGATGGGGCTGAATTATATGACTTCAGGGTGAGGCCTCCCATTGTCCTGCACTAAATTAGAATATGGATTCACATGCTGAACACCCCTTTCAGTGACTGCCTGAAACCTACCTTATCTACTCAGCTGAATCCTCAGTGAAACAGAAGACATAGGGCTGTGGAAACCCAGGCATCCTCATAAAGAGATTCCACATAGATTCACTTGCTCACAAACACCTGTGCTGGTGGCAGCCAGCTTCCTGATGCAGTGTAGACTCTCCTAGGTGTCTCCAGGCCCAGCATAGGCAGCTACCAACTGCATCACATTGTAGCTCCTATCAGGTGACCTGGGGCTGGGCACAGGCAGCAACTGGCCTTGGCCTGTGCCAGAGCACCTCCCAAGAATCCCCAGAACCAGCACATGTGGTTGTTGTGTTCGGACCACAATAGATCACCACCTGATTAGGTCCACAAATGGAAAACCTAGAGGGATTCTCAGTAGGCATCAGAACCCAGTTGGTACAAATTCCCCTTGGTGGGGTCAGTCTTTGCTATGGTGATCACCAATCCTGACAGCCAGTCAGCATGAGTGTCAACCCCACCCAACAGCAATCAAGGATCAATGACAATGGGAGGGAACACATAGCCCACACAAGGGACACTTCTGGAGCACCCAGTTCAAGTGACCGGGGGACCAGTGGGCGATTTAAACACTACAGTAACATTAATGGATAGACTTTCCAGCCAGAAAATCAACAGGGAAATAGCAGCCTGCAATGGTACAGTAGATTAAATGGATTTAATTAATATTTTTAGAGCATTTCACCCCAAAGAAGCAGATTATATATTCTTTTAAAATGTACATATAACACTTACAGAATAGACTATGTGTAAGGTGATAAAACAAGTCTTAATAAATTTAAAAAGATTGAAATATCAAGCATCTCCAGCCACAATGGTATAAAACTAGAAATCAAATAGAAGAATAAAACTGAAAAATGCACAAACACATGAAGTCTAAATAACATGTTACTGAACAAAGAATGGGTTAACAATGAGATGAAGGCAGAAATCAAAAATTACAGAGAAAAGAGTTATTAAAACAAAGGATGAACATTTTCTAGTTTATGTACCCTTAGAATAATAGGAGATATACCCTTAATCAGTTACATATTTTTAATCATGCATAGTCCTGTAATATCTAATTGCTTGGATATCCATATTTCTGATGTTTTTCCCAGAGTTAAAGTCTAATTCAGGTTAGCATAAATCAGTAGGATCAAGAGTCTGGAATTCAACAATGTTAATAAATTTGAGGCTATCATTAATATAAAAATAAAGATATCTTGAGACAAATGAGAATAAAAATAGAACAACCCAAAATCTATGGGACACAGTGAAAGCAGTCCTATGAGGGAAACTCATAGCAATATAGGTTTATGTCAAAAACAAAAAATCTCTGAAATAAAAAATCTAACCTTACACCTAAAGGAACTAGAAAAAGAACAATAAACAAAGCACAAATGAGTAGAATGAAGGAGATAATAAATGTCACAGCAGAAATAAACAAAATAGATTCTAAAAAACAATACAGAAATTAAATGAAACCAAGAACTGGGTTTCCTGATAAAACTTTAACTAAATTTGTCAGGAAAAAAAGAGACAGGAGTCATATAAATAAAATTAGAAATAAAAGAGAAGTGACAACTGATATCACAGAAATATAAAAGATTATAAGAAAATATTGTGCCAACAAGTTGCACAATCTAGAAGAAATGGATAAAGTTCTAGAAACATACAGTCTTCCAAGACTAGATGAAGAAGAAACAGAAAATCTGAACAGACCAATTACAACCTACAGAGTTGATTCAGTAATCAAAAACACAACAACAAAGAAAAAGTCCTGGACTGGATGGCTTCACAAGTGAATCTACCAAACATTCAAAGAATTGACATCTATGCTTCTCAAATTTAATAAGGCCAGCATTACACATATCAAAACTATATGATTTTACCTATAAGTGGAACCTAATCAACCAAACAAGTAAGCAAAATATAACCAGAGACATTGAAATGAAGAGCAAACTGACAGTGACCAGAGGGGAAGACGGTGGGGTATAACAGAGGAAAGAATGGAATGTTCATCAAGGAACATGTATAAAGGACCCATGAACAAAGCTGAAGGCAGGGTAGGATTGAGGATGGGAGGTGGGGGTGAGTGGGGCAGGGGAAAGTGGTGGCAGCAAAATGGAGACAAGTGTACTCAAACAACAGTAAAAAAAATGTCTGGGGGGAAAAGAAAACAAAATCAGACAAAGGCATTACAGAAAAAAAAAGTTATAGGCCAATTACCCTGATGAACATAGATAAAAAATCCTGAACAAAATATTAGCAACCTGAATTCAGCAATACATTAATAATGATAATACACCATGATTAAGTGGGATTTATTTCTGGTATGGAGATTGTTTCATTATCTGCAAATCAATCACTGTGATACATCACATAATAAAGAATACAAAGCATATGATCATATCAGTAGAAGCAGAGAAAGCATTTGACAAAATCCAACATCTACTTATAATTAAAAGATTCAGCAATGGGGATAAAGTGAACATACATCAATATAATAAAGGCCATATATGATAAACCCACAGCTAACATACCTAATACAAGAAAGCTAAAAGTGTTTTTTTTAAGATCACTGAAAAGATCAAGATGCCACTTTTAACACTTACTCAACACAGTATATGAAGTTTTAGCCACAGAAATCAGACAAGAATAAATAAAAATTTTGCAAATTGGAAAGGACAAAGTAAAATGGTCTTTATTTGCAGAAGAAATGATAAAATATATAGAAAACCATAAAGATTTGACCAAAAACTATAAAAAACTGATAAATGAATTCAGTAAAGCAGCAGGGTAGAAAATTAATATTAAGAAATCAGTTGAAATTTTATACAACAATTACAAACTATCAGAAAGAGAAATTTAAAAAGCAATCTCATTTACAATTGCATCAAAAAATAAAATATTAATAATTTTAACCAAGGGAATGAATGATCTGTACTTTGATAATATGTTAAAGATTGAAATTAAAGGAAATATAAATAAAAAGCAGCATATGCCCTGTTCTTTGATGGAAAGCATTTGCATTATAAAATGTCCATGTTACCCAGAGCAATCAATAGATTCAATGCAATCCCTACCAAAATATCAATGACATTTTTCACAGAACTAAAACAAATACTCTACAAATTTCATAGTGTCCTATTACAGTTGTCCCAAGTTTTCCAACATTGTTCTACCCTACCCTGCCCACACACCCACTCCCACAGTCAATCCCCATCATGGTGTCCGTGTCCATGCATCCTATATACACTTGACTCTTCACCATTTTCCCCCATTATCTCTGCCCTTTCTCCCCTCTGGTCACTGTCAGTCTGTTCCTTGTTTCCATGCCTCCGACTCTATTTTTCTCATTTGATGTTTTGTTTATAGGTTCCCCTTATAGGTGAAATCATATGGTATTTTTCTTTCACTGCCTTCACTTGACATTATACTCTCCAGTTTCATCCATGCTGTCGCAAAAGGTAAGAGTTCCTGCTCTCTTTCTTCTGCATAGTATTCCATTGTGTTAATGTACCACACTTTTTTTAAAGATTATATTTATTTATTTTTGACAGAGGGGAAGGGAGGAAGAAAGAGAGGGAGAGAAACATTAATGTGTGTTTGCCTCTCGTATGCACATTACTGGGGACCTGACCCGGCCCTCAACCCAGACATGTGCCCTGACTGGGAATTGAACCAGCGATCCTTTGGTTTGCAGGCTAGACCTCAATCCACTCAGCCACACCATCCAGAGCTATACCACACTTTTTTTGATCCACTCATTTACTTACAGACACTTAGGTTGCTTCCAACACTGGACTATTATAAATTGTGCTGCTATGAATATTGGTGTGCTTAGGTTCTTATGAATTGGTTTTTCAGGGTTCTTAGGGTATAATCCCGGCAGTAGAATGTATGGGTTAAAAGGAAGTTCCATTTTTAGGTTTTTGAGGAAATTCCATACTGTTTTCCACAGTGTGCATTCCCACTAACAGCACAGGGTTCCCTTTTCCCTATATCTTTGTCAGCACGTGTTTGATGATTTGTTAATTATGGCCATTCTGACCTGTGTGAGGTGGTATCTCGTTGTGGTTTTAATTTGCATCTCTCTGATGGATAATGATACTGAGCATTCTGTCATGTCTTGGGGTCATCTCTATGTACTCCTTGGAGAAGTGTCTGTTCAGGTCTTTTGCACATTTTTTAATTGGGTTGTTTGACTTCATGGAGTTCAGTCATGTGTGTACTTTATATATTTTGGAGGTCAAACCCTTGTCTGAGGTATCATTGGCAAATATGTTTCCCCATACATTTGGTTTCCTTTTCATTTTGATGATGTTTTCTTTACCTGTGAAGAAGCTTTATAATTTTATATAGTACCATTTTGTTTATTCTTTCCTTTATATTCCTTGCTCTAGGAAATATATCAGCAAAACTATTATTGTGTGGGATATATGAAAATTTCTTGCCTATGTACTCTTCTAAGACCTTTATGGTGTCACAACTTATACTTAAGTTTTTATCCATCTTGAGTTTATTCTGGTATATGATGTAAGCTGGTGGTCTACTTTCATTGTTTTTCTCATGTACCTGTCCAAGTCCCCCAACACCATTTACTGAAGAAGCTATTTTTACTCCATTATATGTTCCTGCGACCTTTGTCAAATATTAAATGACCATAGAAACAAGGGTTTATTTCTGGGCACTCTATTATGTTCTATTGATCTATATGTGTCTATTCTTATGCCAGTCCCAAACTGTTTGATTACAGTGGCCTTGTTTAGATATCAGGTTTTGTGACCCCTCCTATTTTGTTTTCCTTTCCCAAAATTGCTTGTGGTTATTCTGGGTAGTTTATGGTTCCATATAAATTTTTTAAATATTCTAAATCTGTGAAATATGTCATTGGTATTTTCACAGGGATTGTGTTTAATCAGTAGATTGCTTTGGGTAGTATAAACATTTTAATTATGTTAATTCTTCCAGTCCATTAACATGGTATATGCTTCCATTTATTTGTGCCTTCCTTATTTTTTTCTGTGTTCTGTAGATTCCTGAGTATAGGTTTTCCTCCTCCTTAGTTAAGTGTATTCCTAGGTACTTTATTTCTCATGTTGCTATAGTAAATGGGATTTTTTTTCCTGGTTCCAGTTTCTGATATTTCATTCTTGGTAACAAAAAATGTCTTTGACTTCTTTATGTAAACACTTTTAATCATTTTTTATTGGTTTTGAATACATTTCTCTCCATTTTCCCACCACTACTTTCCCCTGCCCCACCCACCCCCACCACACACCCTCTATCCTTTCCCCCTTTTGTTTTCCCATGGATCCTTTATGCATGTTCCTTGATAACCATTTCCCTTCTTTCCCCCATTATTTTCCTACACCCTCCCCTCTGGTTACTGTCAGTTTGTTCTTTATTTCAATATCTATGGTTATATTTAGCTTCCTTGTTTGTTTTGTTGATTAGGTTCCACTTATAGGTGAGATCATGTGGTATTTGTTTATCAGCTCCTGGCTTGCTTCACTTAGCATAATTCTCTCCATTTCCATCCAGGCTGTGGCAAACAGTAGGAGCTCCTTCTTTCTGCTGTTTAGTATTCCATCAGGTAAATATACCAGTCTTTTAATTCATTCATTTACTGATTGGCACCTAGGTTTCTTCCAGCACTTGACTATTGTAAATTGTGCTACTATCAACATTGGACTGCATAGGTTGTTTTGAATTGGTGTTTCAGGGTTCTTAGGATACAATCCCAGAAGGAGAATTGCTGGGTCAAAAGGCAGTTCCATTTTTAGTTTCCTGAGAAAATTCCATACTGTTTTCCACAATGGCTGCACCAGTCTTCCTTCCCACCAACAGTGCACTAGGGTCCTCTTTTCTCCACATCCTCTCCAACACTTGTTTGTTGATTTGTTTATGATGGCCATTCTGACTGGTGTGACGTGGTACCTCATTGTGGTTTTAATTTGCATCTCTCTGATGGCTAGTGATGCTGAGCATCTTTTTATATGTCTCTGGGCCCTCTGTAGGTCCTCCTTAGAGAAGTGTCTCTTCGGGTCCTTTGCCCATTTTTTAATTGGGTTGTTCTTCCTGGAATGGTGTTGTGTGAGTTCTTTATATATTTTGGAGATTAAGCCCTTGTCTGAGATATCATTGGCAAATATGTTTTTCGATAGAGTTGGTCCCCTTTTCATTTTGCTAATGTTTTCTTTAGTCATACAGAAGCTTTTTATTTTGATGAAGTCCCATTTGTTTATTCTTTCTTTTATATCCCTTGCTCTAGGGGACATATCAAGGAAAATATTGCTGCATGGATATCTGAAAATCTCCTGCCTATGTTCTTCTCTAGGACTTTTTTGATATCATGACTCATATTTAAGTATTTATCTATCTTGAGTTTATTCTTTTCTATGGTAAAAGTTGGTGGTTGAGTTTCATTTTATTGCATTAGCTGTCCAGATTTCCCAATACTGTTTGTTGCGAGAGGCTATTTTTACTCCATTTTATACTGCTGCCCCCTCTGTCAAATATTACTTGACCATAGATTTGGGTTTATTTCTGAGCTCTCTATTCTGTTCCATGTATTTATGTGTCTGTTCTAATGCCAGTACCAGACTGTTTTGATTACTGTGGCCTTGTGATATAGTTTGAGGTCAGGTACTGTGCATTCCTACTTTGTTCTTTCTCAAAATCAATGTGCCTATTTGGCCTCATTTATAGTTCCATATAAATCTTTGAAATGTTTGTTCTATATCTGTGAAATATGTCATTGGTACTTTAATACAGATTGAATTGAATCTATAAATCACATTGGGTAGTATGGCCATTTTGATGATCTTAATTCTTCCAATGCATGAACATGGTACATGCTTCCATTTGTTTGTGTCTTCCTTAATTTCTTTCTTCAGTGTTGTATAGTTTTCTGAGTACAGGTCTTTTACCTCCTTGGTTAGGTTTATTCCTAGGTACTTTATTTTTCTTGTTGCTATATCAAATGGGATTTTTTTCCTGATTTCTGTTTCTGCGATTTTATTGCTGGTATCGAAAATTTTCAACTTCTGAATGTTCAATTTTATCCAATTTTGTCAAATTCACTTATTAGTTTGAGTAGTTTTTTGGTGGATACCATAGGGTTTTCTATGTACACTGTCATGTCATCTGCAAACAATGACAGTTTTACTTTCTCCTTTCCAACTTGGATGTCCTTTATTTATTTATTTTCTTATCTGATCATTCTGGCTAGAACTTCCAATACTATGTTGAATAAAATTGGTGAAAGCAGACACCTTTGTCTTCTTCCTGATATTATGGAGAAAGCTTTTAGTTTTTACCTATTGAGTATAAAGTTGGTTGTAGGTTTCTTATATATGGTCTTTATTATATTGAAGAATGCTCCCTCTAGTCCCACTTTCCTGAGTGTTTTTATCATAAATGGTTTCTGTACCTTATCAAATGCTTTTTCAGTATTTATTGATATGGTCAAGTGGTTTTGTCTTGCAATTTGTTTATGTGGTGAATTACATTATTGATTCATGAATAGTGTACCATCCTTACATCCCTAGGAAGAATCCCACATGATCACGGTGTATGATCTTTTTAACATATTGATGGATCTGGTTTGCTAATATTTTATTAAGAATTTTAGCATCTATATTCATGTTTCTTTGCTATATCTTTACATGGTTATGGAATTAGGATAATACTGGCCTAAAAAAAAGTTTGGGAGTCTTTCCTCCCCTTGAATTTTTAAAAAATATTTTCAGAAGAATCAGGGTTAGTTCCTCCCTCAATGTTTGGTAAAATTCACCTGTGAAGCCATCCAGTCCAGGGCTTTTGTGTGCCAGGAGTTTCATTACTGCTTCAATTTTAATAGCTGTTATTGGTCTATTCAGTCTTTCTGCTTTCTTTTCACTCAGTTATGGAGGATTATATGTTTCTAGAAATTTCTCCATTTCACACAGGTTTTCAAACTTCTTGGCATGTAGTTGTTAGTACTAAATTCTTACAATTCTTTGTATTTTTGTGGTATCAGTTGTAATTTCTCATCTTTTGTTTCTTATTTTATTTTATTTGTGTCTTCTCTTTATCTTTTCTTGGTGAGTATGGTTAAAGACATATCAATTTTGTTTATCTTTTCAAGGAACCAACTCCTGGATGTATTGATTCTTTGAATTGCTCTCTTAGTCTCTATGTCATTTAACCCGTTCTGATCTTGATTATTTCCTTTCTTCAACTCACTCTGGGCTTTGTGTGTTATTGTTTATATAGTTCATGTAGATGTTGGGTTAGGTTGTTTATTTGAATTTTTTCTATCTTTCTTAGGTAGGCCTGTATTTCTATGAACCTCCTTCTCAGAACTGCCTTCGCTGTGTCCCATAGGTTTTGAGCTCTTGTGTGTTCATTTTCATTTGTTTACAGAAATTTTAGATTTCTAACTTGATCTTATTTTTAAGGAATTCATTATTTAATAGCACGTTATTCAGTCTCCATGAATTTGAATGTTTTTGAGTATTTTCCTTGTGATTGGTTTCTAGTTTTAACCAATCTGTCATCCAAGAAGACAATCTGATTTCAATTTTCTTGAATATGTTGAGGCTTCTTTTGTGTCTATCATGTAGTCTATCTGAAAAAATCCCTTGTACATTTGAAAAGAGTGTATATTTTGTTTCTTTGGGTGAATAGTTCTATATATATCAATTAATTCAGTTATATCTAGAGTTCCGTTCAGCACCACAATACCTTGTTCCTTTGTTTGAAATATCTATCCATTGTTGAAACAAATACATTGCTTTGGGAAGTATGGACATTTTGATTATCTTAATTCTTCCAATCCATGAAAACAGTATATGTTTCCATTTATTTGTGTCTTCTTTGATTTCTTTCTTCAGTGCTGTGTAGTTTTCTGAATACAGGTCTCTTACCACCCTGGTTACGTTTATTCCTAGGTATTTTATTTTTCTTGTTGCTATATCAAATGGGATTTTTTTCTCTGATTTCTGGTTCTGATGTTTCATTGTTGGTATACAAAAATGCCTTTCATTTCTGGGTATTGACTTTGTATACTGCTGTTCTGCCAAATTCATTTATTAGGTCAGTCAGTTTTTTGGTGGAGTCTACAGGATTTTCCATGTGCACTACCATGTCATCTGCAAACAATGTTTCCTCCTTTCTAATTTGGGTGCCTTTTATTTCCTTTTCTTGTCTGATTTATGTGGCTAAAACTTCCAATACTATGTTAAATAGAAATGGTGAAAGTGGGCATCCTTGTCTTGTTCCTGACCTCAGTGGGAAAGCTCCAAGTTTTTGCGCATTGAGTATGATGTTAGCTGTAGGTCTCTCATATATGGCTGTTATTATGTTGAGGAATGTTCTCCTTAGTCCCACTTTGCTGAGTGTTCTTCTCATAAATAGGTGCTGTACCTTATCAAATGCTTTTTATACATCTATTGATATAATCATGTCATTTTTGTCTGCTTTTGTTTATGCGATGTATGAAATTTATTGATTTGTGAATATTGTACCATCCTTGCATCTCTGGAATGAATCCCACCTGGCTGTGGTGTATGATCTTTTTAATGTATTGCTGGATGTGGTTTGCCAATATTTTGTTGAGGATTTTAGCATCTATGTTCATCAGCAATATTGGCCTGAAGTTTTCTTTTTTGTATCTTCATCTGGTTTTGGGATTAGGTTGATGCTGGCCTCATAGAAAGAGTTTGGAAGTCTTCCTACATTTTGGATTTTTTGTAATAGTCTGTGAAGGATAGGGGTTAGCTCTTCCTTAAATACTTTGTAGAATTCTCCTGAGAAATAATCTGGTTCAGGCTTTTATGCGTTGGGAGATTTTGATTACTGTTTCAATTTCATCTGCTTTTATTGGTCTGTTCAGGCTCTCTGCTTCTTCTTCCTTCAGTTTTGGAAGATTATATTTTTCTAGAAACTTCTCCATTTCACCTAGGTTTTCCAATTTCTTGGCATATAGTTCTTTGTAGTAATTTCTTACAATCCTTTGTATTTCTGTGGTATCAGTTGTTATCTGTCCTCTTTCATTGCTGAATGCACTTATTTGGGTCCTCACACTTTTTGTCTTGATGAGTCTGCTTAAAGACTTGTCAATTTTGTTTATCTTTTCAAAGAACCAACTCCTGGTTTCACTGATCCTTAGAATTGTGTTTTTAATTCCTATGTCATTTAATTCTGCTCTGATCTTGTTTATTTCCTTCCTTCTACTTGCTCTGGGCTGTCTTTGTTGTTGTTCCTGGAGTTCTTGTAGGCATAGGATTTGAGTGTTTGTTTTAAATGTTTCTATCTTTCTTAGGTAGGCCTGTATTCCTATGACCTTCCCTCTTAGGACTGCCTTTGCTGTGTCCCAGAAGTTCTGTGTTGTTGTCAGTTCATTTTCATTTGTTTCCAGAAACTTTTTGATTTCTTCCGTAATCTCATTCTTTCAACATTCATTGTTCACTAGCATGCTATTCAATCTCCATGATTTTGACTGTTTTGGGTTTTCTTCCTTGAGATTGGTCTATACTTTCAGTCCCTTGTGTTCTGAGAAAATGCTTGTTATGATTTCAATTTTCTTGAATTTTTTGAGACTTATGTGTCCTATCATGTGGTCTATCTTTGAAAATATTCCATGTGCATTTGAAAAGAATGGTGTTTTTGCTTCTTTTGGATAAAGTTTTATATATGTATATGTATATGTATATGTATATGTATATGTATATGTATATGTATATGTAATGCATTTCATCTAGGGCATTATTCAATGCCACAATATCTTTATTGATATTTTGTTTGGAAGATCTATCTGTTTTTGATAGTGGGATGTTGAAATCCCCTCCTATAATTGTGTTGTGGTCAATACTTTTCTTTAAGTCCTCCAAGATTTTCTTTATGTTTTGGGTGCTCCTATGGTGAGGACATGTATATTTACAATGTTGATGCCTTCTTGATGAATTCTTCTCTTGAGTATTATGAAGTGACCTTTTGTGTCTCTCTTTATCCCACTTCTTTTGAAGTCTATTTTGTCTAATATGAGTATTGCTACCCCGGCTTTTTTTTTTCCTATCCACTTGCTTGGAAAATTTCTTTCCAGTCCATCACTTTCAGTCTGTGTAGATCTTTTGTCCTGAGGTGGATCTCTTATATGCAGCATATGTGTGGGTCATGCTTTCTTATTCATTCAGCTGTCCTATGTCTTTTGATTAGAGCATTTAATCCAATTATGTTTAAGGTTATCATTGATAGGTACTTGTTCATTGCCATTTTTTCATACCTATGTTCCTCTCTCTCTCTTTTTCTTCCTTTCCTTAAAGCAGTCACTTTAGCATGTCTTTCAGAGCTGGTTTGGTGGAGGTACATTCTTTTAGCCTTCTTTTGTTTGGGAAGCTCCTTGTTTGGCCTTCTATCTTGATTGAGAGCCTTGCTGGTTAAAGTAGCCTTCATTGCAGGCCTCTGGTTCTCATTACTTGGAATATTTCTTGCCATTCTCTTTTGGCTTGGAGAGTTTCCACTGACAAGTCAGCTGCTAGCCTTGTCAGGGCTCCCTTGTATGTTACTTCCTGTTTCTCCCTTGCTGCCTTTAAGATTCTCTCTTTCTCTTGGAATTTTGCCATTTTAATCATGATGTGTCTTGAGATGGGCCTCTTTGGGTTCCTCTTGATTGGGACTCTCTGTGTGTCCTGGATTTGTGTGACTTTTCTCTCATTAGTTAGGGAAGTTTTCCATCATTATTTTTTCAAACAGGTTTGAAAAAATAGACAGGTTCTATCCCTTACTCTTCTTTTTCTCCTTCTGGTACCCCTATTGTACGGATATTATTGCATTTCATATTGTCCTGTATTTCCCTTAAACCCTCTTCATTCTTTCTGAGCCTCTGTTCCTTTTCTTCCTCTTTCTGGGTGTTTTTTCTACCGTGTCCTCCAGCTCACTGATCTGATACTCAGCTTCATTGAGCTTGCTTTTGATTCCCTCTACTGTGTTCTTCAGTTAAGAAATTGTATTCTTCATTTCCTGTTGGCCTTTGATGATAGTTTCTATTTCCTTTTTTATGTTGTTGTAGATTGCAGTGAGTTCATTGTAGTTTCCCAGCAGTTTCTGGTAATTCTCTGTGAGCTCATGGAACTTCTTGATAACCATTGCTTTGAACTCAATATCTGCTAGTTGAGTTGCCTGTATTTCATTCAACATTCTTTCTGAGGCATCCTCCTTTCCTTTCGTTTGGGGATTGTTTCTTTATCTTCCTGTTGTTTGTGTGACTCTTCTTATTAACTTGCTTCTTAAATTGGTCTGTTGTGACTCCCTGGGTTTCTGGTGTGAACTTCTATGGTAGAGGACCTGTGATATTCAGTGGTGCCATCTTCTTGATCTCCTGAGCTCACTGATCTTGGGCTGTCATTTATGTTAACTCTCAGAATGTCTTTGGGTTTTGATTGTTGTTGGGTCTTTCTTTGTAGGGTCCTTCCCTCCAGCTGGTTAACTGAGTGTCACTCCATCCACCACATCTTGTTTTCTGGTTTGCAGGTGTGGACAGGTTGTGTTGAACCTGATTCTTCTGTGTGTACAAGGTTTTGAAGCTTCTCTCTTGCTCTTGTTCAGTTGTTTGTTGTGGGTAATTTCTCTACCATTTAGTTGTATTTCCAGATCCATCCTGGATTGTGGTTAGTGTGGCTTCCACTCCCTCCTTCATCTTCTTCTGTTGTTATCTATTGGCCCTTCTTTTTTTGGTGGGTTTCTTCTTCCAGCAGGTGTGCTGGTGTTCACCGCTCCCACCTTCCAAATTCTCTGGAGTAGCAAAGTGACATTTGACTCACTGTCTCTGTTGTTATGATGACCCCTGTTTGGTTCTAACTCTGGTTTTCTCACAGCTCCAGGTTTTATTGTCTCACCTGTGGGAAAAAAGGGGAAAAAAGGAAGGAAAGAAGGAAGAAAGAATAAAAAGGGAAGGAAGGAAGGAAGGAAGAAGGAATAAATAAAAGAGAGTGAGAGAGAGCAAATGGAAGAAAGGAAGAAGGAATTTTTTAAAAAAGGAAAGAAAAAGAATTAAAAAAGGAAAGAACAGAAGGAAGGAAAAATGAATAAAAAAGATAAAAGGAAATAAAAGAAGAAGAGTTTTAAAAAATTAAAATTAAAAAAAAAGGAAGGAAGAAGGAATACAAATGGCAAGGACAGAGAAGATGGTGGCATGGTAGGAGGAACCAGATTCCTTTTCCCCCTACACACAGGATAAAAACCTAGCCGATCTATAGAGGAACAGAGCAAACAGCCAACAGTTACACAGCCTATATGAAAATAGGAGATCAAAAATTGTAGTGGACATTGAAAGACCAGATGGTAAGGAGAGTGGTTCAGGACAATAAGGGCCCAGGGATCAGCACAGGGACCAGGGAGGCTGCAGCCCCAGGCCTGGCGCTTGCTAGGTCTCCCACAGGGCTCTTGGTAGAGAGCTGGGTCAACGGCTCCCTCCCCAGACAAACAAGGATTGAGCAGCACCAGTGGAGGCTTGGTTGCTTGAAGGTGCAGAGAGGCAAGAGAGGAGTGAGTGGCAAACACACAGGGGCTGTGAGTACCCACGCATAGCCCTGGGAAGAGTGCGTGTTGGAGCACATGCAACGAAGGGCAGACTGGCCGCATACCTGCGCCTGGAACCTGGGGAGCGTGTGCTTTATGGAAGACCTGGAGCCCTCACCCATAAACCCAAGGACAGTGAGCAGAGGACAGGAGACCTGGAGCCCATAACCATAAACCCAAGGGAAGTGTGTGCTCCACAGGACCCCTGAGCGCACAACCGTAAACCCGAGGAAAGCGTGCTTAGGAGGGCCCTGATCCCACACCCAGGGACCTGTGGAGAGGCACCAGAGTACGTCTAGGGAGAGTACCTGGCTAGCTCCGGGGAGAGTATGCACAAGGCTGACTGAGTGCTGAATCAGAAGAGAGAAAAATGAAACCAATTGCCCCTCAGTCTGCTGCAGCCAGCAAGACCAAAAAAATTCATTTAGCCAGTTTGAAACCAACAAGAGGTTTTTTTTGTTTGTTTGATTTTTTAAGTAATTTTTTATTTTTTATTATTTTTGTATCTCTCAATTCCTTTCACTTCTCTTTCCTTCTTTCCAGTTTTATTCCTTCTTCCTTTCTTTACAGTTTTATCTCAGCTCCCTTCCTTCTTCTGATTTTTTCCTTCTTTTTTTCTTTTATTTCTTTTTTTTTAAATACTCACAAGTGACACAACAAAAACCCGGAATTGTGAAAAGACAAGAGTGGGACCCAAAACGGGCACATCCAACAGCTGAGACAACAAGACAAATTTCACTTTGTTATTACAGAGAACCTGCAAGTTATTCCATATTTGTATTATTATTTTTCGTTATTCTTACACCTTTTATTTTAGTATTTTTGTATTCCTCCTCTTTCTATATAGTCTTCTTTGCTTGGCTGATTATATTGTATTTCCTACATTGTTTTCCCTATTATGTCATTCATAGTGTATTGCTAATTTACTGTCCTTCATTTGTGTTCCATTAGTACACTACTCAAGGTTCTATACTTCCTATTCTTGTTATCTAGATCTCATAGATTCTGCCATATGATTGTTGCTCTAATACTACTGTATTTAGTCCATACAATTGTAAATATTACACAGCAGCCCCCACCCCCAGATATTAACCCACTTCATGGTTTACTGAACTCTATTACTGTAGTGGTCAATTCTATTCTCTCACACACTATATACCTATTTACTATCCTTTACTCTCACCTTACCTCAGAACCTGACCCCCCACAACCTCACTGCTTTCTAGATCCAACTCACAATCCTTCCCTCCCTAATAAGACTCTTATCTTCTTTATGTCCTTTCTAAAAAGTGGCTAGTTGGGTGGAAGATCATGGTTAACACTAAACATAGCCAAAGGATCTCCTATCTCTTCTCTACCGATGCTACTGTAAACATCATAGAATACTCTATGCTGTCTTAAAACATTTTGCCTTACCCCTGCAACTGATCACAAAAAAGAGTAGGTGGAAACTGTGAACAGCAGAATACCTGAAGGAGACTGCACCACTGAATCTCACAGGTCTTCTACCACAAAAATTCACACCATAAACCCAGGGAGCCAGAACAGATCAATTTAACAAGCAGAGGCTAACAAGAAGAGTCTCGGAAACAGTGGGAAGACAAAGAAACAATCCCCAAATGAAAGACAAGGAGGAAGTCTCAGAAAGAATGCTAAATGAAATAGAGGCAACTCAACTAGCAGATATGGAGCTCAAAGCAGTGATTATCAGGAAGTTCCATGAGCTCACAATGACCTACAACAAACTACAGGGAAACTACAATGAACTCACTGGAAACTATATCAACATGAAAAAGGAAATAGAAGCTATCAACAAGAGCCAATAGGAAATGAAGAATACAATTTCTGAACTGAGGAACACAGTATAAGGAGTCAAAAGCAGAATCAATGAAGCAGAGGATCAGATCAGTGAGCTAGAGGATACGTTAGAAAAAACACCCAGAAAGAGCAAGAAAAGGAACAGAGGCTTAGAAAGAATGAAGAGGGTTTAAGGGAAATACAGGACAATATGAAATGCAATAATATCCATACAATAGGGGTACGAGAAAGAGAAGAAGAAGAGCAAGGGATAGAAAACATTTTGAAAAAGTAATGATGGAAAACTTCCCTAACTAATGAGAGAAAAGTCACACAAATCCAGGACACACAGAGAGTCCCAATCGAGAGGAACCCAAAGAGGCCCACCTCAAGACACATCATGATTAAAATGGCAAAATTCCAAGAGAAAGAGAGAATCTTAAAGGCAGCAAGGGAGAAACAGGAAGTAACATACAGGGAGCCCCAATAAGGCTAGCAGCTGACTTGTCAATAGAAACACTCCAAGCCAAAAGAGAATGGCAAGAAATGTTCCAAGTAATGAGAACCAGAAGCCTGCAACGAAGGCTACTTTACCCACCAAGGCTCTCAATCAAGATAGAAGGCCAAATACGGACAAAAGAAGTCTAAAAGAACACACCTCCACCAAATAAGGACAAAAGAAGTCTAAAAGAATACACCTCCACCAAACCAGCTCTGCAAAAGATGCTAAACGGACTGCTTTAAGGAAATGAGGGAAAACAGAGAGAGAGAGAGAGAAACATAGGTATGAAAAATGGCAATGAATAAGTACCTATCAACAATAACCTTAAATATAAATGGATTGAATGCTCTAATCAAAAGACATAGGATAGCTGAATGGATAAGAAAGCATGATCCACACATATGCTGCCTACAAGAGACCAACAAAAGGAAAAAAAGATCTACACGAACTGAAAGTGAAGGGCTAGAAACAAATTTTCTGAATGAATGGACAGGGAAAAAAAAGCCAGGGTAGTAATACTCATATCAGACAAAATAGACTTCAAAAAAGGGGCTATGAAGAGAGACCCAGTAGGTCACTTCATAATACTCAAAGGAAGAATCCACCAAGAAGACGTAATCATTGTGCATATATATGCACCCAAATTAGGAGCACCCAAATACATAAAGAAAATCTTAGAGGACTTAAGTGAAGATATTGACAGCAACAAAATTATAGTAGGTTATTTTAACACCCCACTGTCAAAAATGGACAGATCTTCCAAACAAAATATCAACAAAGATATTGTGGCATTGAACAAGGCCCTAGATGAAATGGACTTAACTGATATATATATAGAGAGAGCCCTTCATCCCAAAGAATCTAAATACACAATCTTTCAAATGCACATGCAACATTTTCAAAGATAGAACACATGATAGGACAAAAAACACGGCTCAACAAATTCAAGAAAATTGAAATCATACCATGCATTTTCTCAGATCACCAGGTACTGAAACTAGAAACCAACTCCAAGTAAAAAAACCCAAACACTCAAGTTCATGTAGCTTGAATAGCATGCTACTAAACAATGAATGGGTCAAGAATGAAATTAGGGAAGAAATCAAAAAGTTTCTGGAAACAAATGAAAATGAACTCACAACAACCCAAAACTTATGGGACACAGCAAAGGCAGTCCTGAGAGGGAAGTTCATAGC
>CM052547.1:52148122-52175016 GCA_028533065.1 Trachops cirrhosus | reverse complement strand
GGGTGGGCTGGAATGGGAATAAAGGATAGAAACTGTACTGAATAAACTAAAATAAAAAATTTAAAAAATAAATAAATAAATAAAATTAAAAAGCAAAAAAAAGAGAGATGCAAATTAAAACCACAATGAAATACAACTTCACACAGGTCAGAATGGCTATCATTAGCAAATCAACAGACAAGTGCTGGCAAGGATGTGGAGAAAAGGAATCCTAATGCACTGTTGGTGGGAATACAGACTGGTGCAGCCACTGTGGAAAACAGTATGGAATTTCCTCAAAAAAAAAACTATAAATGGAACTGCCTTCTGACCCAGCAATCTCAGTGCTAGGATTATACTTTAAGAGTCTTGAGGCTCCTGCACCCAGCTGGAACACCTAGCCAATCTTCTGAGGAAAAGAGTGAACAGCCAATGGAACCCCATTAGCTTATATGAAGTTTGGAAGCCAAAATTGTAGAAGACATTGAAAAAAGAGATGGTAAGGACATTGCGTTGGGATGGGATGGTATGGTCCTGAGGACCTGTGTGGGAATCAAGGCTGCTGCGGCACCCAGCCCAGTACCTGATGCTGTGGTCAGCAGTGGCCACAGGATCTTTGGAGGAGAACCAGACCAGCAGCACCCTCCCCTACCAAAGCAGGGAAGACAGTGCAACACCAGGAAAGACTTGGATGCTTAAAGTTGCTGGGAGGAATAAAGATGAAATGTGAGACACACAGAGGCAGTGTTTACCCGCTGGGACTGTGGTCACCAGCTAAGTCATTAGCAGAGAAATTAGGGAGCTGGGTGACACCCAGAGAAGGGAGAAGGGTTGGGCCATGTCAGACCCTGACCCTCTTAGTCTCTGGTCTGGTTAGAATGTTGGGCTGTGTGAAAGGCTGGGCGCTTGTCAAGCACTGCAGATTTAAACAAGAGGATTCCACTCAAAAAAAGGCTCTCAGCTGTTGTTTAAAGAACTCTGGTTCAGCGGCTGGATAGCGAAGAGCAAGGTGGATGGATGCATGCTGCATGGACAGTTCAGAGGAGGGCAGCAGGGATCAGGGAGTTAGCAGTCCCAAAGAGACTCAATTTTTTTAAATTGTTGTTCAAGTATAGTTGTCCCCATTTCCCCACCACCTAATCAACAAAACAAACAAGCAAGCAAAATATAACCAAGGACATTGAAATTAAGAACAAACTGACAATTACCATAGGGGAGGTGGGAGAGGATAATCGGGGAGGAAAAAGGGGAAGGGATTTTCAGGAACATCTATAAAGGACACATGGACAAAATCCAGAAAGACTTAATTTAGTGTGGTAGATGAACTGCCCTGAAGAGATTTGAGAGTGTGTGGCACCCAGGCTAGCAAAGAGGGAGAAAGTGGTGTATTAGTTGCCCCTAATCAGTGTACTTCACGGGCGGTACAACTAGTGGATTAAAGGGGCTGGCCTGGTGCAGATGGACAATTGGGGCCCAGCAGCACATGAAGAATCTGGTCTGGAGGCTGGGCAACTCTGTATATTGCAGCCCAGATCTAGCCCCCATCATCCAAAAACCACATTAAGGAATAACAGTGAAAACCAGCCCCCCTCTTTCTGTAGCAACCAGGAAGACAAGCAGAACTCATTTGGCTGGTTTAAAGAGAGCAGGAGGTTTTTCGTTTTTTTGTTTTTACTTTTCTTCTTTTTTTTCATTCTTTTTTTTTTCCAAGTGGGATGGATAAGACCTGGGCTGTTAAAGGTCCAGAGACAGATCAAGTGAGGGAGCACAACACTAATCCCAACAACTGAGAAACTGAGACAAATTTCATTTGTCTACCTATAGAATTTGCATTTTATTGTTTATTTTATTATTTTTTGTTATTTTTACTCTTCTATTTTATTAGTACTTTTTATTTCTCTTCTTTCTGTTTAATTTATTTGTTTTGTTTGTTTAATTGCATTGTTTCACTGTTACGACTTGTCCTCTCTTTCATATTGTATTTTTTTTGTTTTAAGGATTCACTTTCTTTTTTTAATTATTTTATTGTTGTTCAAGTACAGTTGTCTGCATTCACCCCCTGCCATTCCCCCCAACACCAGCCATCCTCACCTCTCTCCCTTGTTTCCACCCCCTTTGGTTTTGTCCAGGTGCCCTTTATTATTGTTCCTCAAAACCCTTCCCCCCTTTGCCCCCATTATCCCCTCCTACCACCCCTCTGGTTGCTGTCAGATTGTTACTTCCAATGTCTCTGGTTATATTTTGCTTGATTGTTGGTTTTGTTGATTAGATTCCCCTTAAAGGTGAGATCATATGGTATTTATCTTTCATAGCTTGGCTTACTTCACTTAGCATAATGCTCTGCAATTCCACCCATACTTTGCAAAGGGTAGGAGCTTCTTTTTTCCTGCTGTATAGTATCCCATCATGTAAATACACCATACTTTTTTGATCCATTCATTTACTGATGAACACTTAGGTAGCTTCTAGCACTTGGTATTGTAAATTGTGTGGCTATCTTTCATATTGTATTTTAGTTTTCTGTCTTTTAATTCACTCGTGTTCCAAAAACATACTACTCTTAGTCATATATCTTATATTCTTGTTATTCAGATCATATATTTCTTGTAATATTATTCTTGTTCCAGTATTATTGCAAATAATTGTTATTCCATAAAATTGTAATTACTACACAGCACCCCTCCCAGGTCTTAGTCCATTTCACTATCTTCCTGAGCATTATTACTATTGTGGTTAACTCTATCCTATCGCATACTACACTTACTTTCTATCTTTTATTCTCACTAAATCTCATCTAACCTCACACAGCGCTCTATTTTCTGGATTCAGCTCACAATCCTTTTCCCCTCAAACAAGACTCTTATCTCTTTTTCACTTTGTATAAAAATTGGCTGGTTGGGTGAAATATCATGGTTAATGGCACAGTTAATGGTATACTTACCCAAAGGATCTGCTATCTTTTCTCTACTTGTTGGTAACTTGAATCCCATAGAATACTTTCCCACTGTCTTAATCCATTTTGCCTTCCCCCTGCCACTGATCACATACAAGATTAGGTGGGAGCTATGAACACCAATATAACTGCTGGAGGAGAGAAACCACCAACAAAGGGACCACCAACAGGTAAAAACCCAAATACAACAGTAGAGCCCACACAAACAGAAGAAAGGGCCAACCTAGAGCATCCAGACAAAAAGATCAAAGAGACCACACCACTGAATCCCATAGAACTCCTATCATAGAAGTTCACCTTACAAAGACAGCTAGAAAGCGGAACATCAAGAATCACAGAAACAAACAAGAAGAGTCACCTAAAATAGAGAGACAATAAAACAACCTGAAATCAAAAGTAATGGAAGACTCCCTAATAAAAGAGCTAAATGAAATGGAGGTAAGGAAACTAGCAGATATAGAATTCACCATAACAACTATAAGGCTGCTCAAGAAACTCAACGATGACTACAAGGAACTGAGTGAGAACCACAACAGAATGAAAAAGAAAATAGAAACTATGAACAAAAACCAGGAAAAAATGAAAAATACAATTTAGGAAATCAAAACACAGACACACACACTGAAAGGAAACAAGCAGGTTGGATGAAGCAGAGGACCAAATTAGTAAGTTTAAAGACAAGATGAAAAGAAACACCCAGGGAGAGCAGATGCATGAAATGAGACTCAAAAATATGAAGAGAGCTGAACTTCAAGATAACATGAAACAAAACAACATTAAGATCATAGTAATACCAGAAGGAGAAAAAAAGGAACGAGATAAAATCCTGGTTTGAAAAAATAATGGCAGAAAGATTTCCAAACCTGGAGAAGGAAAAAAACATGAAAGCTCAGGAGCACAGAGGGTCCCAATCAAGATGAACCCAAAGAGGCATACTCTAAGACATATCATCATTAAAAGGCTAAGTATTAAAGACAAGAGGGAATTTTAAAACCAGCAAGGGAGAAACAAGTAACATACAAAGGGGCTGCAATAAGGCTAGCTGCTGATTTCTCCAAAGAAACACTCCAATCCAGGAGAAAATGGCAATAAATATTCCAAGTAATGAAAAATGAAAACCTTCAACCAAGACTGCTCTACCCAACAAGGCTCTCAATTAAAACAGAAGGCAAAATAAGGAGTTTCCCAGGCAAAAAAAAAAAAAAAAAAGGCTGAAAGAATACACCTCCAACAAACCACCACTACAAGATATGCTAAAGGGACTATTATAGCAATAGGAAGTGAAAGAGTGAGAGTAAGAGAGATAGGAACACAGGTACACAGGGAGGAAAATGCATAAATACCTATCAATAACAACCTTAAATGTTAATGGATTAATAGCACCAATCAAAAGATATATGATACCTGAATGGATAAAAAACATGACCTTCACATATGCTGCCTACAAGACACCACCTCAGAAAAAAAATAATAACCTACACAGACTGAAAGTGAAGGGTTGCAAAAAATATATTCCAAGCTAATGGATAGGAAAAGAAGTGGGAGTAGCAATACTTACATCAAACAAAAGAGATTTCAAAACAAGGGCCATAAAAAGAGACACAGAAAGACACTTCAGAATACTCAAAGGAAGAATCCATGAAGAAGAAATAAACATAGTAAACATGTATGCACCCAAAACAGAAACACCCAAATACATAAGGAAAATCTTGGAGGACTTCAACAATGGTATAGACAGCAGCACACTTATACTAAGGGATTTTGACACTACACTGTCAAAAATGGATAGATCTTCCAAACAAAATGTCAACAAAGATATGGCAGCATTGAACAATGTCTTAGATCAAATAGACTTAACTGATATCTATAGAGCTTTTTTTCATCTCAAAGAAACAAAATATACATTCTTTTCAAATGCACATGGAACATTTACAAAGACCACATAATAAGACACAAAAGCAGCCTCAACAAAATCAAGAAAATTGAAATCATATCAAGCATTTTCTCTGACTGCAAAGGACTGAAACTGGAAACCAACCTCAAGGAAAAACTCAAAAACACTCAAACTCATGGAGATTGAATATCATGCTATTAACCAATGAATGGGTCAAGAATGAGATCAAGGAAGAAATCAAAGTTTATGGAAACAAATGAAAATAAATACACAATAGTCCCAAACATGGGACACAGTGAAGACAGTCCTAAGAGGGAAGTTCATAGCACTACAGGCCTACCTGGAAAACATAGAAACATTTTAAATAGACAACACAACCTTACAACTAAAATCACTGGAGGAACAAAAACAAACAAAGCTCAGAGCAAGTAGAAGGAAGGAAACAACCAAGATCAGAGCAGAATTAAAGAATATAGAGACAAATACAACAATCCAAAGGATCAATAAATCTAGGAGCTTGTTCGTTGAAAAGAGAAACAAAATTTACAAGCCTTTCAACAGACTCATCAAGGAAAAAGAAGAGAGGACCCAAATAAAATCAGAAATGAAAGAGGAGAGATTACAACTGATACCACACAAATACAAAGCATTGTAAAGAATTACTGTGAAGAACTATATGCCAAGGAATTTGAAAACCTAGTTGAAATGGACAAACTTCTAGAAAAATATAATCTTCCAAAATTCAATGAAGAAGCAGAAAGCCTATACAGACCAATAAGAACAGATGAAATTGAAGCAGTAATCAAAAAACTCCTGACACACAAAAGCCCTGAACCAGACAGTGTCAGAGGAGAATTTTACAAAGCATTTAAGGAAGAGCTAACTCCTAACCTTCTCAAACTATTCCAGAAAATCAAATGAGAGGGAAGACTCTCAAATTCTTTTTATGAAGCCAGCATCATCCTAATCCCAAAACCAAATAAAGGCATAAATAACAAAGAAAGAAAACTTCAGGTCAATATTGCTAATGAACATAGACACTAAAATCCTTAATAAAATATTGGCAAACTGCATCCAGCAATATGTTAAAAGGATCATATACCATAATGAAGTGGGATTCATCTCAGGGATGCAAGGATAGCACCATATTTGCAAATCAATAAATGTAATACATCACATAAGCAAAATGAAAGACAAAACTACATGATCTGGAAATAGTTCTGGAAAAAGCACTTGATAAGGTAAAGGGAAGAATAGAGAAATGGAACCTCATCATATTAAAAAGCTTCTGCATGGCTAAAGAAAACAGCATTAAAATGACTAGAGAACCAACTACATAGGAAAACATTTTTGCCAATGATACCTGGGACAAGAGTTTGATCTCCAAAATATATAAACAACTCACACGACTCCACTCCAGGAAGACAAACAACCCAACTAAAAAATGAACAAAAGTCTTGAACAGACACTTATCCAAGGAGGACACAGAGGGCCCAGAGGAGTATGAAAAGATGATCAGCATCACTAGCCATCAGAGACTGAAAATTAAAACCACAATGAGATACCACTTCACACCAGTCACAGTGGCCATCATAAACAAATCAACAAACAAGTGTTGGAGAGGACGTGGAGAAAAGGGAACCCTATGCACTATTGATGGGAATGCAGACTGGTGCAGCCACTGTACAAAACAGTATGGAATTTCATCAGGAAACTGAAAATGGAACTGCCTTTGACCCAGCAATTCCACTGCTGGGATTATACCCTAAGAGCCCTGAAATACCATTCCACAAGAACCTATGCACCCAGTGTTCATAGCAGCACAATTGACAATAGCCAAGTGCTGGAAGCAACCTAAGTGCCCATCAGCAAATGAATGGATCAAAAAACTATGGTCCATTTACATAATGGAATACTACACAGCAGAGAGAAAGAAGGAGCTTCTACCCTTTTTGACAGCACAGATGGAACTGGAGAGCATTATGCTATGTGAAATAAGCCAGGTAGTGAGGGACAAAAACCTATGATCTCACCTTTAACTGGAACATAATCAACAAAAGAAGAACGCAAACAAAATATACCCAGAGACATTGAAATTAAGAACAATCTAAAAGTAGCCAGAGGTGAGGTGGGAGGGTACAATGTAGGGAAGGGTTTTTAGGAACTAGTTTAAAGGACACATGGACAAAACCAAAGAGGAAGATGGAAGCAAGGAAGGGAGGGAGGTTTGGCTGGGGTGGGTGCTAGTGGTGGGGGGCAAATTTAGACAACTGTAATTGAACAATAAAATTATTTACAAAAAAAAGAAATACCTGGATAACTACATGCAAAAAAAAAATGAAACTCAATCATCAACTTACGCCATACACAAAAGTAAATTCAAGATGGATTAAACTTAAATATATGTCATGACTCCATAAAAGTCCTAGAGGAGAACATAGGCAGGACAGTTTCAGATACTCTGTGTACCAATATTTCACCAATATGTCCCCTAGAGCAAGGGACATAATGGAAATAATAAACAAGTGGGATCTCATCAAAATAAAAAGTTTCTGCATGGCTGAAGAAACCATCATTAAAATCAAAAGACAGCCAGTCATATGGGAAAACATGTTCTGATGATACTTTGGACAAGGGTCTGATGTCCAAAATATATAAAGAACTCACACAACTCCACTTCAGGAAGACAAACAAGCCAATTTAAAAATGGGCAAAGAATTTGAACAGACACTTCAATGATGTATGTCCAGATTTGGACTTCACACTGGTGAGAATGTCCATCATAAACAGATCAACAAACAAGTGTTGGAGAGGTTGTGGCTAAAAGGGAACCCTATTGTACTGTTGGTGGGAAGGCAGACTGGTGTAGCCACTGTAGAAAACAGTATGGAATTTCCTCAGAAAACTAAAAATAGAACTACCCTTTGACACAGCAATATCTCTGCTGGCATTATACCCTAAAGATCCTGAAATACCAATTCAAAAGAACCTATGTACCCCCAATGTTCATAGGAGTGCAATTCATAATAGCCAACTGCTGGAAGCAACCTAACTGCCCATCAGTAAATGAGTGGATCAAAAAACTAGGGTACATTTACACAATGGAATACTACACAGCAGAGAGAAAGAAGTAGCTCCTACCCTTTGCAACAGCATGGATAGCACTGGTAAGCATTATGCTAAGTGAAATAAGCCAGGCAGTGAGGGACAAGTACCATATGATCTTGCCCTTAACTGGAACCTAATCAGCAAAAGAAAAAAGCAAGCAAAATATACCCAGAGATATTGAAATTAAGAACAATCTGACAGTAACCAGAAGGGAGGTGGTAGGGGACAATGGGGGGAAGGGTTTTCAGGAACAACTATAAAGGACAAATGGAGATAACCAAGGAGGGTAGTGGAAGCAAGGGAGGGAGATGGGTTTGGCTGGGATGAGGGGAGTGATAGGGGGTAAATGCAGACAACTGTAATTGAGCAATAATAAAATAATTTAAAAAATAAAAATAAATTTAAAACATTATTTAAAATGGTAAATTGTTTGATATATTTATTTGAATACTTTAAAAATATAGTAAATAGTCAATTTTAAGTTTGACCCAACTTGTACAATAGGCCAAAGCTTGCTCTATATAGAATCGAATGATGCCCTTCAACTTCAATGTACAAAATAATCACTGTGATCATGTTAAAATGCAGACTCTGATTCAGTAGTTCCAGGTGGTACTCAAGATTCTGTAATTTTAACAAGATTCTGGGTGGTACAGATGCTGCCAGTTCTCAACTGGCACTTTGGGTGGCAAACTATAGACACCTAAGTTGTGCCTGCTTAAAGATTTTTTTTTTCACATTTGGGGCTTGTACAGCTAAAGGAGAGATTATTCATATTACATAACTACTGGCTTCCTTCCTTCCTTCTTCCCTTTTTTCCTTCCTTCCTTTGTTCCTCCCTTCCTTCTTTTCTTTTTTCTTCCTCTCTCTCTTTCTTTTTCTTTCTTCCTTTCTTTTCTTTCTTTTGAAATCCTACAAAGAAACACAATCTAATGAGAAAAAATTCAGAGTACTTCTTTATTGTATCCTTAACATGTAGATGTATCTCTAAAAGTTGAGCATCATTAAGGCAAGGACATTTCTAGTCTGATTCTGGGACTATTCTGGAAGGCCAGTAAGCATGTGTGTTGAGCTACTTCTAATACCTATATTAGAATGTACATGTGCATGTTCCTCAATTGAGAATTTTTTCCATATATAGTACTAATGGTATGAGTGTTCTTATTATATAGTTTTTAAATCTGTGGGATATTCTAAACCCTTTCTTCCTTGGGGTTCTTGTTTGTTGGTTTGTTTCTTTTCTTGAATGAGTAGTGATGGACCTGGAAGAGTTCATCTGTATTTTATAGCCTAATTTTCCTTGTAGACTGGGTTTACTTGAGTTTCAGGATTTCTGCTGGCCATGATATGTTTCTGTAGAACTGAAGTGGTTCCAATTCCTGCAGAGTCTCCTTTATTGGAAACAAAGACTTTATAAAGATGCAAATAATCAGTTTCTGCTTTACTTTGGCTGGCTTCTCTGAAAGAACTTTTTTTAAAAATTAAGAGATTAGGTAGGGCTGGAATATCATCTCACTCTCTTAACAATGATTCATATTAGCTGACTAGTACACCTGAAACAACAAGGGACTGGCTGGTTAACTGTTTTTCAGGTGTTTTTTTTTTCTTGTTTCATCTGTTTCCTTCTCCTGCAGGTGGTATGGATTCCATGAGGCAAGTGTGACCCTGACATCCAGCCTTACAGCCACAGCTTGAGACCCAGTTGGGCAGGAAGGGCACCATGGATGGCTTAATTAAACAGAAGAGTGTGCTGGTGCACAGTAAAATCAATGATGCTGGCAAGCGGAATGGCTTAATTCACACCAGAAACTTCATGGCTGAGAGTAGAGATGGCCTGGTGTCTGTTTACCCAGCACCCCAGTACCCAAACTGTCGGGTGGTAGGCAGTGCAGCAGTGGCCACCCTGGATAGCAGCAGGAATGAGCCAGTCCAGCACCTTCTGGATCCCAACACCCTTCAGCAATCAGTGGAGTCCCACTACCATCCCAACATCATCTTCTACTCCGAGGGTGTGCTGCACTCCTGGGGAGATGGTGTGGCTGCCGACTATTGTGAGACCACTTTCACTGAGGATCGGTCCCCTACCAAAGAGAGGCTGGAGTACCCTGATGGAAAGTTCATTGACCTCTCAGCTGATGACATCAAAATTCACACCCTGTCCTATGACGTGGAGGAGGAAGAGGAATTCCAGGAGCTGGAGGTCAGAGGATGTGTTTGTGATAGGCCTTTGGGAATGGGATGTAGAAATTTGGTGGGAACTCACAAGTACCTGGGAAAAATTAGAGGATAAAACTAGTGTGAGAAAATGAAGAGAAAGTGAAGCATTCCTGGTGCCCCTTAACTCTTCACTATTTGTGGAAGATGAGAGGAGTAAAGAGAAACTAAAGAACAAAGACCCAGTTAGGGCTTCAGGAGCTCCCCAGGTGGGAGGTCAAGAGTGAGCTGCATGTGTGAACAAAAGCCATACATTTGTCAACTAGGCGGTGGGTGCCCAAGCTTGAGGAAGTAATTTCACTGCCTTGAAGGTAGAAAATATCCCTCCAGAACATGAGTGGCAGGGAGAAAAGAGCTAGATTTTCTGGGAAAGGCTAGAGAAAGAAAAAAGGAGAAGCTTTGGAGTAGAATCATACTCATACCCATGGGGCCCCAGACTGTGTTGAAGGCCACTGAAATCATAAGGAAATGATGAGCCAAGGAGACCAGATGTGCCAGGATTGGAAGTACAATGAAAACCAGGAGCAGCTAGAGAGAGATGTTTTAGTCAAAAGAGAAATTCAGAAATGGAAAAGTAAAAGTAATGTAACAATCCCTATGAATGGAGCTGAAAACCAACTAACAGGGAGCAGAGAGAAGTTACTGCAGTGGGAGAGGCTATCCAAAGAGACCATCATATCATCTGATAACACCTGTTAAGCAGAAGAGAAAGATGTGAGCTCTGGCAATGCTAGAATGAATTGTTACTCATTTATTTGTGACAATGCAAAACTTTTAGGGACTTCAGAGTACATGGAAGTCATCACTTAAAATTAATGCCAAAGAGGGTTGAGCCCTTTTTTCACCAAAGGAAGAAGGGAGAAGGCAAACATGTTTATAGAACATCTACTCTGTACCAGACCCTTAATGCACATTCTGCCATCCAATTCTCACATCAACACATTGGTACTGGTACTGGTACTATTACTGTCCTACCTTACACATGAGGAAACTGAAGCTTGGGGGATGTCCAAGGTTGGCTTTGCTGGCAGCGCTTCAATCTCAGACATGCTGATTTCAGACTTATCTTCTAATGCCAATACTATTCTTTCTACATTCAAAAAAAATGGGCTAGAGTAAGCTGCTATTTCAGAACTCCCAAATAAAGCATGAGGAAAAAGAGCTGAGGTAGTCACAGGACACTTCTTCACTTTTGTGAATCTTCTGCTATTGCTACCCAAGATCTTTGAGTCTGCCCTCCCATTTAAAAACTTAAAATCTGTTGGGATAGGATTTGACAAATGCAATGTCACACTTACATATGCCTCATTCATAAATATGAACAAAGGTGGGGAGGACTCAAGACATTTAAAGAAAACCCAAATGCATGAGTGAAACAGAACACCACCAAAAATAAAACAACTGACCCAGAGGAAAAAGAAATAATTCAGTCAACAATAAAGAACTCTTTGAAAATTATTTTTAATATCCCTTCAGAATTTGAGAGGGTTAATTTGGGGGGTTGTTTTGTTTTGTTTGCTGCATTGCGCTAGCTGAAACCTCTGATGCAATGTTGAAAGAGTGGTGAAACATTTTTGCCTTGCTCCAGATCTCAGGGGTAAAGCATTCAGATTTTCATGATATAGGATAGTGTCACCAATGTTCATAATCAGTTAAAGGAAGTTCCCATTTATCAGAACTTTGTTGAATATTTTTATTTTTTAAATTATTTTATAGTTGTTAGTTTTTCTAATTGAAAAACTAGTATTTTCTGTAATTAAAAAACTCTATTTTCTCCCAACCTCTCCCCACTAACCCTCTCCAAACCCATCTCCCACTCTTGCTTCCATCCTCCCCTTTGGTTTTGTCCATGTGCCCTTTAGAGTTGTTTCTGAAAACTCTTCTCTCCTCTGTCCCTTCCTGGCTCCCCTCTGGCTATTGCTATATTGTTCTTATTTTCAATGACTCCGGTTATATTTTGTTTGCTTTTTTATTTGTTGATTATGTACCAGTTAAAGACGAGATCATATGGTACTTTTCCCTCACTGCCTGGCTTATTTCACTTAGCATAATGCTCTCCAGTTCCATCTGTGCTGTTGAAAAAGATAGAAGCTCCTTCTTTCTCTCTTCTGTGTAGAATTCCATTGTGTAAATGTACCATAGTTTTGTGATCCACTCATTTGCTGACGGGCACTTAGGTTGCTTCCAGCTCTTGGCTATTGTCAATTGTGCTGCTATGAACACTGGGGTGCATAGGTTCTTTTGGATTGGTGTTTCAGGGCTCTTAGGGTATAATCCCAGCAATAGAATTGCTGGATCAAAAGGCAGTTCCATTTTTAGTTTTCTGAGGAAACTCCATACTATTTTGCACAGTGGCTGCACCTGTCTGCATCCCACCAACAGTGCACTAGGGTACCCTTTTCTCCACAACCTCTCCAACACTTGTTTGTTGATTTGTTTATGTTGGCCATTCTGACAGGTGTGAGGTGGTATCTAATTGTGGTTTTAACCATTCTCTGATGGATAGTGATGCTGAGTATCTTTTCACATGTCTCTGGGCCCTCTGTATTCTTCATGATTTGACATATTTTCTTTCCTTCATAGCTTTTTAATATTCATTTCTTGTCGAGCAAGTTTGTACATATTAAGTCACTAGATTTTATACTACAGTGTATTTCAATTCACATATTTTACCCCTCCCTCCTCTTAGCCCATTTTACCTTCATCTTTCCTTTCATTATTTTCATTTCAAGTGTTGTTTTCTCTCTTGCTACAACTTGTACCCATTCCTCACTCTTAATATTTCTCCTCCATCCAGACACACAAAACCAACTTTCTTGTCAAGGGTCATCTCATATCCTTTTTCACAGTCTTTAAAGTATCTGCATTCTCTCTCCGCCTTTAACAATCTTTGCTAGTGGGTTGTGGGTAGAATAGTTGTTGTTGCATTGTTTCTTCAATTTTATCTCTAGAGCTTCACTAATTCTGTATTTCAAATATCAAATTTTACTGGACTTCTCTCCTACTCTTTTTTCTTCTCCAATTCCAATTTTGCCATCTTAGCCTGTTTTTTCTTTTGTCTTTATTCTATTTCTATTTCAGCCTGCCATTTTATTTTTGTCTCCTTTCTTTCTTTTTGCTTCTTACATCCCAAATTTTCATTTTTCCCTCTCTTAGCCTAGTATTTGCTCCTCAATTTTAGTATTCCTATCCCTCTATCATTTCAAAATCACTTCCCATTCCACTAGACATCTCTTAGACTTTTCTTTGTTTCCTATTTGCCTCTTATTCCCATACCACCTATATTTATTTTAGCTCATTTATTCTTGATAGTACTGTGGTGGATCTTTCATTCCAATTTGGCTTGTATATTTTTATTAATAATTTCCTGTTTTTAATTCCTTTTTCCTTCTCTCACCTCATTTTTTTGTTTAAATTATTTTATTGTCATTCAATTCCAGGTGTCTGCATTTTCTCCCCACCCCATCCAAACCCAGCACCCTCCCTTACTTCCACCCTCCACCTTGGTTTTGTCCATGTGTCCTTTATAGTAGTACCTGATAACCCTTCTCCCCACAGGCTGCTTCCCCCTCCCCTCTGGCTATTGTTAGATTGCTCTTAATTTCAATGTCTCTGGGTATATTTTTGCTTGCTCGTTACTTTTGTTGACTGCGTTCCAGTTAAGGGCAAGATCATATGGTTTTTGTCTCACTGCCTGACTTATTACACTTAGCATAATGTTCTCCAGTTCCATCCTTGCTGTTGCAAAGAGTAGGAGCTCCTTCTTTCTCTCTGCTGTGTAGAATTCCATTGTGTAAATGTACCACAGTTTTTTGACCCACTCATTTGCTGGTGGGCACTTAGGTTGCTTCCAGCACTGGCTATTGTCAATTGTGCTGCTATGAACATTGGAGTGCATAGGTTCTTTTGGATTCATGTTTCAGGGTTCTTAGGGTATAATGCCAGCAGTGGAATTGCTGGGTCAAAAGGCAGTTCCATTTTCAGTTTCCTGAGGAAATTCTATGCTGTTATCCACAGTAGCTATACCAGTCTGCATTTGCACCAGCAGCGCACTACGGTTCCCTTTTCTCCACATCCTCTTCAACACTTGTTTGTGGAATTGTTTATAATGGCCATTCTCACTGATGTGAAAGTGGTTTCTCGTTGTGGTTTCAATTTGCATCTTTCTGATGGCTGGTGATACTGAGCATCTTTTCATATGCCTCTGGGCCCTCTGTATGTCCTTCTTAGAGAAGTGTCTGTTCAAGTCTTTTGCCCATCTTTTAATTGGGCTGTTTCTCTTCCTGGAGTGGAGTTGTGTGAGTTTATATATTTTGGAGATCAAACCCTTGTCCAAGGTATCATTGGCAAAAATGTGTTCCAGATGGCTCTGTTTTCATTTTAATGCTGTGTTCTTTATTCATGCAGAAGCTTTTTAATTTGATGAGGTCCCATTTGTTTATTCTTTAGGTCCCTTGCTTTAGGGGACATATCAGTGAAGATATTACTGTGTGGAATGTCTAATATTTTCTTGCCGTGTTTTCCTCTAGGACTTTTCTCACGTCACAACTTATATTTAAGTCTTTTATAGACCTTGAATCTACTTTTGTGTATGGTGTAAGTTGGTGATCCAGTTTCATTTCTTTGCATGTAGTTGTCCAGATCTCCGAACAACTGAAGAGGCTATTTTTGCTCCATTTTATGCTTCTTCCCCCTTTGTCAAATATTACTTGACCATAGAGACTTGGGTTTATTTCTGGGTTCTCAGTTCTGTGCCATTGTTCTATGTATTTGTTCTTATGCCAGTACCAGGCTGTTTTGATTACAGTAGACTTGTCAGATATTGTGATCCCTCCAACTTTGTTCTTCTTTCTCAAAATTATTGCATCTATTCAGGGTATTTTATGATTCCATATAAATTTCTGAAATGTTTGTTCTATATCTGTGAAATATGTCATTGGTACTTTAATAGGAATTGCACTGAACCTATAAATTACTTTGGGTATTATGGACAATTTGATGATATTAATTCTTCCAATCCATGAATGTAGTATATGTTTCCATTTGTTTGTGTCTTCCTTAATTTCCTTCTCCAGTTTGTGTAGTTTTCTGACTACAGATTTTTCACCTCTTTGGTTAGGTTTCCTCCTTGCTACTTTATTTTTCTTATTGATGTATCAATTGGGATTTTATTTTCCTGATTTCTCCTTCTGATATTTTATTGCTGGTGTACAAAAATACCTTTGATTTCTGAATATTGACTTTGTATCCTGCTGCTCTGCCAAATTCATTTATTAAATCAAGCAGTTTTTTTGGTGGAGTCTATAGGATTTTCTATGTACACTATCATGTCATCTGCAAACAGTGACAGTTTTGTTTCCTCCTTTCTGATTTGGATGATTTTATTTCTTTTTCTTGTCTGATTGCTGTGGCTAAGATTTCCAATATTATGTTGAATAAGAGTGGTAAAAGCAGGCATCCTTGTGTTGTTCCTGATCTTAGTGAGAAAGGTTTCAGTTTGTTTCCATTGAGTATGATGTTGGCTGTAGGTCTCTCATGTATGACCTTTATGTTGAGGAATCTTCTCTTTATTCCCACTTTGCTAAGCATTGTTATCCTAAATGGTGCTGTACCTTATCAAATGCTTTTTCCACATCTATTGATATAATGATGTGATTTTTCTCTTTCATTTTGTTTATGTGATGTATTACATTTATTGATTTGCAAATATGGTGCTATCCTTGCATCCCTGAGATGAATCCCACTTCATTATGGTATATGATCCTTTTAACATATTGCTGGATGCAGTTTGCCAATATTTTATTAAGGATTTTAGCATCTATGTTCATCAGCGATATTGACCTGAAATTTTCTTTCTTTGTTATGTCTTTATCTGGTTTTGGGTTTAGGATGATGCTGGCTTCATAAAAAGAGTTTGGAAATCTTCCATATTCTTCAATTTTTTTGGAATAATCTGTAAAGTATATGGGTTAGCTCTTCCTTAAAGGCTTTGTAAAATTCTTGTGTGAAACTGTCTGGTCCAGGGCTTTTGTGTGTTGGAAGCTTTTTAGTAACTGTTTCTATTTCAACAGCTGTTTTTGGTCTTTTCAGACTTTCTGCTTCTTCTTCGTTCAGTTTTGAAAAATTATATTTTTGTATAATTTGTCCATTATACCTAGGTTTTCCAGTTTCTTGGCATATAGTTCTTCATAGTAATTTCTTACACTGCTTTGTATTTCTGTGGTATCAGTTAGAATCTCTCCTCTTTCATTTCTGATTGTGTTTATTTGGGTCCTCCCTCTTTTTTTTCTTATTGAGTCTGCTCAATAACTTGTCAATTTTGTTTATCTCTTTAAAGAACCAGCTTCTGGGTTTTTTGATCCTTAGAATTGTTTCTTTATTCTCTATGTTGTTTAATTCTGCTCTGATCTTAGTTATTTCCTTCCTTCTACTTGCTCTGGACTGTGTTTGTTATTGTTCCTCCATTTCTTGTAGGTGTAGGGTTAGGTGGTTTATTTGAAAGGTTTCTGTCTTTTTTAGGTAGGCCTGTATCTATGTACTTCCCTGTCAGGACTGCCTTTGCTCTGTCCTATATGTTTCGGCCTGTTGTGTGTTCATTTTCACTTTTTTCCAGAAACTTTTTGATTTCTTTATTAATCTCATTCTTGACCCCTTCATTGTTTAATACCATGCTAGTCAATTTCCATGAGTTTGAATGTTTTGGGGTATTTTCCTGAGGTTGGTTTCTAGTTTCAGTCCCTTGTGCTCTGAGACAATGCTTGATATGATTTCAATTTTCTTGAATTTGCTGAGGCTTGTTTTGTGTCCTAACATGTGTTCTGTCTGAAAATATTACATGTGCATTTGAAAATAATGTCAATTTTGCTTCTTTTCGATGAAAGACTCTGTATATATCATTTAAGTCCATTTGATTAAGGGGATTGTTCAATGCCACAATATCTTTGTTGATATTTTGTTTGGAAGATATATCCCTTTTTGACAGTGGGTTTTTGAAATCCCCTCTTATAATTGTTTTGCTGTCAATATCTTTCATGAAGTCCTCCAACATTTTCTTTATATATTTGGGTGCTCTTATGATGGGTGCATACATATTCATTGAGGTAGGTTTCTAGTTTCACTCCCTTGTGCTCTGAGACAATGCTTGATATGATTTCAATTTTCTTGAATTTGCCAAGGCTTGCTTTGTGTCCTATCATGTGGTCTGTCTTTGAAAATATTCCATGTGCATTTGAAAAGAATGACAATTTTGCTTCTTTTCGATGAAAGGCTCTGTATATATTAGTTAAGTCCATTTGATTAAAAGCATTGTTCAATACCACAATATCTTTGTTGATATTTTGTTTGGAAGATATATCCATTTTTGACAGTGGGTTGTTGAAATCCCCTCCTATAATTGTGCTGCTGTCAATATATTTCTTGAAGTCCTCCAAGACTTTCTTTATATATTTAGGTACTCCTATGATGGGAGCATATATATTTACAATATTTATGTTTCATTGATGGATTCTTCCCTTGAGTATTATGAGGTGTCTTTCTGTGTCTCTTTTTATGTCTTTTCTTTTGAAGTCTATCAAAATCATTTTCTTTCAGTAGGTCATCTCATGTTTGCTCTCTTTTCTTGTAATGGTCTTAGTCTCCTCACACCCTTATTAATACTCATTTGTTTGATGTTGATAGTGGAAATGTGGGGGATGGGGTTTATAATTGCAGGTGTGGGTTTCTTTCCTAGGCTTTGTCAGTTTGTCCTACAAACACCTGCACAAAAGCACACAAGTTGTGGTGGGTGAAGTGACCCTCAGTCAACTGGTTAGAGGGAAGGACCCATTGGATAAAGACCCCAAAACAGTCAAAACCCAATTATATTCAGGAAACTTACATAAAAGGCATAAAGGGCATCCCAAGAGCATCAAGTTCAGGAGATCAAGGAGACCGCACCACTGAATCTCATAGACCTCCTACTATAGAATTTCACAGTACAAAGTCAGGAAGACAAAATAGATCAATTTAAAAAGCAGAAACAAGCAAGAAGTTTTCCACAAAAATGGGAAGACAAAGAAAGTACCCCCATTCAAAAGGAAAGGAGGAATCCACAAAAATAATGCTAAAAGAAATAGAGGCAAGTGAACTATCAGATATTGAGCTCAAAACAACAGATATTAGGAAACTCAATGAGCTTAGTACAAATTACCAAAAACTACAGGGAGACTATGAGGAACTTACTACAAACTATATCAGCATAAAAAACAACATGGAAACTATCAACAAAGGACAAGAGGAAATGAAGAATACGATTTCTGAGCTGAAGAACACAGTAGAAAAAATCAAAAATAGGCTCAATGAAGCACAGGATTGAATCAGTGAGCTGGAGGACAAGATAGAAAAAAACTCCCAAAAAGAGCAAGAAAAGGAAAAAAGACTCAAAAAGAGTGAAGAGGTGTTAAGGGAAATGCAGGACAACATGAAACAGAATAATATCTGTGTAATCGGGATACCAGAAGGAGAAGAACAAGAGCAAGGAATAGAGAACCTGTTTGAAAAAGTAATAATGGAAAACTTTTCTAATTTCATGAGACAAAGCCACACAACTCCAGAAAGCATACAGCATCCCAATCAAAAGGAACCCAGAGAAGCCCACTGTAAGACACATCATATTTAAAATAGCAAAATTTAAAGACAAAGAGAGAATCTTAAAGGCAGCAAGGGAGAAACAAGAAGGAACATACAAGAGAGCTCTGATACACTAGCAGGTGAATTCTCAACAAAAACATTAGAAACCAGAAGGGAATGGCAAGAAATATTCCAAGTTATGAAAAGCAAGGGCCTACAACTGAGACTACTCTATCCAGCGAGGCTCTCAATTTAAATGGAAGGCAAAATAAAGAGTTTTCCAGACAAAAGAACTCTAAAAGAATAAACCGCCACCAAACCAGCATTGCAAGGTATCCTAAAGGGACTGCTTTAAGAAGTAGAAGAAAAACAGTGAGAGAGAAGGAAACTAAAGTGCAAAGGAGTAAATTGGCAATGAATAAGTACATATCAATAACCTTAGATGTAAATGGATTAAATATTCCAATCAAAAGACAGGGCAGCTGAAAGGATAAGAAAATGTGACCCAAATACATCTGCCTACAAGAGACCCACCTCAGAACAAAAGTCCTACACAGACTGAAACCAAATGGTTGGAAAAAATGTTACAAGCAAACAGGCAGGAAAAAATGTCAGGATAGCAAGCCTTACATTTGACAAAATAGACTTCAAAAGAAAGACCATAAAGATAGACCCAGAAGATCACTTCATAATACTCAAGGGATGAATCCATCAAGAGGACATTAACTGGCATTAACCAGAGAAGAGATGGGAGTGGATAATGGGGGAAAAGAAGGAAGGGTTTTCAGGAAGATGTATAAAGAACACAAAGACAAAAGCAAAGGGGGTAGGATCATGGGTGGGAGGTGGGGATGGCTGGGTGCAGGGAATGGTGGGGAGAAAATTGAGGCAACTGTATTTGAACAACAATTAAGAATATATATAAGTAGTGTCCAGGTGTGTGGCTGGGGGAGAGGTCAATAAGCAGGCAACAGGGGATTTCTGGGGCAATGAAAAATACTCTGTATGATGTTATATTGATGGATATACTCATATGACATTATAAATTTGTCCAAACCCATGGAATGCACAATATCAAAAGTGAACCCTAAGGTAAACTGTGAAATCTAGTTGATAATGATGTCTTACTGTCAGTTCACCCTCAGTAAATAAATGTGTCATTCTAGTGAATGATGTTGATACCTGAGGAGCTGTGCATGTGCAGGGTGCGGGCCAGTGGGGGTGTGCAATGGGAATATGAGAAGTCTCCCTACCTTTCTCTCACTCAGTGTTTTCATAAACCTAAAACTGCTCTAAAAAATTGTCTTTTAAAAAATTAAAGTATACGAACAATGAGTGGCACACAGAAAATGAACACATAAACATTATAAACATTTATGTACCCAACACAGGAGCACCCCAATATATAAGGAAAGCCTTGGAGGACTTCAAGAAAGGTACAGACAGGAACACATGTATACTAAGGGATTTTAACACCCTACTGTCAAAAATGCACAGATATTCCAAACAAAATATCAACAAGGATATTGCAACATAGAACAATGCCCTAGATCAGATGGACTCAACTGATATATAGAGATAACTTTTTATCCCCCCAAAAAAACAAAATTCACATTCTTTTCAAATGCACATGGAACATTTACAAAGGTACACCACATAACAGGACAGAAAACAAGCCTCAACAAATTTAAGAAAACTAAAATCATATCAAGCATCTTCTCAGACCACAAGGGACTGAAACTAGAAACCAACCCCAAGGAAAAAACTCAACAACAGTCTCATGGAGATTGAATAGCATGCTATTAAAAAATGAATGGGTTAAGAATGAAAACTGTACTTGAACAACAATTAAAATAAAATTTTTTAAAAGATGCTAAATTTCATGCCATATGTATTTTACTTTATTATAAACAAACAATTTTACTTATTAAGTTAAAAAAAGGAATGAGATCAAAGAAGAAATCAAAAACTTTAGGGAAACAAATGACAATGAATTCACATTCCAAAACCTATGACACAACAAAGGCAGTCCTGAGAGGGAAGTTCATAGTGATACAGGCCTACCTAAAAAAGAGAGAAACATTTCAAATAAATAGCCTAACCCTATGCCTACAAGAACTGGAGGAACAACAACAAAAAAAGACCCAGAGCAAGTAGAAGGAAGGAAATAACCAAGATCAGAGCAGAATTAAAGGACATAGAGAATAAAAGAAAAATTCTAAGGATCAACAAAACCAAGAGTTGGTTCTTTGAAAAGATGAACAAAATCAACAAATCTTTAAGTAGACTCAGGAAAAAAAGTGAGTGGGCCCAAATAAACACAATCAGAAATGAAAGAGGAGAGATTACAACTGATACCACAGAAATAAAAAGGATTGTAAGAAATTACTACAAAGAACTATATACCAAGAAATTTGAAAACCCAGGTGAAATGGACAAGTTTCTACAAAAATACAATCTTCCAAAACTCAATGAAGAAGAAGGAGAAAGCCTGAACAACTGGCAACAGCTGATGAAAATGAATCAGTATTCAAAAAACTCCAGTCAAACAAAAGCTCTGGATCAGAAAATTTCCCAGGAGAATTTTAGAAAACATTTACAGAAGAGCAAACCCCTATACTTTCAGACTATTCAAAAAAAAATCCAAGAATAGGAAGCCTCCTGACCTCTTTTTATGAGCTCATCATCATCCTAATCCCCAAACAAGACAAAGATACAACAAAGAAAGACAACTATGGGCCAATATGGCTGATGAACATAGATGCTAAAATCTTCAACTAAGTACTGCCAAACCACATCCAGCAATACATCAGAAAGATCATACACCATGATCAAATGGGATTCATCCCGGGGATGCAACGATGGTACAATATTCGTAAATCAAATGTATTACATCACACAAACAAAAGAAAAGCCAAAATTCACATGATCATATCAATAGATGCAGAGAAAGCATTTGATAAGGTACAGCACCCATTTATGATAAAAATGCTCAGAAAATGGGAGTGGAGGGAGCTTACCTCAATAAAATAAAGGCTAAATATGAAAAACCTATAGCCAACATCACACTCAATGGACAAAATCTCAAAGTTTTCCCATTGAGATCAGAAAGAAGACAGGATGTGACACAGACACTGGCCTACACTGTTTGCGGCATCATGGAAGAGACACGAGGTAAATTCACATGGACTACTGAGTCCTATGGAGGAAAAGGGATGGCATGGCTACTCTCTCAAGGGGAGAGCTCCCTGACCCTTCCCTTGACAGGTTTTTATTGGGTTCCTTTTGCACAATAATACAGGTAAAACTCATTAATCATTATCAGGCAGTAAGAATCAAACATACAAAGAACTCTGAGGGCCTATTTTGAGTCAGGATCAAATAGCTAAAGAACCATAAAACTTTGAGGAACAAACTCACTTCTCTGCTTGGACCCTTATCATTTAATTGAGAGCATTCTAAACAAAGCAGGTTTCACAGGATTTTACACATTCTTTCTTAAGTCTGATCACCCTAGGGAACCTGCCCTTTCTAGAACAGGGCAACACCCACCACCAGCATTGTTTCAGGCTTAAGGCATTGTTTCAGGCTTAAGTCAGGGAGGGGAAGTAAGGCAGCCAAGAGATTAGGAGACTTCTTGCAGACAGAATGAGGACTCAGGCTATGTCAAAGCCGAGGGGCGAGGGTTCATCACCCCCTTTTGCTATATCCCCCCAAGTCCTTCCCTGGGGCCTCCCCATGATTGTGCCTGTCTTAGGTTGTTGACCCCTTGGGGAATCTTACCTGTCATTGATTAACTGATCAAGCTTTGGGGGCCAGTTATGGATGAAGTAAAAGGAGCAGAAGCGGTGTTTCTGCCAGGGAGATAAGTTTTGTCTCCTTAGTGGGTTATGGTCCGAAGGTCGCTCACTGTCATCCTTAGCTATGGGGGGTTTACAGCTTCTGAAACCAGGCAAGGTGGTTCCCAACAAGGATGTCCACTTTTACCACTTCTATTCAACATAGTACTGGAAGTCCCAGACAGTGAATGTATTATTGTTCGCAGATGACATTATAGTGTACGCAGAAAACCCTATAGACTCTACCAAAAAAAAAAAAAAAAAAAAAAAAAACTACTCTACCTAATAAGTGAACTTGGCAAATCAAAAGGACAAAGTCAATATTCAAAAATCAAAGGCATTTTTGTACACCAATAATAAAATATCAGAAAGAGAAGTCCAGGGGAAAAAATCCCATTTGCTATAGCAATAGGAAAAATAAAGTACTTAGGAATAAACCTAACCAAGGAGGTTAAAGACCTGTACTCAGAAAACTACACAACACTGAAGAAAGAAATTAAGGAAGACACAAACAAATGGAAGCTTAAACCATGTTCATGGATGGAAAGAATTAACATCATCAAAATGTCCATACTACCCAAAGCAATTTATAGATTCAGTGCAATCTGAATTAATATAACAATGAGATATTTCACAGATATAGAAAAACATTTTAGAAATCTATATGGAACCATAGATGACCTCAAATAGAAAATACAATTTTAACAAAGAACAAAGTAGGAAGGATCACCATACCTGAATCAAACTATATTACAAGGCCACGGTAATCAAAACAGTCTGGCATTAGAACAGACTCATAGATCAATGGAACAGAATACAAAGCCCAGAAATAAACCCAAATCTCTATGGTCAATTAATATTTGACAAAGGGGGCAGAAGCATAAAGTGGAGTAAAAATTGCCTCTTCAACAAATGGTGTTTGGAGATCTGCACAGCTACATGCAAAAAAAGAAAAAAGAAACTTGACCACCAACTTACACCATACACACAAAAAAATTTAAGGTGGATAAAAGACAAATATAAGTCATGACACCATAAAAGTCCTAGAGGACAACATAGGCAAGAAAATATCAGATATTCCATGCAGCAATATCTTCACTAATATGTCCTCTAAAGCGAGGTACATAAAGGAAAGAATAAACAAATGGGATCTCATCAAAATAAAAAGCTTCTGCATGGCTAAAAAAAAATTAGCAAAATGAAAGGAGAAACAATTTTATGGGAAAATATATTTGCCAATGATACCTTGGACTAGGGTTTGATCTCCAAAATATATAAAGAACTCACAGGATTCCACTCCAAGACAAGCAGTCCAATTTAAAAAATGGGCAAAGGGCCTGAACAGACACTTCTCCAAGGAGGACATACAGAGGGCCTAGAGACATATGAAAGGATGCTCAGCATCACTAGGCATCAGAGAGCTGCAGATTAAAACCACAATGAGATGCCACTTCACACTGGTGAGAATGGACATCATAAACAAATCAACAAACAGTAAGTGCTGGCTAGGTTGTGGAGAAAAGGGAACCCTAGTGCACTGTTGGTGGGAATGCAGACTGGTGTAGCCACTCAGGAAAACAGTATGGAATTTCCTTAGAAAATTAATAATGGAACTTCCTTTTCACCCAGCAATTCCACTGCTGGGATTAAGCACTAGGAATCCTGAAACACTAAATTGAAAAAACCTATGCACCGCAAGGTTCATAGCAGTACAATTTACAATATCCAAGTGCTGGAAGCAACCTAAGTGCCCATCAGTAAATGGACCAAAACACTATGGTACATTTATACAATGGAATACTATGCAGCAGAAAGAAAAAGGAGCTGTAACACTTTGTGACATCATGGATGGATCTGGAGAGCATTATGCTATGTAAAATGAGCCAGGCAGGGAAAGAGAATACCATATGATCTCACCTATATGTGTAACCTAATCAACAAAACAAACAAGCAAGCAAAATATAACCAGAGACATTGAAATTAAGAACTAACTGACAGTAACCAAAGTCAAGGTGGGAGAGTATAATGGAGGGAAAGGGGGGAAGGTTTTTCAGAAACATCTATAAAGGACATCTATAAAGGACATCTATAAAGACTCTAGATAGTCTTTATCTACTAGAAAATTACTACCTAATAGGAGAAACTACATTATATACCCAAAATCATTAGTTAATAATTTAGGCCGGTAGGTGTTTAGAAACTAAAATATGGTTTCTTTGTATTTTATGTTATTGAACCCCCAGCTGTCTATACGTCTTTGCACCTGCAAGCCATGTATGCATTCTACATAGTGGGTCCTCAGCAGACATTTGTTTTTTTATTTTTTGTTTTTTCAATGTTATCTGATTTGGAGTAAAGGAGAGTCTTGTTGATTAAAAGTATTAAAAAAGCCAGGATGATTTCACTTAGTCTTCCACAGCCAGGCTGCCCTAAGAAAACCCCTAAATTGACACAAGTGGGCTTTGGGGCTCACCCCAATGATGCAGGTAAAACAAGATTGTCCCAGTGCTGGCCCTACAAGGATCCCAGGGCTTAAAACTCAGACACTGGCCTTGCCAACATGGTGCACTAAGAGTCATTTCCTTCTATGTCAGTAGAAGGCATGTCAGGTCAGGAAAGAGAGGAGTGGATGTGAGGCAGAAGGGCTAATGATGGTGCATTCATGGGCACTGATATGGGCACTTCCTTTGGGAAGCTCAGGGCACTCTGAGCAAATTTTGGGAGCTTCACTGCCTCAGTTGTTGCTGTCTGTGTTGGCTAAGGGCATACATGAATTCTTCATTCATTTGACATGTACATTAGGTCCCTATTGCATGCCAGGCATTTTTTATTATTTTGATTTATTGATTTTTTAAAAATTTTAAGTATATTTTATTGATTATGCTATTACAATTGTCCCAATTTTCTTCTCTACTTTGCCCTACACCCACCCTCCCTCTAGCATTCTCCACCCCTCTCAGTTCACGTATATGGGTTGTATATATACCATATATTTTGGACTATAAGACACACCTTTTTCCCAAAAATTTGGGAGGAAAAATGGTTGTTAATGCTGCTGTTTAGTTACATTTACATTTACATTGGTTAAAAAAATATGTTATTTATGTTATTAAGTATGTTACTACATTTTTTGCTTCAAAAAAATTTTTCCTATTTTCCTCCTCTAAAACCTAGGTGTATCTTATGATCCGAAAATACAGTAAGTTCTTTGGCTTCTCTAATTTCCTATACTATTCTTAACCTACCCCTGTCTATTATATGCCTACCAATTATGCTTCTTATTTCCTGTACTGTTCCCCCTCCAATTTCTCCCTCCCCCTCCCCATTGATAACCCTCCATGTGATCTTCATTTCTGTGATTCTGTTCCCGTTCTAGTTGTTTGCTTAGGTTTTGTTTTGTTTTGCCTTTTAGGTTCAGCTGTTGATAGTTATGAGTGTATTGTTATTTTATTGTTCATAATTTTGATATTCTATTTCTTACATAAGTCCCTTTAAAAATTCATATAATAATGCCTTGGTGATAAACTCCTTTAACTTGACCTTATCTGGGAAGCACTTTATCTGCCTTTCTATTCTAAGTGATAACTTTGTTGGATAGAGTAATGTAGTTTGTAAGTCCTTGACTTTCATGACTTCAAATACTTCGAAAAGTTATACAGACTTAGAGTAATGACTTAATGTCTTCATTAAAATACTAAAGTTCTTTAGAATACCCACAAATGCACACAGTCCTTCCTTTTCCCCTTTGCCTAGTCTGGGATACCGTATCTCAGTAAAAGAAGTAGAAGTCCGTGGTTCAGGCAGCCCCTCGGTTCCAGCACCATCTGTTGTGTTGCCACCATGATCTCCAGTTAATCCAAAACCATATGCACCTTCTCACCCCTTTTCTTCCAGTCAAAGTCTCTCCTGCTGCCTAAGCCACGTGGCAAAAGGGAGCACCCCAGAGCCGAGCGGTTCCAACTATCTCCCAAGCTGCATGGTCTCCACCTCTGCCAAAGCTGCATGGTCCCAACTCCAGAGCCATGTGGTCCTGACGTGGTATGGCTGCCATACCTGAGTTTAAATCCCTGCACCAATATTCTTCTGCAGCCCCATTTCTGACTCCTCCCACAATCAGTTACACTTGCCACCATTCCTCTATTCTTCCAGCTTTACTGAGCTGCCATAGTAAGTTCAGGCAGTCATTGCCCCACGGTGTGGAGCCAATCATCTCCAAACTCTCAAGCAGGCACTATAACCAGAGGCAGTTGAGTTGCTTCCCAGTTACATCCTAAGTTGAAGTCACTCCCATCTCCCTGGC
>CM052547.1:52121520-52147622 GCA_028533065.1 Trachops cirrhosus | reverse complement strand
CTAAATGAAAGCTTTGCTGGGTAGAGCAATCTTGGGTGTAGGTCCTTGCCTTTCATGACTTGGAATACTTCTTTCCAGCCCCTTCTTGCCTGCAAGGTCTCTTTTGAGAAATCAGCTGACAGTCTGATGGGGACTCCTTTGTAGGTTACTGTCTCCTTATCTCTTGCTGCTTCTAGGATTCTCTCCTTCATTTTTACCTTGGCTAATGTAATTATGATGTGCCTTAGTGTGTTCCTCCTTGGGTCCATCTTCTTTGTGACTCTCTCAGCTTCCTGGACTTCCTGAAAGTCTATTTCCTTTGCCAGATTGGGAAAGTTCTCCTTTATTATTTGTTCAAATAAGTTATACACTTCCTCTTCCCCTTCTGGTACCCCTATAATTCAGATATTGGAATGTTTAAAGATGTCCTGGAGGTTCCTAAGCCTCTCCTCATTTTTTAAAAATTTTTGTTGTTTCATTCTTTTCTGTTTGGTTGTTTCTTTCTTCCTTCTGGTCCACTCCATTGATTTGAGTCCCAGTTTTCTTCACATCACTGTTAGTTCCCTGTGCATTTTCCTTCCTTTCACTTAGTGTAGCCTTCATGTTTTAATCTAATTTGCGACCAAATTCAACTAATTCTGTGAGCATTCTGATTACCAGTGCTTTGAATTGTGCATCTGATAGGTTGGCTATCTCTCGGTCACTTAGTTGTATTTGCTGTGGAGCTTTGATCTGTTCTTCCATTTGGGCCATTTTTTTTTTTTGGTCTTGATGTGCTTGTTACATATAAGGTGCAGAACCTTATGTGTTCACTAGGGTGGGGAAACCCAGTCACTGGGTTGTGATACTGTATGTGGGGGAAGGGTCCAATAGGGAACAATGGCTCTTGCTCCTCTCTCTGCTGGACTTAAGTCACTTCCCCCCCTTCCCACAAGCATATTGTGCCCTTCTGGTGCTGATTCCCATGTGGATGGGTTTGTGTATGTTCTGGGACCCTGTGGGTCTCTCCAATGAAATCTCCTGTGAAGCTGGGAGTTTCTCCAGGCAACTCAACCCCCACAGGTGTTTTCAATTGGTGTTTTGAGGCTTTATTTCCCCACACTGGGACCCTGATTGTCTCGCTTCCTTGTTTTGTCTGATTCATCTGTTTGTGAATGTGGGACCGCCTGGCCTGCCAGCCACCTTGTTTGCCATGGCCCTCCACATTTCACCACCTCACTGGGTCCACCTGCTGCTGCTTTTCACACCTGGAGTCCACCAGCCACTTCTTCGCTGTGACCCCTCTCCTCCCTGCCTCTGTCCTGCAGCCAGACTCCGCCCCTCTTACCAGTCTGGATGAATGTGTCTACTTTAACTTCTTGGTTGTTGGACTTCCATACGGTTCAATTTTCTGTCAATACTTGTTTTTTATTTCTAAATTGTCATTGTCCTTATTTTGGTTGTGCAAGGAGGCACAGTGTGTCTGCCTATGCCTCCATCTTGGCTGGAAGTCCTGAACCACAGTTTTTTTGATCCACTCATTTACTGATGGGCACTTAGATTACTTCTAACACTTGGCTATTATACATTGTGCTGTTATGAACATTGGGGTGCCCAGGTTCCTTTGAACTGGTGTTTCAGGATTCCTAGGGTATAATACCAGCAGTGGAATTGCTGAGTCAAAAGGCAGTTCCATTTCTAGTTTTCTGAGGAAAGTCTATGTTGTTTTCCACAGTGGCTGCACCAGTCTGCATTCCCACCAACAATGCACTAGGGTTCCCTTTTCTCCACAACCTCTCCAACACTTGCTGTTTGTTGATTTGTTTATGATAGCCTTTCTGACCATTGTGAAGTGGTATCTCATTATGGTTTTATTATTTTTCCCCCGAATTTATAATCGTTGTTCATGTACAGTGTTGGGGACCACTCTGTGTGGTTTCTGAGAGTGCAGCCCCATGAGAGCAAGACCTGAAAGGGGTTAATAAGTCTCCCTGGAAAATCAGGTAAAAACACAAGTAGCAAGCATGACTGAACTCTAACACCAAGGGTTCTGTGGGAACCAGTCCTGATAAATACATTGTATCCTTTGCACTTTCTCTGTTTTGTTTTGTATAGCCCTGGTGATATAAACCCGGATGTTTAAGTTCAAGGCATAAGGAGTAAACTCCTTATCTTATGAAATACATCTTAAAGAACATGAAATACATGCTCTGGCGTCAACATGACTAACACACCTTGACCTATTGTAGGGAACCAATTCACTCGGCAAATGTAGCCCAGCCCTATCGGGAAACTGACAGGCACGAGACAGCACACAGGAGCCAAACCCATGGATCAGCTTTCCTGTGGGAAAACCAGGCCTGCATTATACCTAGGCTGCATTGAGGCTTGCTCTTGCTCAAACTCTTTCACCCTGAATTGAAGAAGCAAATGTTTACTGCATATCTTTGAAGTAACTACCTGAAGTCTGTGCTAATTCTCCCAAGTATGGAGAGTAACCAGACCAATCACTCTTATTCTTCCCTGCATTAGCAACATTTTTCCTTGTTTATCTGTAATAAGTAATCAGTAACATCTTTTCCTTTGTTATCTGTAAAAAGTAATCACCTAAAACAAACCTGAGCATTATGAATGAGAACCATCTTTGATGTAATGCTACTGGAAAGCAATAAAAGCCTGTCCAGACAAGGGTTGAGGCTCTCTTTTCTCTCAGAGAGTGGCCATGCCATTCCTTTTTCTCCCCAGGACTTCTGTAGTCCATGTGAATTTGTTCATTGCATCCACAACACTGTGGACACTGCTGGTCAGAGTCCGCATCAACCTATGACAAATCTCTGTGTTCCTTCAATTGTTATCTATAGATACTACCTGTTTTTGTATGACTATAGCCTTTTGACATTGATTAATGAGCTATTCATGTATACACCTACACATATCATTTCCAATAAAAGCCATTTGGGAGAAGGGCTTGGGATGTTCTTCACTAGAAGGAATTGCCATCCCCTTTCCCACTGGAACAGCAAGACTGTGCCCAGGACAACTTATTTCTCATCTGTGGTGGATGGAAGGAGGATGCTGCTGGATGGAGTTCCTTCCACAGTGCAGTTGTCTCCATTTTCCCCCAGCACTCCCCCGACCCCAGCCATTCCCACCTCCCACCCTCCATTCCACCCCACCTTGGCTTGTCCATGTGTCCTTTATACTTGTTCCAGAAAATCCTTCCCTCTTTTCTCCCCATTATTCTCTCTCACCTCCCCTCTGGTTACTGTCAGTTTATTCTTAGTTTCAATGTCTCTGTTTATATTTTGCTTGCTTGTTTGTTTTGTTTATTAGGTTCCACTTATAGGTGAGATCATATGGTATTTGTCTTTCACTACCTGGCTTATTTCACGTAGCATAATGCTCTCCAGCTCCATCCATGCTGTCGCAAAGGGTAGGAGCTCCTTCTTTCTTTCTGCTGTTCAGTATTCCATTGTGTAGATGTACCATAGTTTTTTGATCCATTCATTTACTAATGAGCACTTAGGTTGCTTCCAGCACTTGGTTATTGTAAAATGTGCTGCTATTAACACTGGGGTGCATAGGTTCTTTTGAATTGGTGTTTCAGGATTCCTAGGGTATAATACCAACAATGGAATACTGGTTCAAAAGGCAATTCCATTTTTAGTTTTCTGAGGAAATCCCATACTGTTTTCCACAGTGTCTGCACCAGTCTGCATTCCCACCAACAATGTACTAGGGTTTCCTTCTCTCCACAACCTAGCCAGCACTTACTGTTTGTTGATTTGTTTATGATGGCCATCCTGACTGGTGTGAAGTGGTATCTCATTATGGTTTTAATTTTCATCTCTCTGATGGCTAGTGATGCTGAGCATCCTTTCATACCTCTGGGCTCCCTCCTTGGAGAAGTGAGTGTTCAGGTTTTCTGCTCATTTTTTAATTGGGTTGTTGGTCTTCCTGTGGTGGAGTCATGTGAGTTCTTTATATATTTTGTAGATCAAACCTGGCCTTACTTTTCTAATTAAAAAATATTCCTGTTATAAATGAAATTCATTATCTGTATAAACAATTAAGGAAAGACAGAGATGCAGTTTCTGGTAATGTCCCTACAAATGCTTCGGCAGAAGACAGCTGAAAATCCTTGAGAAAATCTGAGAGGATTTAAAAACATCAAAGAAATAAGAAAATTAAGGATCTTTATGCCAAGACCAGGAGATAACAAGAATCTAGAAGGGTGAGCCAGGAATATGGAAACACTTTTGCCCTGGTGATGTTTGTTGACCATAAGAGATGCTTGAGAGGGTGACCTTTTGGTTAATTTGGGAGTTCAGAGTCCATCAAAGAGGAAGATCCTGGTAAATCAGCCCCTGCCATAGAATGGAACACCAAAAAGCAAAAGCATAGAAGAAAAAGTGAAGAAAGAGTATACCCTCCTTCTCCTGAATTACAGCCTGGCTTTGTATTAACTCAAAACTTGGGCTTAGACTAAGGTGACTCTGAATTCTTTGTGTCCTGGAAAAAGTAAAGAAATAGCCTATCTGAAAAAATGCGTCATCATCCTAATCCTTAAAATACTACTGTGGAATCTCTTTTTAAAAAGATTTTATTTATTTATTTTTAGATAGAGGGGAAAGGAAGGACAAAGTGGAAAAGAAACTTCAATGTATGGTTGCCTTTTGCACACCTGTCACTAGGGACCTGGCCTGCAAGCCAGGCATGTGCCCCGACTGGGAATTGAACTGGTGACCCTTTGGTTTGCAGGCCAGCATTCAATCCACTATGAATTCTTTTTTTAAAAAAGTGTAAGAAAATATACCAAGAGGGAGAACAAGAAAAAAAAAACCAACAGGCTCACAGGGGTTCCCAATGTCATCATCAGCCACGTACAATAAAACACCTCTGCTTACTATATTCAAGAAAAAGAAAGAGTGTGAAATCTTGGAAGGTAATTGGAAACTATTAAAAAAGTTACAGCAGATCCGAAAAAGAAGAAACAAAGAAATTCTAGCACTAATAAATTTTATAAATGTGAATGGGTGTATCAGAAGTTTCAATAAAACTGAAGGGGAAACTGTCAATCAGAATTCTATACCTAGAATAACACCTGCAAAGATAAAACTAATAAAAAGGCATTTCAAATGACATAAAACAAAGAGAATTTGCTACCAGCAAATCTATATTAAAAGAAATCCTAAGGATATTCTTTAGACAAAAGGGAAAGTATTCAATCTAGAAGGTCAAAAATTTAGGAAGGACTAGGAAACAAAGTAAGTTGAATATGTGGGTATATGTAAGTAAATACTGACAATATAAAGTAATAATAGCATTGTGTTTTTGGTGGTAGGTATGTCTATCTATCCATCTACCTAGCTGTCTGTCCATCTATACTTACTACCATTTATATCAAAAAAGGAAATAAGAAAGGCCTAAATATTTTGAAAAAATTAATAAAATTGATAATATTCAGATAAAACTGACAAAATTCTAGAAAACTACAACTTGCCAAAATCAAACCTAACTAGACTTATCAATATTAAATAAATTACATCAGTAATTAAAAATTTCCTACAAGAAAACCCCCAGGCCCCAATAGATTCACCAATGAGTGCTACCAAAAATTCAACAAATAAATAATTTCAGTTTCATAAAACTGTTATAGAGCAGGGGGAAAAAATGAAAGTCTTCACAACTAGCATAACACTGCTGTAAAAACTTAAGGAAGAAATTACTAGAAAGTATAATACAGATCAATCTTTCTAATTAACAGAGGTACAAAAATCTCAAGGAACACAGAAGTATTCAACAACATATAAAAATCATGACAAATCAGGGTTTACTCTATGATTGCTGCTTGGTTTCACATTTTCAAATAAGTCAATGCAATTTACCACATTGAAAATTACAGGAAGATATACAAATTAAAGGAAAACACTCACTATTATTTTATTTGCACAAAAAGCTTTGGAAAATGTCACCATCCATTAATGATAAAAATATAAGATACTAAAAGATCCTACTTAACAATGAAAGTTGGAAAATTTCCCCTGGAGACCTAAGACAAGATAAGGATGTCGCTTATATTCAACATAGTTTTAGCAAGTGAAGTGAGAAAATATTAAAAATGAAGGCTTATGCATACAAATTTAGGAGGTAAAATAATAAAGATATTCAAGGAACTAAGCCCTAAAGAAGCCATTACAGTGTCTAATGGTGAGGAAAGTGGTTGTGATCAGGAGGGAGCATGGAAGGGGAGGATTTAGGACACTGGGAATGTTCTATTTCTTGCCCTGGGTGATGATGGTTACTTGGCTATATGCTTTAAAATAATTTAAGTTCTTTTGACTTGGATTTTTGGGATTCTTAGGGTGTATCACCAGCAATGAAATCACTGGGTCAAGAGGTATTTCCATGTTTAATTTTTTGAGGAAATTCCATATTGTTTTCCACAGTGTCTGCACAAGTCTACATTCCTACCAACAGTGCACTAGGGTTCCCTTTTCTCCACACACCCTTATGTTTATGGCAGTGTTATTTACAAAGCCAAGAGTTGGAAAAAGCTTAAGTGCCCATCAGTAAATGAGTGGATTAAAAAACTATGGGGCATTTACACAATGGAATACTACATAGCAGAAAAAAGAAGGAATGCCTACCTTTTACAATAGCATGAATGGAACTGGAGACTATTATGTTAAGTGAAATAAACCAGTCAGTTAATGACAAATACTGTATGATCTGAACTATAAGAGGAATCTAAAGAACAAAATAAACTAATGAGCAAAATAGAACCAGAAGCACAGAATTATGGAATAGACTGACAGTGGTAAGAGGGGAGGAAGGAAGTGCAGGCTGTTTGAAAGAGGGTGAGAGGATTAGTCAAAGAACACAAATGAAACACCCATGGACATGGACAATGATGTGGGGATTCACAATGGAAGTGGGGGACAGGCTGGGCAGTGAGGGGGAAAAAGGGGAACAATTTGAGTCAACTTTGTTTATATTGTTTATAGCATAAACAATAATAAAAAAGAAAATTCAAACAATAAGATAAATAATTTGTTAAGCTATAAAAGTTTCCAAACTATGATAGTTTTGAAAATCATCTTCACATTAATGGTGTTAAAACAAACAAGCAAAAAAAAAAAGAAAAAAAAAACCAAACAAGCAAATAAACACAAATATATGTGTAGAGAGGGAAAAAAATTCACTACCTATATTTGTAGTGATTTTCTTCCAGTCCATTTTTCCCTTTTTTACTTTAAGAAATATAGAATAATATATTTCACTCCTGGAGATATCAAAATTTTTTAAAATGAAGACATAAAAAGAAAATATTTGACTAATTATTCCAATAAACAATTGGATATCATAGGATGGTTTTTGAAGCAACAAAACTGTCTTTGTTGGATGGAGAAACAGGAAATAATTGAAAATCAGTAATTTTTTCCATGGGAAAGTAGTAAACGAAAACCAAATAGCATTAAACTGAAAAAAAATGCAGCCATGAATAAATTGGACTAGGATCTCTAAGAGCCACATATCCACAAAGATATTCTCCCAGCAGCCCAAGGCTTCCTTTCCACCCACCCTATCCACTTACAGGTTCAGTGCTGGCGAGCAGTTAACCTGCTGTATGCTCCTGGAGAAATTTAACAGCTTTACTGAGTTTCAGCTTCCTCCTTTACTGGGCCAATAGAACCTGCTTCTCCTTTAGTGGTTCTCATGAACTCTTTTTGAAAGTGGCTCTGGGTATATTTAAAGGATTTAAACACAGCATATATGTAAAATGGTGATAATTCTAGTACTACATTTAACAGGATTGCTATGATAATTAGGTGCATGTAAAGCACTGACACATTGCCTAGTTCATGTTTAGGGCAGTACTGCTGTCATTCTAGTTCCAAGGATGTGTGAAGGGACTTTCACCCAGACCCCTTGGAGTACTCCATCTGACAGAAGCCTGAGGTGGTGTTATCGCTCTTGCCCTTGCCCAGCAGGACACTGTTGATCTCAGTAGCACTTCTGGACCAAAACAGGGTTGTCCTGGGAAGGATTATCTTCATCAATGTGGGTTCCAGTGTAGTTGACACAGTTTGCACTTTGGAAAAAAAAAAAAAAGGCTGAATGTCAGCTTATCACATCACCTGGTTTAGTTTTGGTGTTAGGTATGGTCCAGAGCAGAACAAGTCTACATGCTACATTTTCAACCTCCTAGCACCTTCAGAGGAGGGGCAACCTCAGGTTGTTGGATGCCCAGGAAACTGTGGCTCAACCCTTTTGCTTCCATGAGGAGGGACATCAGACACATCACCTGTGCCTCTGAGTCACTAAGTCTCATGTCTCTCAGGCTTATCCCTGCCTACTCTGCCCCAGGTCTCTCCTTTATGACAACCTCAGGCAGGGCACATCACTGCACCCATGGGGGTGGTGGAGACTGGACAAAAACTTCCTCTCCAGACTCCTTCCACTGTTCCAAGAGGTCCTGTGTGGTTAGTAGCCAGCTTCTTCCACTGGGAAGTGGTAGCCAGCCTGGTAAAATACCTGTTTGCTTTTCTTTTCTTCCTTCCATACTGTTTCTTTTTTTCCTCACTTTTGTTGGCTTGGAATTTTACCTCCAAACAAAACATTACCACCCAAGCTTGCTGTAGATTCTGGGTCCTAGGGAGCTCAGGGCAAGACCAAGAGGATGGCAGACCCTTCTTCTCAGTGCTCAAGGTCCACCCTGCTATGGTGTTAGGCATCTCTCAGGGCTCCTCAGGAGAAGCAGAAGGCTGCATTCCAGCCCTGATGAGCCAAGGCTTCACTTAGTCACTCTGTGGTAAGTGCATTCCCTCTCCCAGTCTCTGCCTCTTCTTGAAAAATAAGGCCAAATTGATAGGCTTGAAGAAACACTGCACTCTGTAGTAACTGCAACTCTTTCAGAAATAGACATAAAATGGAATGAGACAGTCCCTAGAGAGGTAAACTTATGTACTTAAATATTAGGACAGGAGCAAGGAAAACACATGAAGTATTTCCCATAACAAAAAGCCATAATCTCTTCTATACACACTATTTCTTCCCTCTCAACCTGCACTTTTATGTGCAGACAAATGCACAGTACACATCCATCATCTATCTCCTGGGAAGCATTCCTCCAAGTGCATTCTGGAAGAGATATGTGAGAAGGTAAATTGGGTAAGGAAGGAAGGAGAAAGAAATTCAGGGGCAATAATTCTTCTGATGCCCCACAGAAAAAACAATCCCATTGCTTTGGACACTCCCGAGACACTGCATGTATCCCTTTATGGCACCCCGCAGCTTTCTGCACCCCAGCAACAAGGGCTAATGTTCCTTTGTCTTCTGCACAGGCTGCAACACCTGTGGGCAACAAGTGACACTGCATGGTTGGCATGGAGACAAAACATGTAAATAGGAAGATGTCCAGGTGATGGCCACTGAATTTTCTGAGTGGAGCTGGAGGGCAGGGTGAGAATCCAGAAAATCACCTGTCCAGGAGGTGACTGCTGAACCATTCTGATTGATTGTGAGGGGATGGTGAGGGCAGAGCAAGAAGCCAGAAATGACACATAGGTAAAATGCATGTGTGAGGAGTGTCAAGAAGCAAATATCATAAAGAAAATGTCATACATAATCATCTCTTCAAGGAGTTTTTGGCAAAATACACACACCACACACAAATAAAAATAAACATAAAACATCTGACTTACTCCAGTTGCAGGAGGTCAGCAGTGTAGGCAATGAGCAGCAATCATCAACAGTTCCTCAATCCTTATTTTCCAATCATCTTACCAATCTCACATTCTTCCAAGGGCAAATGATCATGTTCTTCTGATATTAAAAAATTGAAATATGGGGGAAGTCATTCAAGTCCTGATGGCCCTGCTAGTTGGTTCTTTTGTAACACCAACAGTATGGTGGCCCAAGAACTGACTATGAAAACAAAATCTAACCAACAGCATTATTTTTATGGTCTATAAGAAAACCATGCCCTTACTCTCTTTGAGAGGCACAATGTCTTAACAGTGATTTTATGGAAAAGTTTGGGAAATGGACTGAAAACACTAATAAGAATCCTAGGACCAGCTATAACAATTAGTATTAATATCCAGGATAAAGATTCAGCAGGGAAACATTTAACTCCCTTTGGAACTGCAGCTGTATCCCTCATGTGCTCTACCAGGGCTTATCCAAATGGAAGATTTTCACACCCCAAATCCCATAATTGTTTCCCTCCACCTTTGCAGAATTTCCAGAGCTACTTATTTAGGGAGGAAAAGGCACAGCTTGCAGGGTACTGGACTTATATATCTACTTTGCTGAACAAAGTCAAATTCAAAAGAAATAAGTACTTTTAGTATATATCATTAATGAGGATTGCCTGTTTCTCTCCCATAATTTAATATTATCCAGTCCTGATGGAGTCAGATGGAGGAAGGATAGAGATATAGTCAGGGTTCTTTTTTCACTGAGAAAACAAGGAAAGGACTCTAGATTTAAAATGTTTCATCTCTATATGGGATTTCACAATATCTAAACAAGGCCCATGGTTTCTTTTAACATTTTTTGGGTAGAATAAGTCACCAGCTACTTAAATTGCTGAGCATCAACCCATAGTGGGCAATTATGCTGGGGTGGGGGGATCTAAGCACTACCCCTGGATATGACCTGGGACTGGCCACTTGACTTCTCAGGGACTATTTTCTTAGATGAAAATTTGGACAAGAGCACTGCCCTCAGAGCCCTGCTGCAGCACATGAGTGAGGAAAAGCATGTATGAAGAACCAGCATGGTGCCTTGAACAACAAATACTTGGTGCACAGGGAGCTTATTACCAGCCCTCTACTGCTCTCACAGCCTCCCTTCCCATTTTACTCAGATTTCATGGTGGGCATCATAACTGCTCCTTTGCCTACATCACTGAGTTCCTGCATCTTGTGCTTTGTTGGTCTTCTTCAGGCATGTTGGTAGCCCTGGAGCACTCCTTCTCTGCCCATGCTACAGCTGTATGTGCACTCAAGAATATGGCTAAGGGAGTCCCTGCAGAGGGCCTCGCTGCCTAGGCATTTTCACCTCCACTAGGTGCCACAATACTGCCATATTCTTTGTAGGACCCTGGCATAGCCTAGTCACTCTTCTTTTTCAAACTTCAAACTTCAGCACCTACTTCTTCAGCCCAGCTTCCTGTGTAGCAATCACTCATCACTCTTCATGAACTCCAGATTTCAAGGATATAGTTACTGACCAGATTGGACTCTCATTCTTCTAGGTTTTAGTGTCATAAACAGATTCCTCTCCCACCCCAATTCATTCAATTCCCTTTGTTGGTCCTATTCATAAAATTTGTAATCTGTTTCTTGATACCCTTTTCTCATTTAACCATTGTTGTAATGTGGCAGTTAGCAAAAGAAAGAAACATTTTATGAATGAAATGATAACATATTAAATGCTCAAATGCTGCAGATGCAGGGCATGTAACCATGAGGGCTGCCCCATGCCCAGTTCCAGACTCAAAGTCCCTTTGGGGGAGGGTCTCCAGCTTCAGTCTCAAGCTGGCACCTGCCACATGGGATTGAGTGAAGACACTGAGAGCAGGAATCACAGCCTGTCTAGAAAGGGCTTCTCTTCTTCACTGCACCACCCTCCAAGCAGGCTGGGAGACTGAATTTAGAAGCTAGTACTATGCTTCTATTTTTCTTTTTAAACAGAAAAGTCAAATTTATACTTCAGAATATTTTACTTTTAAGGATTAGAAATATCTATATTTGCATCATGTACCCATACTTGCTACCCATCTGACTTCTGTAAATTATTTAATTCCTTAAAAATCAGTTTTATCATCCATAAGATAGGGATAATAATTTCCCACCTTTCAGACTCATTGCAAAGATTAACTAAGTATGCATATTAATTGACTCACAGCAGTTGCTTAGCAAATTATAGATTAATTTCTATCATCAATGTCATACAGAAGCATCAGTTCCCAGATATAGCTACCAAAATTGCACACACTTCTTTTTTTCTTTGATTCTTTTAAAAAATTTTAAAAATATATTTCATTGATTATGCTATTATAGTTGTCCCATTTCCCCCATTTCTTCCCTTCCATCTTGCATACACATTCCCCCACTTTAGTTCATGTCCATGGGTTATATATATAAGTTCTTTGGCTTCTACATTTCCTACACTATTCTTAACCTCTCCCTGTCTTTTTTCTATCTACAATCTACACTACTTATTCTCTGTACCTTTCCCCCATGTCTCCCTCTTCCACTCCCCCACTGATAACACTCCGTGTGATCTCCATTTATGTGATTCTGTTCCTGTTCTAGTTGTTTGCATAGGTTGTTTTTGTTTTAGGTGTGGTTGTTAATAACTGTGTGTTTGTTGTCATTTTACTGTTCATATTTTTTATCTCCTTTTTCTTAGATAAGTCCCTTTAACAATTCATACAACAAGGCCTTGGTGATGATGAACTCCTTGAACTTGACCTTATCTGAGAAGCATTTTATCTGCCCTTCCATTCTAAATGAAAGCTTTGATGGATAGAGCAATCTTGGGTGTAGGTACTAACCTTTCATTACTTCGAACACTTCTTTCCAGCTCCTTCGTGCCTGCAAGGTTTCTTTTGAGAAATCAGCTGACAGTCTGATGGGAACTCCTTTGTAGGTAACTGTCTCTTTTTCTCTTGCTGCTTCTAGGATTCCCTCCTTTCTTTAATCTTGGCTAATGTAATTATGATGTGTCTTGGTGTGCTCCTCCTTGGGCCCAAATTCTTTGGGACTCTCTGAGCTTCCTGGACTTAATGAAAGTCTATTTCATTTGCCAGATCGGGGAAGTTTTCCTTCATTATTTGTTCAAACAAGTTTTCAATTTGTTGCTCTTCCTTGTCTCCTTCTGGTATCCCTATGATTTAGAGGTTGGAATTTGTAAAGATGTCCTGAAGGTTCCTTAGCCTCTCATCATTTTTTTTTAAATTCATGTTCCTTTATTCTGTTCTGGTTGAATGTTTCTTTCTTCCTTCTGGTCCATACCATTGATCTGAGTCCTGGTTTCCTTCCTGTCATTGTTGGTTCCCTGTACATTTTCCTTTACTTCACTTAGCATAGCCTTCATGTTTTCGTCTAATTTGTGATGATATTCAACCAATTATGTGAGTATCCTACTTACCAGTGTTTTGAACTGTGCATCTGATAAATGGGCTATCTCCTCATCACTCAATTGTATTTTTTTCTGGAGCTTTGATCTGTTCTTTCATCTGGGCCTTTTTTAAAAATTTAATTTTATTTGAATTGTTCAAACACAGTTTTCTGCCTTTTACCCTAATCCTTAGCCACACGAGGGCCCTCCCCATCTCCCTCCCACTTCCATGCCCCCCTTGTTATTGTCCATGTGTCCTTTATACTGGCTCCTGCATACCCTCCCCCTTTCCCCCTGAAATTCCCTCCCCTCTCCTCTCTGGTCACTGTCAGCCTGTTCTCTATTTCAGTGTCTTAGGTTATATTTTGCTTGTTTGTTTTGTTGATTAGGTTCCTGTTAAAGGTGGTATTTGTCTTTCACTGCCTGGCTTATTTCACTTAGCATAATGCTTTTCAGTTGCATTCATGCTGTGGCAAAGGACAGGAGCGCCTTCTTTCTTTCTGCTGCATAGAATTCCATTGTGTAAAATGTACCATACTTTTTTGACCCATTCATTTACTGATGGGCACCTAGGTTGCTTCCAGCACTTGGCTATTGTACATTGTGCTGCTATGAACATTGTGGTGCGTAGATTCTTTTGGATTGGTGTTTCAGGGTTCTTAGGATATAATCCAGGTACTGGAATTGCTGGGTCAAAAGGCAGATCCATTTTTAGTTTTCTGAGAAAATTCCATATTGTTTTCCAAAGTGGTTGTACCAGTCTACAATCTCACCAACACTGCACTCGCATTCCATTTTCTCCACAACCTCTTCAACACTTGTTTGTTGCTTTGTGTATGATGGCCATTCTGACCGGTGTGAAGTGGTATTTCCTTGTGGTTTTAATTTGCAGCTCTCTGATAGCTAGTGATACTGAGAAACTTTTCATGTGTCTCTGGATCCTCTGTATGTCCTCCTTGGAGAAGTGTCTGTTCAAGTCCTTTGCCCATTTTTTAATTGAATTGCTTGTCTTATTACAGTGGAGTTACGTGAGTTCTTTATATATTTTGGAGATCAAACCCTTGTCTGAGGTATCATTGGCAAATATGTTTTCCCATACGGTTGGTTTTCTTTTTATTTTAATATGGTTTTCTTTAACCTTGCACAAGTTTTTATTTTGATGAGATTGCATTTGTTTATTCTTTATGCCCCTTGCCCTAGGGGACATATCAATGAAAATATTGCTGCATGAAATATCTAAGATTTTCCTGCCTATGTTCTACACAAGGACTTTAATGGTGTCATGACTTATTTTTAAATCTTTTATCCATTTTGAATTTATTTTTGTGTATGGTGTAAGTTGTTGCTCGAGTTTCATTTTTTGGCATGTAGCTGTCCAGCTCTCCCAACACCATTTGTTACAGAGGCTATTTTTACTCCATTTTTTGTTGCTGCCCCCTTTGTCAAATATTAATTGACCATAGAGACTTGGGTTTATTTCTGGGCTCTCTGTTCTGTTCCATTGGTCTATGTGCCTGTTTTTGTGCCAGTACCAGGCTGGTTTGATTACAGTGACCCTGTAATACAGTTTGGTATCAGGTATTGTGATCCCTCCTACTTTGTTCTTCTTTCTCAAAATTGCAGCAGCTATTTGGGTCATTTATTGTTCCATATAAGTTTTTGAAGTGTTTGTTCTATGTCTGTGAAATATGTCATTGGTACTTTAATAGGTATTGCATTGAACCTGTTAACTGCTTTGGGTAGTATGGACATTTTGATGATGTTAATTCTTCCAATCCATGAACATGGTATATTTTTGCATTTGTTTGTGTCTTCTTTTATTTCTTTCTTTAGTGTTGTGTAGTTTCCTGAGTACAGGTCTTTTACCTCCTTGGTTAGGTTTATTCCTAGGTATTTTGTTTTTCTTGTTGCTATATCAAATGGGATATTTTTCTTGATTTCTGCTTCTGATGTTTCATTGTTGGTATATAAAAATGCCTTTGATTTCTGGATATTGACTTTTTATCTGTTGTTTTGCCAAATTCACTCATTAGGTCGAGTAGTGTTTTGGCAGAGTCTATTGGATTTTCTATGTACATTGTCATGTCATCTGCAAACAATGACAGTTTTGTTTCCTCCTTTCTGATTTGGACTCCTTTTATTTCCCTTTCTTGTCTGATCACTGTGGCTAAAACTTCTATGTTGAATAAAAGTAGTAAAAGTGGACAACCTTGTCTTGTTCCTGAGCTTAGTGGAAAAGATTTTAGTTTTTACTCATTGAGTATGATGTTGGCTGTAGGTCTCTCATATATGACCTTTATTATGTTGAGGAATGCTCCCTCTATTCCCACTTTGCTGAGTGTTTTAATCATAAATGGGTGCTGTACCTTATCAAATGCTTTTTCTACATCTATTGATATGATCATGTGATTTTTGTCTTTGCTTTTGTTTATATGATGTATTACATTTATTGATTTGCAAATATTGTACTATCCTTGCATCCCTGGGATGAATCCCACTTAGTCATGGTGTATGATCTTTTTAATATATTGTTGGATGTGGTTTGACAATATATTGTTGAGGATTTTCATGTCTATGTTCATCAGTGATACGGCCCTGAAGTTTTTTATCTTTGTTGTGCCTTTATCTGGTTTTGGGAGTAGGATGGTGCTGTCTTCATAAAAAGAGTTTGGGAGTCTTCCATCTTCTTGGATTTTCTGGAATAGTCTGTGAAGGATAGGGGTTAGCTCTTCCTTAAATGCTTTGAAGAATTCTCTCGAGAAATCATCTGGTCCAGGGCTTTTGTGTGTCGGGAGTTTTTTGATTACTGTTTCAATTTCATCTGCTCTTATTGGTCTGTTCCGGCTTTCTGCTTCTTCTTCATTGAGTTTTGGAAGATTATATTCTTCTAGAAATTTGTCCATTCCATCTAGGTTTTCAAATTTCTTGTCATACAGTTCTTCATAGTAATTTCTTACAATCTTTTATATTTCTGTGTTATCAGTTGTAATCTCTCCCCTTTCATTTCTGATTGTGTTTATTTGGGTCCTCTCTCATTTTTTCCCGATGAGCCTGCTTAAAGCTTTATCATCTTTGTTAATCTTTTCAAAGAACCAGCTCCTGGATTCGTTGATCCTTAGAATTGTGCTTTTAGTCTCTATGTCACTTAATTCTGCTCTGATCTTGGTTATTTCCTTTCTCTTACTTGCTCTGGGCTGTCTTTGTTGTTGTTCCTCAAGTTCTTGTAGGTGTAGGGTTAGGTTGTTATTCAAAATGTTTCTATCTTATTTAGGTTGGCCTGTATCACTATGAACTTCCTTATCAGGACTGCTTTTGCTGTTTTCCATATGTTTTGGAGTGTTGTGAGTTCATTTTGATTTGTTTCCAGGAACTTTTTGATTTGTTTCCAGGAACTTTTTGATTTCTTTCCTAATTTAATTCCTGACCCATTCATTGTTGAATAGCATGTTATTGAATCTCCATGAGTTTGACTGTTTTGTTCATTGGGGTTTGTTTCTAGTTTCAGTTCCTTGTGGTCAGAGAAAATGCTTGATATGATTTTAGTTTTCTTGAATTTTTTTTAGGTTTGTTTTTTGTCCTATCATATGGTCTATCTTTGAAAATGTTCCATGTGCATTGGAACAGAGTGTGTATTTTCCTTCTTTGGGATGAAAGGCTCTATATATATCAGTTAAGTCCATTTCATCTAGGGCATTGTTGAATATCTTTGTTGATATTTGTTTTTGAAGATCTGTCCATTTTAGACACTGAGTTGTTAAAATCTACTACTATATATTTTTTGCTGTCAATATCTTTCTTGAAGTCCTCTAAAATTTTCTTTATGTATTTGGGTGCTCTTAACTTGGTGTATATATGTTTACATTGTTTATGTATTCTTGTTGGATTCTTCCCTTGAGTATTATGAAGTGACCTTCTGGGTCTCTCTTTATGGCCCTTTTTTTGAAGTCTATTTTGTCCCATATGAGTATTGGTACCCTGGCTTTTTTTCCTGTCCGTTTGCTTGGAAAATTTGTTTTCAGCCCTTCATTTTCAGTCTGTGTAGGTCTTTTGCCCTGAAGTGGGTTTGTTGTAGGCATCATATGTGTGGGTCATGCTTTCTTATCCATTCAGCTATTCTCCCTCTTTTGGCTGGAACATTTAATCCATTTACATTTAAGGTTATTATTGATAAGTACTTATTCATTGCCATTTTCCTACCTGTGTTCCTCTCTCTTTTCCTTCCTTTCCTTAAAGCAGTCCTTTTAGCAACTCTTGCAGAGCTGGTTTGGTGGAGGTGTATTATTTTAGACTTCTTTTGTCTGGGAAGCTCCTTATTTGGCCTTCTATCTTGATTGAGAGCCTTGCTGGGTAAAGTAGCCTTGGTTGCAGGCCTCTGGTTCTCATTACTTGGAATATTTCTTGCCATTGTTTTCTGGCTTGAAGCGTTTCAATTGAGAAGTCAGCTGCCAGCCTTACTGGGCATCCCTTGTGTGTTACTTCCTATTTCTCCCTTGCTGCCTTTAAGATTCTATCTTTGTCTTGGAATTTTGCCACTTTAATTATGATGTGTCTTGAAGTGGGCCTCTTTGTGGTCCTCTTGATTGGGAATCTGTGTTCCCTGGATTTGTGTGACTTTTTCCCTCATTACATTAGGGAAGCTTTTCATCATTACTTTTTCAAACAGGTTTTCTATTCCTTGCTCTCCTTCTTCTCCATCTGGTATCCCTATTATACAGATATTATTATGTTTCATGTTGTCCTGCATTTCTCTTAATCCCTCTTCATTCTTTCTGAGACTCTTTTCCTTTTCTTGTTCTTTTTTTTTTTTTTACCTTGTCCTGTCCTCACTGATGTGATCTTCTACTTCATCAATCCTGCTTTTGATTGCTTATACTGTGCTCTTCAGTTTAGAAATTTTATTCTTCATTTCCTCTTGGCTGTTTTGATAGTTTCTTTTTCATGGTAATATAGTTTCCAGTGTGTTCATGGTAGTTTCCTTGTAGTTTCTGGTAATTCGCTGTGAGCTCATTGAGCTTCATGAGAACCATTGCTTTGAACTCAATATCTGATAGTTGAGTTGCCTCTATTTCATTTAGCATTCTTTCTGAGGTTCCCTCCTTTCCTTTCATTTAGTGTTTGTTTCTTTGTCTTCCCATTGTTTGTGAGACTCTTGTTAGCCTCTGCTTCTTAAATTGATCTGTTCTGGCTCCCTGGGTTTATGGTATGAACATTTATGGTAATATACCTGTGAGATTCAATGATGCAGTCTTTTTGATCTCCTGAGCTCGCTGATCTTGGGCTGTCATTTAAGATGTCTCTGTGTTTGTTGTTGGGTCTGTCTTTGGTGTCCCCCTCCCACCAACTGATTAATTGAGGGTCATTCTGTCCACCACCTTTTGTATTTTGTTGTGCTGGTGTGGGCAGGTTGTGTTGAAGCTGTTTCTTCTATGTATAGAAGGTTTTGAGGATTCCTTCTTTCTCTCATTTAGTTGTTTGTTTTGTGTGATTTCTCCACTATTTAGTTGTATTTCCCCATAGGTCCTGGATAGAGGTTAGTGTGGCTTCCATCCTCTCCTTCACCTTCTTCTCTTTTTATCTGTTGGTGGTTCCTTTGTTCATGGGTTTCCTCTTCCAGCAGATATCCTGTTGTTCACAGCTTCCACCTACTTGTCTGGTTTTTCAATGTCCCCTAAATTTTTCGTCTCCTATCTTCATATATGCTTGGGTAGTATTGGGAACCACCCTGCCTGGGGTCAGAAGCTGTAATCCCTCTTGGCTAAGGTTTAGTAAAGGACCTTGGGTCCATCAGCCACTTAGGAGACAAAGTTTATCTTCCTTGTAGGGGCACTACCTCTGACTCCTTTCTCTTCACCTTGCATGGCCCCGAATGGATGACTGGTTAGACAATGATGGTAAGATTTCTCAAACGAGGGACAACCTAGGACAGGGATGATCACAAAGGGGCCCTCAAGGAAGGACTTGAGGGTCTATAGAAAAAAGTGGTGATGGACCTTCATCCTTTGGCTTTGACGTAGCCTGAGTCTTCATTCTGTCTGAAAGAAGTCTCTTAATCTCTTGGCTGCCTTACTTCCCCTGCCTGACTTAAACCTGAAACAATGTCTTAACCTGAAGCAATGCTGGAGGTGGGTGTGGCCCTGTGCTGGAAAGGGCGGGTTCCCTAGGGAGATCAAGCCTAAAAAAGAATGCATAAAATCCTGTGAAACCTATTTTGCTTATACCCTCAATGTAAATGATAAGGGCCCAAGCAGGAAGTGACTTTTTTCCCCAAAGTTTTATGACCCTTTAGTTATCTGACCCTGGCTGAGAATAAGCCCTCAGAGTTCTTTGAATGTTACCTATTGTTTAATCATTTCTGCCTGACAATGATTGATGAGCTTTTCATATACACCCTGTATTCCTGTGCAAATGGAACCCAATAAAAGTCTCTCAAGGCAAGGGTCAAGGCGCTCTCCTCTTGAGAGAGTGGCTGAGGCATGCTGAGGTGCTCTCTCCTTGAGTAACTGGCCACCCTGTCCCTTTTCCTCCACAAGACTTGGTAGTCTGTGTGAATTTGTTTCATCTCATCCATAATACCGTGAACCCCAGGCACCGGGATCTGCCTCTGGGTACTGTTCGCTGTTTGCTCTGTTCCTCTGTAGATTGGCTACATATTTCTCCTGTGTGTAGGGGGAAGTAGAATCTGCTCCCTCCTACCTCGCTGCCATTTTCCAAAAATGGGCCATTTTTTTTTGTCTTGGCATGCCTGTTGTGTAGTAAGAGGCAGAGCCTTAGGTGTTTACCCGGGTGGGGCAACCGCTGTCACTGCATTGTAATGCTGTATGTTGGGGAGGGGTCGAGAGGGAACAATGGCTCTTACTCCACCTTCTGCCAGTTTTCAGTCACTTCCCCCACTGACCACAATCCAATTGGGCCCTTCTGGTGCCGATCCCCAGGTGGGGGGGCTTATGTACATTCTAGGACCCTGTGGGTCTCTCCAGTGAACTCTCCTGTGAGGCTGGGAGTTTCTCTCACTGCTGCCTCAACACCCACAGGTGTTTTCAATTGGAGGTTTGAGGCTTTATTTCCCAGTGCTGGAATCCTGGGTTGCACGGTCTATCTCACTCCCCAGTTCTTCTTCTCAGTTTATCTGTATGCAAATGTGGGACCACCCAGTCCTCAATCCACTGCCTGGCCTTGTCCACCAGCTTCTGCTGGTGTGTAAGACAGTCCTCTCCACCCAGCTGCCTGTCTCCCTGCTCCTACCAGTCTGGATGAATAAATATCCAAAATATGAATATAAATATGAATAAATATCATCCTTCAACTCCTTGGTTGTCAGACTTCCATACAGTTTGATTTCCTGTCAGTTCTGGTTGCTTTTTAAAAAGAATTTGTTGTCGTCCTTCTTTGGTTGTGTGAGGAGGCACAGTGTGGCTACCTATGCCTCTGTCTTCCAACACTTTCTTCTTTATAACGTGGTTTATGAAGCTTGCTTGCATTTGTAGCTGGATTAAACAATTAATGCTGTTGGAATGAAATGATGTGGACAAATGCTACACTCATACTCCTCCATTCTGGGTCCTTCATCACAGTGAGGCCCAACCAGCTGCCTTTTCTAGAGATGGCTCTGAGTCAGGCTGCCTTGTCAGTCCCACTACATTGTCAGCCTGCTCTGGCCTTAGTACACCATCCAGCCTCACTGAATCATGATTACATGGCCACAAAATGATATTATGGTGGTGCCATATCACAGACTTGCTATGAGATTATTCATGGGCAACAGCACTACTCAAACTGAAGACCAGAGGGAGGGCTTATTCAAATGAAAGTTTCTGGGCTCCATTCACAAAGGCTCTGATTGAGCTGATCTGCAGTGGGTCCAAAGTGCATTTCTAACAGTGCTAGGGATATTGACGCTGTTGGTCAGCACCACACCCTGAGAAGCAGTTGCCTGGTATTTAACATGGGACCAGCCCCTAGTAGATCAAGATCCAAGTATGTTACCCACTTTACAAATATGTTCATTACTACTGTTACTAGTATTACACCTTTTTCAAATAATAAAATCCATTTTAGAGCACATTCCACTTCTCATTATAGGTGTCTTTTTATCTAGGACCTCACATGTGTACTGACAATCTGGATTTCCAGGAGAGTGTTTTCAGCATCTGCTGCTTTTCCAGGTACTTGTGGGACTTCCTCTCTGACTTCACTTCCCTAACACCTGCTTAGCTCCATGCCATACCTTATTTAATACCATTTTATGGATCAGGGAACTGAAGTGTGGACAAGTTGTCTACAGATCTGGGCTCAACTGGGATAGGACAGAACAACAACAACAACAACAACAACAAAAACGCTGAGTTTTTTAAAAACATATTATATCAATTGTTCTATTATAGTTGTTCCAATTTTTTCTCCCCTTTATTCCCATTCCGCCCTGCACATCCCCACCCACCAGCATCTCTCCTTCTTAGTTCAAGTCCATGTGTCCTACATATAAGTTCTTTAGTTTTACAATTTCCTATACTATTCTTAACCTCCCCTGTCTATTTTGTACATACCAGTTATTCTTCTTATTCTGAGTACCTTTTCCCCATTCTTCCCCTCCCCTCTCTCCAATGATAAACCTCCATGTGATCTTGATATCTGTGATTCTGTTTCTGTTCTAATTATTTACTTAGTTTTTTTAAGGTTCAGCTGTTGATAGTTGTGAGTTTGTTGTCATTTTACTGTTCAAATTTTTAATCATCTTCTTTTTCTTTGGTAAGTCCCTTTAACATTTCATATAATAAGGGCTTCATGATGATGAATTCCTTTAACTTCACCTTATCTGGGAAGCACTTTATCTGCCCTTCCATTCTAAATGAAACCTTTGCTGGATAGAGTAATCTTGGATGTAGGTCCTTGCCTTTCATGACTTGGAATACTTCTTTCCAACTGTAAGGTTTGACTGTAAGGTTTCTTTTGAGAAATGAACTGATAGTCTTATGGGAACTCCTTTGTGGGTAACTGTCTCCTTTTCTCTTGCTGTTTTTAAGATTCTCTCCTTATCTTTAATCTTGGGTAATGTAATTATGATGTGCCTTTGTGTGTGCTTCCTTGGGTTCAAATTCTTTGAGCTTCCTGGACTTAATGGAAATCTATTTCCTTTGCCAGATCGGGGAAGTTCTTCATTATTTTTTCAAATAAAATTTTAATTTCTTGATTTTCTTCTTCTTTTTCTGGCATGTCTATGATTTGGATGTTGGGACATTTAAAGTTGTCCTGTATGTTCCTAAGCATCTCCCCTCTGCTTTTTTTTTTTTTAATTCTTGTTTCTTCATTCTGTTTTGGTTGAATGTTTATTTCTTCCTTTCCGCTCCAAATTGTTGGTTTGAGTCCCATCTTCCTTCCCTTCACTGTTGTTTCCCTATATATTTTTCTTTATTTCACTTTGCATAGCCTTCACTTTTTCCTCTATTTTGCCACCATATTCAACCAATTCAGTAAGCATCCTGATTACTAGGGTTTTGAATTCTACATCTGACAGGTTGGCTGTGTCTTCATTGCTTAGTTCTATTTTTGGAGTTTTGGTCTGTTTTTTCATTTGGGCCATATATTTTTTTTTTGTCTCGGTGAGCCTGTTACATTATAGGGGGTGGAGCCTTAGGTATTTGCCAGGGCAGGCAACCCAGTTCTCTGCTTGTGGCTCTGTATATGGGGGAGGGGTCCAAGAGGGAACAATGCCATTTGCTTGGTTCTTGGCTGGCTTTCAGTCACTTCCCCTGCTACCCTCAAGCAAACTGCAGCCTTCTGGTACTGATTCCCAGGTGGGTGGCCTTGTGTACATTCTAAGACCCTGTGGGTCTCTCCAACAGACTCTCCTGTGAGGCTGGGAGTTTCTCCTGCTGCTGCAACTCCAAGTTTTTTACAGCCAGAGGTTTTGAAGCTTTATTTCCTTGTCCTGGAACCCTGGATTGTGCAGTCTGTCTCTCTGCCTACTTGTTCCTCCCAGTTTATCCAAACACAAATGTGGGACTGCTGAGTCTGCCAGTTGTCCCTTGTCTTCTCTGCCCTGCCAGTCTGTCTCTGCCCCTTCTACCAGTCTGTATGAATGTTTCTTCTTTAACTCCCTGTTTTTTTGGACTTCAATAAAGTTTGTTTTTCTGGTTATTTTTTGTTTTTAAGTTGGTGTTGTCCTTCTTTTGTTTGTGTGAGGAGGCTAGGTGTATCAACATATGCCTCCATCTTGCCAGAATTCTCAATATCCTGGGCTTTGTAAGTCCACAAAGCCTGTTAATTTGTGTCACACTGACACATATCATGCAACCACTGAGATAATTTGTTTCGCTTTCCTAAAATGGCCTTACGTATACCCTTGACCTCACTAAATGGTTATTTTTACAAAGTGAAGACATCATCTAATTGTCAGTGACTACAGTGGAATACGATCTGTGAGAAAAAAAAAACCCAACCTTATACTGATGTCAGATTTCCTTGTAAACAGCATATGGAAGTTCGGGAGTCTTGGCTTCATCAATTTGATGTTTGCTCTATTCTGACATCACCACTCCAGACCCCAGAAACTCTGGGAAACAAGAGATATTGGCAGCAACTGCAAAGAATGATAGAATAGAGCTGACTGTGGTCTTTCCTTTCTCCCATGCCTGGGACAGAACTCCCAGATGGCCTTACCCAGAAAAGCACTGATTTAATTTAGTGTACTGACTCTCAGAGTGTCTATTCTATTGCATGTGTACACTCTCTCTTTGGAAGCTGTTACTCTCACATGCCTACTGAATATGTTATGTCAGCAGTCAGGCACAGACAGCATGCCTGGCAGCCTTGTGGCAGTGCTGAAGCCTGTGTGCCAGGGATGGTTGCCTTCTGGCCTGCAGCAGAGCTGAGAAATACACAGCTGTGGACTGCAACAAAGAGAGATGCATGGGCCTGGTCTCAGCCTGGAAGTTCTCATGTGGAAAGATTTGGATATAGGTCCTGTAAAGGGCACTCACTTCCAGAGATTTCTTCTCTGCTGTGGTCCCACTAAAGGGAAATCCATCCTTGCAGCACAACGAAAAAATCTTTGAGAAACAGGGCCCCTGGGGCCCTATTCTTATTCCAAGAGTGAAGTCAAACTCTATATTCTAGCCTTCACCTCTGAGAAATAGGACCAGAAGCCTCCACAGAAACTGAATTTCACATATACTCTTGAACAAATAATCAGAATCCTCTTTATCACCAAAGGTATGAAATATCATGACTTGTCAGGCCCAAGTCTAAGAGGTGCTTTTCATGTGATGAATAAAATTACTTTCTGAAAATGAGACTTTTAATGCTAGCTTCTGGAATTGTGGCCTTGAATTTTATTATAACTACAATCATTTAGAAAAAGAAGCTATGCATGATTTACTCTGCTCCGGAGATAGGGGCTTCACCCTTGGATATGTGAAACAGTCAAGAAAAGGAAAAGCCTTTTATCTGGCCTCATAAGCAATCTTTCTCTGTGCCTTCCCCAGTTATCCAGGGCTTACCCCACTGACTCATTTATACAATGTCTACTTTCATCTCCTGGAACAGGTAACAACTGTCTTAGTGGAATCTGATGTAAAAATAATCAATTACACTCTAAAAACTGGGATCAAAATTCTGATGTCAAAGGTGCCTTCCTGCTGGAGATCAGATAATGGCTTACCTCAGTAGAATCAGATCCAGGAGGCTGGGAGTTATTTCCCCTCCTTTACCTCATCATGTGGTAGGACTGGAATGAAGGAGAGAGGGTTGACCTCCCATGTTATGCTCATGGGAAAAGCCAGAACTGCCCACAGTTTGTGAGAAGCTGTTTCTCTTGTCTCCATCCTGACCTTCCCTTTCCTAGTGAAACTACTGTTGTCAACATGTAGTATCTTAACTCAAGTTCTGGGTGCAGTGTACACAGAGGTGGGTGAGCTTGTTCTTCATATGAAGCATGTCTGTCCATAAGCCTTTCTCCAGGTCCTGCCCTGTATGCCAGACCCCAGCATACACAGTAGCCACAATCTCTCCATGGGGCCAGGGCATACCCAGACCTCACTCTACCCACAGCTGCCCAGACCCCTATCAAACCAGGGAGTCTTTCTTTCCCATCCATGCTTGTGCCTCCAAAGAAGGGGGTCTTTGGCATTCATAGGACAAACTTACACAAGAATTCAAGTAGAACCTCCAGTCATTTAATGGGTATGGAACAACTGTTCAGCCCAACCTGAGTAGTGCAGGACTTACCCATCACCCCTTCCCCCATCCATTATCTTCCAGAGCCAAGACTACAGAGCAGTGCTGAGAAGGGCCCTACCTTATTCTTTGGCTCTTTAACCCTTGCCTTGAAGGGCCTCTGAAGTGTCCATGCCAAGAAGCACCTGGCCTCAGGTATATCACCACGAGTAAGTCCACTGCTCCCCCATGCATGGTGTCAGGAAAGGGGAGGCAGGTGAAAAAGAAAAGGTCATAATAGAACTCCTGTCACCAGTCAAAAAAAACCGAATCAATGCTGAAACCAACAAGAAGAAGTGACAGGCCACTGCTGGGCTTGGCCAAGGAATCTGTTTTCAAGTCAAGAGAAATCAGTGTTTCAAACAAAAGACCCGCTAGAGTCAGGTTTTTGTAGCCTCATTCCCAGAACCCTAGAAGCTGGAGAGGAAACTCCAGTGCTGAAGGAAGTTCAAAGAGCCATGAGTGCAGTGCCTTGCTTTCCCTGGTCAACCCATGAAGCTGCCTATCTATCTGTTGGGCTTGGATGATGTTGCTGAAACCTCATGCTTTATTTATTTATTTATTTATTTTTTATTTTAGATTATTCAGTACAGTTTCTATCTTTTATTCCCATTCCAGCCCACCCATCCATCCCTCCCAACCTCCCTTCCATTTCCAAGCCCCGTAGTTTTGTCCATGTGTCCTCTATATTTCTTCCTGTAAACCCTTCCCTTCTCCCCTGAAATTCCCTCCCCTCTCCCCTCTGGTCACTGACATCCCGTCCTCCATTTCAGTGTCCTTTGTTATAATTTACTTGT
>CM052547.1:52034359-52121020 GCA_028533065.1 Trachops cirrhosus | reverse complement strand
TTTTTTTTTCATTTTTCCACCCAACTCAATCAGTTCTGTGAGCATTTTGATTACCAGGGCTTTAAATTCTCCATCAGATAGGTTGGCTATCTCCTCATTGCTTAGCTCTCTTCCTGAAACTTTGCTCTGTTCTTCCATTTGGGCCATATTTCTTTGTCTTGGCACACCTGTTAAGTTGTAAAGAGGCAGAGCCTTAGGTTTTCGCCAGAGCAGAGCAACCCCCCTGCTGCACTGTGGAGGAGGGGCCAGAGAGGGAACAATGCAGCTCTCCTGCTTGGCTCTAGCCCACTTTCCAATGCATACTCATGTGAGTATGGGAGTTTCTCCCACTGCAGCAACTACTGTAGTCCACAGTCAGTTCTGAGTCTGTTTCCCTTTCAGCCAGCCCCGTCCACACAGTCTGCTGCCTCACAGCAGGTTCTTACCAGTCTGGTTGTTCTGTTTGACTGTTTCTTTAATTCTTTGGTTGTCAGAGCTCCATGCAGTTTGATTTTTCTGGCACTTCTGGTTGTTTATTGATTTTAGATTGGTTGTTATCCTCCTTTTGGTTGTGTGAGAAAGTGAAGGGTTTCTACCCACACCTCCATCTTGACTGGAACCTCCATCAGTATTTTTTCTAAAGAGGTCCACTTGTGCCTGTCCCTCAGTTGGGCTCCATTGGACAGGATCAAAGACAGCCTCTATGGCAGCCTACATCTGGGTCCCAGGAAACATCCAGGTCTCCTTTCCCTGACTCATGGGGAAGGTCTGGCCTGTCTCTACAGTGCAGTACCTCTCTTGGTTTGTACCTTGAATTTGCTAGTATGCTCACCTCTTCCTTTTAAACTCCCCAAGCAGCAATTGGTCACCTGCCCTCTGTGCAGGGGCTTCAGCATGCCAACAAATACCAAGATAAATTTTTTAGGGAAGCCTAGGACCTCAGGTGAGGAGAAGGGGAGACATGACAGGGAATTGGTGACAACAGCCTGCCTAATCCTATAGGCAAGACATGCCAAGAAGCATCAGAAGAAAGCAGGGCCTGAAATCAGGTCCACAAGAAGGAACCTATCTTGCAATAAAACCACCTGTAAATGTTACCAATTGTAGGTTCTATAACCACCAGATGTGTCTGTAGGTAAATACAGCATAAGAATTAAAAAGTCCCACCTGAAGAAGATAAATTTGACTTCATTACTCTACAAACTGATCATTTCTCATCATGTAAACCTGAACAAAATGAGCTTTAAGTGTGTATAAAGAGTATTCTGCCTTCTGATAGCATGCTCCTGTGGAAGATGGTTTGTTCTGGTGGCTGTCCCAGCCTCAGGAGGCATGACCGGTGGTACTCATGGTGTCTGACTTTATACTTTTATCCAGCACAACATGGTTCTGGTGGTGGATATTTTAGACAAAGTGTTTGTCCTTGTTGCATGCTCTGTTTATATAATTTCCATTTCCTTGGATTAAAAATAGCACATTACTAGGGGAGAGAAAGTCAGTTGTTTTCATAGCACTAATGGTTTACTTTTGATCTTCAATTTAAAAATTGGGTTTTCTATGTATCTTTGCAAGTAAGTGAGTGAAGGTAGTTGTATAATTTTTAAAAAACACAGTGCACATTCAACGTTTCAATGTGAAATGTTCCAGTGAGCGATGTGTGAGCTCAGCACCTCCTGAGTGTGAGTTTAAAGGGTGGCTCTTTTGTCTGGTCTGTGTTTCAGCCCCACTGACAGTGAGATCCCTAGAGCCAAGTGTTTCTTGTGTTCTAACCCCTGATTCCTGTCTTCTGATCCTGAGCCCTGTGTTAAGGCTCTCTCTACTTCCTCTGTGATTCTTACTCAAAGAAGATTTCATGAGGGTGGAAGTCATGGCTCTCTGGATCCCAGTGAGTCCCCACTAGCACACAGAAATTGAAACTGGGTTCTCCTCAAAACCTATCCAGCCACCTGCACCTTTTGTTTTCTGAGCAAAAGTCCCCCCCAAAAAAGTAACACACACTTCTCTAGTGACCTGTAGGCAAAAGAACAGGGAAAGAATATTCAACCACAAAGGAGGTTACTACCCAAAGAGGGAACAGGCGCTCTCCTACTATAGTTAGAGCATGAATGGGATTGCAGACAGCGTTAGAGCCTGGATGGTGCCCATAGTCACTCTCCCTCCATCCAATGCACTAGCACTTGTGGTTCTGTCTTCATGGTGGCAGAGGTTGTACTGACAGAAAACTGTCTATTGGCTACCTGCCTTTGAAATGCAAGCTCCTGAGGGAAGTCCAGCACTTAGCATATTTTGCTGTGTATAATGCACTTCTGTGTATAGTACACACCAATGTTTTTTGCCCAAACTTTTAGGGAAAAAAATCTTTCATTTTAATTTTTAATTTAATTATGTATTTGACACTTGTTTTGTATTATAAAGGAATTTTAGCATTTGTTTTTGAACATATTATGGTACAAGAAATTTTATGTAACAAATAATTACAAAACACAAGGACAGATACAAGGTATTACAGGTACAACCCATGTATAATGCACATCCTAATTTTTCTCTCAAAAATTTGGGCAAAAAGTGCACATTAGAAATGGCAAAATATGGTACCCTATCCAAAATTTGTCACTTCCCTCCCGGTTGGCACTGATTTGATTCTGCTCTGGAAGGAGGAGCTGTCTATATGCCATCATGTGTGCATCCCATAGCTTCATAGGAGTGTACATTTACTCTCGGCAAGCAGAAGCAGGCCCTGTGGGTACCAGCCTGAGCCACAAACCATAAAGGTACTCCCAGAATCAGATCCCAAGATGCTGTGAGAACAAGCAAAATGTCTAAGAGGGGACTGTGGGTGGACTGGAGGTGACCAGGGCTGTGAGTAAGAAGAGAAAGGTTTGGGCAAAGGGGCACTGTGAACAGGTGGGACCTTCCCCACCCACTATCCAGGTGACTGTGCTGAGCAAGTACTGGTCATGGGGCAGTTGCTATTGCTCCTGCCTCAGCCTGCAACCTGTAAGGATGTTGAAGTGACTACAGCCCAGGTCTCTCTGAGACCAGGTAAGCCCCCACTACACTAAGTGGATCCTAAATTCCTAAATCTCAGAAACTGGGATAGATGTAAGTGCTCATTCTTCTTTTAAGCCACAAAATTGGGGGTGCTGTGTTTCTCAGCAGTGGATAATGAACACAACTTTCAGGAGAGAGCAGGCTGAATGTGGATGCTGGAGGGCACCTCACCAGCCACAGAGAGCCTGCAGGTTGGGCTGTCCAAAAGCATTCCTCAGGGAGCACTCTCAAGGTGGAGAGCCTTTTCACAGCTCATGCAAATGTTTACAACTGTAATTGCAGTCAAAAAACAGATGGCTTGCTTGCACCAATTAGGTCATTTAAGGAGGGTTGGCTTACAAAGGCAGAGTCATCTCCCAAAGCTGGAGGTATTTTCCCAAGAGGACTGACTAGGATCAAAGGCCAGGCTTCCACCTGCAAGGAGTTGACCCATCACATAAACAGGTGTCAGCTTGATACTGCCATTAGAAAGGAGGTGATCAGGTTATAAACTCCTGGGGGACCATAAATCAGTTAAGAAGGATTGCAGTTTAGAATAACAGCCAATGAGCTGAAAACAAAATTGGAAGAACCCAGGGTCTACGCTGCTTCCCTTCCCACAGACTGTAACTTCATGTGAAGAGTGCAAGCTATCTGTACGAGGAGTCAGAGTGGTACCTCTCCAGGGCTTTGCACACCAATGATACAGGCCCTCAGGGAATGCAGATACCCTGGTAGTCTTTGGGATGAGGCTGGGTGGAGGGGCCAGCTTTCCTCAGGCAGGATCAGTGGGTGCCTCTGGGAGGCTAAGCTTACAGACTTCCAATGTGCCCAGCTTCTTTCCTAACCACCATAGGCCTCCTGAGGTGAAAAGGTGATTCTGTTGGGAAGGCAGGTCACCAGGATTCTCTCCATGCCAGGTGATCTACAGCCTCCTCCCTGAAAAGTCATGGTTCTTACACTGGTTTGCTTGGACTGTCCTGACCTATCACAGAAAGTCCCACATCCTGGGAAACGAGGACAGCTAGCCACTTTGCTCTCACTCTTGCCTGCACATGGGAATCACCTGAGTGCTTCAAAGGCATGGAAGCCCAGGTTGTAGTCCAGATATTATGACTTACCTGGCCTGGAGTGTAGCCAGGGTTTCAAATATTTTCCAAGTTCCCCAGGGTTTTGAATGTGCACCATGTTTGAGAATTCCTTCTGCAAACCTGGTTGATGTGGAACAGTTGGCCCTGAGACCCAGCTTCCCATTGTATTTACTAAACACTCACAACAAGAGGGCATAGAAAAATCTAGATCCCCAATTAGAATAAACAAGTAACATCTGCTCATTCCATCCAAGAAGCACCTGCAATGTTCTTCGGGTCCTGCCAGATGATGCTGGGTTTGCTCCGTTTCTTAGTATCTCCTCTTCTTTCTTCCCTATGTAATGGGTGGAGCAGCTGGGAACACAGGTGTCTCGGGGGGGCACAGGTAACCAGGTTCTTGGGGACCACAAATAATGAATTGAGCAAAACATACAGAGAGTTTATAACAGAGAGCATTAAGCAATAGTATATTCCACAGAATATGACAGTGGACTAACTGAACAGAGATTGGCCCTCAGCAGTTGGAAGGATTCAATTCTTATAGGATGGATATTTCCTGGCTGGTTTTAGTGGACTTTTATTGCACATGTACAAGTAGTTATATTACTTTTAAGATACTGCACATGTGGTCTCCCATGATTTTCCTTGATTGCCTACTGGCAGGGCATGGACCCACAATACTAACTGATTGTAATGCTATTATAATGAGGCAGAGATCATGCAGCATCTTCTGCGCAGGTGCAGTCATGATTCATCATGACTTAGCAGAAAGTGGGGACAATTGGTCTTAGAACAGAGTCTCTGTCCTGTATTAATATCCTTTGTCCTAGTCCTGGGGTACCTCTAGGGTTTCCTCATTCCTGACTATCTCCTACCTCAACTTTACCCTGAGAGACATGGTTCCCAAAAACCTTTTTTGGGTTGTTGAAGGGTGATGATTGTTTTTTCTTTTTAATCTTCTTCTGGCATAGACCAGGCAGTGGTCCCCGCCTATGGAGAACCATGGAACTTTCTCCCTATTCTGTCTAGAGGTTGAAGAGTAACTCCTGAGAATGTCATGGCTGCTGTATGTTAGTCAACATCCACATCATCCTTAGGGATTGATGAGAAACCTCAGAGCATCATAATTTTGAAGTGGAACTGCTTAAGTCTAGAAGATACAAATTTAATAAGTAAATTAAGCAAAAAAAAATGTCCTAAAAGTAATAAGAGCAGCAATGATATTAAGGGACCTAGAAGTAGTAGCCATGTGAAGCTAGGGAGCCAGGAGGTCAGGGTCCTCGGCCCTATTTCTTGTATTTATGTAGCCACTCTGCCTGTTCATAATTTTTTCTTATATTAGTTTCAACCATTCTGGAGTTATTTACATAGGTGCAGCAGGTGTGATTGATCACAGCACATATCTCACCTTTTTTTTGCTAGAAGATAGTCAAGGGCAAAGCAATTGTCCATGACTACATTTGCCAGTGAATCTACTGATGTTGATAGTGCAGCTAGGGCATCAGCAGTACCTTTGGAGACTTCTATAATCTTAGTAAGTTCCCACAGGGTGGTCTCATGGTAGACAAAGCCTCCCCAGGGGGCTGTAGTGGCTACCAGCAACAGCTCCAGCTACTACTGAACCAAAAGCTCACTTTTTTCTGCTGACAGACTGCCTTCCAGGACCCTGGGTTATGTTTATGACAGTAATGTTTTGAGGTGTCAAGGTCCCTAGGCTATAGGCACCCCCATGTTTAGAGTTGCTGAGATGTGTATAAGCAATAGCTTCTTGAAGTTCTGAATGATGGGTTAGCCAGTTATTGGGAGTTCCACATAGCCAAACAAGGTCCAGGGGTACAGCAATGACTATGCCATTGGTGGAGTTATATTTGTTAAGGAGGGAGTCTGGCAAGGGAGAAAGGCAATCCTTAATGGGGCCTATTTTCCCAATCATCCCCTCCCACAGAAGGTGGTAAAAATTTTGCAAATATCCCTCAAATGGCCTGGCTTAATTTCCAACCAACACATTTCATAGTATTGTTGATATCTGCATTAATAATTTTGTCAAAGCAGCAATAGGTACTGTTAGGAATGCAGTTAGAATCATAATTTGCATAGCATATTATATGTGACTAATTCAAAGGTTGGAATATTTCTGCCTCAGAAAGATCCTGTAGAAAGCTGGAACTTGAAAGAGAAGTCAGGACTTCAAATGGGTTAATGGCTCCACTATGAGTATTATAATTATAACATGAGGCGTATCCTATAGTACTGTTGCACTTAACAGAGTACTGGAATAGAGGGAAGATGGTCACAAGGTAGCAGGGAATGGATTCCACTTCCCCGTACACATGGGAGAAAAACCTAGCCAATCTACAGAGGAACAGAGCAAACAGACAACAGTACGGCAGCATATATGAAGACAGGAGACCAAAAATTATAGCGGACATTGAAAAACCAGATGGTAAGGAGAATGCTTCAGGACAATCAGGTCCCTGGGACCAGGGCGGCTGCAGTCCCAGGCCCTGCACCCGCTGGGTCCTCCACAGGGTTCTTGGGAGAGAGCCAGGTCAACAGTTCCTTCCCCTGCCAAACAAGGTTTGAGAAGCACTGTGAGAGACCTGTTTGCTTGAAGTCACAGAGAGGGGAATAAGGACTAAGTGGCAAACACACAGGGGCTGTGAGCACCCACAGAGTCTGTGGACACCGGCTGGGGACAGTGGAGAGTTGGACTGTGATGGGCCCTGACCTGGATAGTCCCCGGTCTGGTTGGAGAATTGGGCAGTGTGAGAGACCAGGCCACTGTACAGAGCAGCAGACTTGAGTAGGAGGAATTTCTCAAAAAGAAAAAGTGAAAAAAGAGACACTGTTTGGGGAATTCATCTGCAACAGCCACTCCGACCTCCACCCCACCCAGCTGGGCAGCACTCCCAAGGTGGAGCAGAAGGCCTTGCACACCCCCATAGCCCTGGAAAGAGAGTGCACATGAACCTGAGGGACCAGAGGTGGCCAGGCCAAACATGCACAACCTGGGGAGACTGCGCTCTGAGGAAGGCCTGGATCCCACACCCAAAGCCCCAGGGAGAGGCACAAGGCTAACCCTGTGGAGAGTGAGAGCTCCAGGCTGACTGAGTGCTGATCAGAAAAGGAGTAAAGCTAAACCAATCACCCCTCAGCCTGCTGCAGCCAGCAAGACCAGCAAAACCAGTTTGGCCAGTTTGAAAACAGCAAGGGATTTTTTTTTCCGTACTTTTTAATTTTTTTTAATTTTTTTATCTTTCAACTCCTTTTTCACTTTCTTTCCTTCTTTCTTGTTTTAGTCCTTCTTCCTTTCATTCCAATTATATCTCTTCTTCCTTCCTTCTTTTTTTTTTTTAAATTCCCACAAGTGAGACCAAAAAGGCTGGAACTGTGAAAAGACCACAGTTGGACCCAAAGAGGGGTCAGCCCAACAGCTGAGAGAGTGAGACAAATTTCACTTTGCTATTACAGACAACCTGCAAGTTATTGCACATTTGTATTATTATTTTTTATTATTCTTACATCTTTTATTTTAATGGTATTTTTGTATTCCTCTTCTTTCTGTTTAGTCTTTGTTGCTTTGGTGGCTAAATTGTATCATTTGACAGGTTTCCCCTGTTCTCTCTTTCATAGTGTATTGCTAATTTACTGTCTTTCACTTTACTTGTGTTCCATTAGCACACTACTCAATGTCCTATACTCTATACTCGCTATTCTTGTTATCCAGATCACATAGATTCTGTCATATGATTGTGCTCCATTATTATTGTAAATAATAGCTGTTCCATACAATTGTAAATACTTCACAACAACCCTCCAAGATCTTAGCCCACTTCATGGTCTCCTGAACTCTATTACTGTTGTGGTTAACTCTATTCTCTCACACACTACACCTATTTTTTATCCTTTACTCTCACCTTACCTCAGAACTTGACCTCCCACAATCTCACTGCTTTCTAGATCCAACTCACAATCATTCCCTCCCCAACAAGAGTTTTATCTTCTTTCCATCCTTTCTCAAAAGTGGCTAGTTGGGTGGAAGATCACAGTTAACACTATACATAGCCAAAGGATCTCCTATCTCTTCTCTACTGGCTGCTACTGTAAATATCATAGAATATGCTCTTGCTGTCTTAAACCATTTTGCCTTCCCCCTCCAACTGATCACAAAAAAGTGTAGGTGGAAGCAGTGAACAACAGGATACCCACTGGAAGAGGAAACCCAACAACAAAGGAGCCACCGACAGATAACAACAGAAGAAGGTGAAGGAGGGAGTGGAAGCCACACTAACCTCAATCCAGGACCTATCTGGAAATACAACTAAATAGTGGAGAAGTTACACAGAACAAACAACTAAACAAGAGAAAGAAGGAATCCTCAAAACCTTGTACACCTGGAAGAACCAGCTTCAACACAACCTGCCGACACCAGTAAAACAAAATACAAGAGGTGGTGGAGAGAGTGACCCTCAGTTAACCAGTGGGTGGGAGGGATGCACCAAAGAAAGACCCAACAACAATCAAAACCCAAAAACAAACACAGAGACAATTTAAATGGCAGCCCAAGATCAGTGAGCTCAGGAGATCAAAAAGACTGCATCATTGAATCTCACAGGTATATTACCATAAAAGTTCACACCATAAACCCAGGGAGCCAGAACAGATCAATTTAAGAAGCAGAGGCTAACAAGAGTCTCACAAACAATGGGAAGACAAAGAAACAAACACTAAATGAAAGGAAAGGAGGGAACCTCAGAAAGAATGCTAAATGAAATAGAGGCAACTCAACTATCAGATATTGAGTTCAAAGCAATGGTTCTCATGAAGCTCAATGAGCGCACAGTGAATTACCAGAAACTACAAGGAAACTACCATGAACACACTGGAAACTATATTACCACAAAAAAGAAACTATCAACATGGCCAAGAGGAAATGAAGAATAAAATTTCTAAACTGAAGAACACAGTATAAGCAATCAAAAGCAGGATCGATGAAGTAGAAGATCACATCAGTGAGGACAGGACAAGTTAAAAATAAAGAACAAAGAACAAGAAAAGGAAAAGAGTCTCAGAAAGAATGAAGAGGGATTAAGAGAAATGCAGGACAACATGAAACATAATAATATCTGTATAATAGGGATACCAGAAGGAGAAGAAGGAGAGCAAGGAATAGAAAACCTGTTTGAAAAAGTAATGATGGAAAGCTTCCCTAATGTAATGAGGGAAAAAGTCACACAAATCCAGGGAACACAGAGTCCCAATCAAGAGGACCACAAAGAGGCCCACTTCAAGACACATCATAATTAAAGTGGCAAAATTCCAAGACAAAGAGAGAATCTTAAAGGCAGCAAGGGAGAAACAGGAAGTAACATACAAGTGACCCCCTGATAAGGTTAGCAGCTGATTTCTCAATGGAAATGCTTGAAACCATAAGTGAATGGCAAGAAATATTGCAAGTAATGAGAACCAGAGGCCTCCAAACAAGGCTTCTTTACCCAGCAAGGTTTTCAATCAAGATAGAAGGCCAAATAAGGAGCTTCCCAGACAAAAGAAGACTACATCTACTCCAAACCAGCTCTGCAAAAGATGCTAAAGGGACTGCTTTAAGAACAGGAAGAAAAAGACAGAGAGAGAGGAACACAGGTAGGAAAATGGCAATGAATAAGTAAGTACCTACCAATAATAACCTTAAATGTAAATGGATTGAATGCTCCAATCAAAAGACATAGAATAGCTGAATGGATAAGAAAGCATGACCCACACATATGCTGCCTACAAGAGACCCACCAAAGGACAAAAGACCTACACTGACTGAAAGTGAAGGGCCGGAAACAAATCTTCCAAACAAACAGACAGGAAAAAAAACCCTGGGCTAGCAATACTCATATCAGACAAGACTTCAAAAAAGAGGCCATAAAGAGAGACCCAGAAGGTCACTTCCTAATACTCAAGGGAAGAATCCAACAAGAACACATAAACAGTGTAAATATACATGCACCCAAGTTAGGAGCACCCAAATACATAAAGAAAATTTTAGAGGACTTCAAGAAAGACATTGACAGCAATTATAGTAGGGGATTTTAACACCCCACTGTCATAAATGGGCAGATCTTCCAAACAAAATATCAGCAAATATACTGTGGCATTGAACAATGCCCTAGATGAAATGGACTTAATTGGTATATAGAGAGCCCTTCATCCTAAAGAAGCTAAATACACATTCTTTTCAAATACACATGGAACATTTTCAAAGATAGAACACACAATAGGACACAAAACAAGCATCAACAAATTCAAGAAAATTGAAATCATATCAAGCATTTACTCTGACCACAAGGACTGAAACTAGAAACCAACCTTGAGGGAAGAACCCAAAACACTCAAACTCATGGAGATTGAATAGCATGCTATTAAACAATGAATGGGTCAGGAATGAAATTAGGGAAGAAATCAAAAAGTTTCTGGAAACAAATCAAAATGAAGTCACAACAAACCAAAACTTATGGGACACAGTGAAGGCAGTCCTGAGAGGGATGTTCATAGCGATACAGGCCTACCTAAAAAAGATAGAAACATTTCAAATAAACAACCTAACCCTACACTTACAAGAACTCGAGGAACAACAACAAAGACAGCCCAGAGCAAGTAAGAGGAAGGAAATAACCAAGATCAGAGCAGAATTAAATGAAATAGAGACTAAAAGCACAATTCTAAGGATCAATGAATCCAGGAGCTGGTTTTTTAAAAGATAAACAAAATCGACAAGCCTTTAAGCAGGCTCATCAAGAAAAAAAGAGAGAAGACCCAAATAAACACAATTGGAAATGAAAGAGGAGAGATTACAACTGATACCACAGAAATACAAAGGATTGTAAGAAATTACTATGAAGAACTGTATGCCAAGAAATTTGAAAACCTAGGTGAAATGGACGAATTCCTAGAAAAATAGAATCTTCCAAAACTGAATGAAGAAGAAACAAAGCCTGAACAGACCAATAACAGCTGACAAATTGAAGCAGTAATCAAAAGAAACCTTACAGGCACAAAGGGGCTGGAAAGAAGTATTCAAAATCATGAAAGACAATGACCTATATCCAGGATTACTCTATCTAACAAAGCTATCATTTAGAATGGAAAGACAGATAAAGTGCTCCCTATATAAGGTCAAGTTAAAGGGACATCATCGCCAAGCCATTTTTATATGAAATATTAACGGGACATATCTAAGAATAGGAAGATCAAAAGTATGAACAGTAAAATGTCAACAAATGCACAGCTATCAACAAATGAACCTAAAAATAATAAAAGAAATGAAAACAACAAAAACAAAAACTAAACAAACTAGAACAGAAACAGAATCAGAGAAATGGACATCACCTGGAGGGTTTTCAGAAAGGAGGAATGGGGGTAAAAAGTAACTGGGAAGAAGAAGCATAATTGGTAAGCATTAAATATACGAGGAGAGGTCAAAAATGGTATAGAAAACAGAGAACTCAAAGAACTTATATGTACAACCCATGGACATGAACCAAGTGGGGGATGCTGGAGGGCTGGGGGTTGCAGGATGGAGGGGAGATAAAGGGCAGAAAATTGGGAAAACTGTAATAGCATAATCAATAAAATATAATTTAAGAAAAAAGGTGAAGGGGAATATAGTTAATAATATGGTGGTAAACCTTCACAGTGACAGATGACTACTAGATTTAGTGTGGTGATCACATTGCAAGGTATATCAATGTCAAATCACTATACTGTATGCCTGAAACTAATATAATGTTACATACCAACTATAATTAAATTGTTTAAATAATAATAAAATAAATATACATTATATCAGTGCTGGATAAGTGCTGTTCTTGGGGAGTAAGTAAATAAAGGACAACTTGTATATCAAAACAAAAAAAATTCATGGTCTAGTGGCATTGTTAGATTGTTACCCTTTAAAAAAATGAAGAAAAAAATTTTTAAAAATGTCCATACTACCCAAACCAATTTATACATTCATTGCCATCCCTATTGAATTACCAGTGACATATTTCACAGACATAGAACAAACATTTCAAAAATTTATATAGAACCATAAAGGATGCCAAATAGCTGCAGCAATTTTGAGAAAGAAGAACACAGTAGGAGGGATCACAATACCTGATATCAAAGTGTATTAAAAGCCCACTGTAATCAAAACAGCCTGTTAATGGCATAAGAACAGACAAGTGGACCAATGGAACAGAATAGAGAGCCCAGAAATGAACCCAAGTCTCTATGGTCAATTAATATTTGACAAAGAGGGCAGAAGCATAAAATGAATTAAAAATAGCCTCTTCAACAAATGGTGTTGGGAGATCTCAACAGCTACATGTAAAAAAACTATAACTGATCACCAACTTACACCATGCACAAAAATAAATTCAAGGTGGATAAAAGACTTAAATATAAGTCGTGACACCATAAAAGTTCTAGAGAACATAGGCAGCAATATTTTCACCAATCTGTCCCCTATAGCAAATGACATAAAGGAAAGAATAAACAAAGGAGGGACTTCATCAAAATAAAAAGCTTCTGCGGAGCTAAAGGAAACAGCGTTAAAATTAAAAGAGAACCAACTATATGAGAAAACATATTTGCCAATGATACCTCAGACAGAGATTTGATCTCCAAAATATATAAAAAAATTCACACGACTCCACTCCAGGAAGACAAACAACCCAATTAAAAAATGGGCAAAAATCTGAACAGACACTTCTCCAAGGAGGACATACAGAGGGCCCCGAGACATATGAAAAGATGCTCAGCATCATTAGCTATCAGAGAGATGCAAATTAAAACCACACTGTGATACCACTTCACACAGGACAGAACTTCCATCATAAATCAATAAGCAGCAAGTGCTGGAGAGGACGTGGAGAAAAGAGAACTCTAGTGCATTCTTAGTGGGAGTGCAGACTGGTGCAGCCACTGTGGAAAACAGTATGGAATTTCCTCAGAAAACTAAAAATGAAACTGCCTTCTGAACTGGCAATTCCACTTCTGGGATTACATCCTAAGAACCCTGAACCACCAATCCAAAAGAACCTATGCACTCCAATGTTCATAGCAGCACAATTTCAAATAGCCATGTGCTAGAACCAACCTAAGTGCCCATCAGTAAATGAGTGGATCAAAAATCCACTTACATTTACACAATGGAATACTACACAAGAGAGAGAAAGAAGGAACTCCTACCCTTCGTGACAGCATGGATGGAAGTGGAGAGCATTAGCTAAGTGAAATAAGCCAGGCAGTGAAAGACAAATACTATATGATGTCACCTATAAGTGGAACCTAATCAACAAAACAAACAAGCAAGCAAAATAGAACCAGAGACATTGAACTTCAGAACAATCTGACAGTAGCCAGAGGGGTGGTGCGAGGGGATAATGGGGGAAAAGGGGGGAAGGGTTTGCAGGAACATCTATAAAGGACACATGGACAAAACCAAGGGTGGGTAGAATCAGGGGAGGGAGGTGAGGCTGCCTGGGATGGGAAAGAGTGGTGGGGGTAAATGCAGAAAACTCTACTTGAACGATAAAATAATTTTTAAAAAAAGAAACAACAAAGAAATTTTCAATTTGGACACGCTTAGATATGATTCCACCCAGAAGGAAGTAAATAAGCACCCTTACAGAAGACCAGTACTGATAGAAAAATTCCAAAAAGGGCAAGTATTCAATGCAATGGTAATTTTAATACATCATCATTAATCATTACTTATCTTTTCGGGTTTATTACTTTTGAACAAGTCCTCTAGTGGATCACTGTTATAAGTCTGGGCTTTGGGTCTCCAGCTAGTCCTGGGTCAGATCAGGATCAGTAGAAGCTGGCTTTACCCTGGAAATATGAACCCAACCATGGACCCTTAGGGGTACTCAGATCTCCCTGGTAGGGTCCTTTCCATTTAGAGTTGAGTTGGTATGCTGGTGATACCTCTTTCCTAGTTTTAAGGAGTATCCAGTCCCCTGGAGATATAGTACTTTGAAAATCCCCTTTTGGGGCTGGGAAAACTTTGTTTTTATATTCCTGTAAAGCTTTTTGTACTGGCCTTAAGTTTATTATTTACTTAACTGCTTGATGGGTCTCTGTATCAAATATTAGATCCAGGAGTTTTTAAAAGTTGGCCATACAGCATTTTGAATGGGCTGAGGCTAGTATTGGCCTCAGGGGAGCCACTAATTCTCCTAAGAGCTATAGGTAGCAACTTAGTCCAGTTCTCACAAGTCTGCTGACAAAGTTTTGCTAATTTTCTTTTTAAAGTTTGATTTTCCTGTTCACCTTTCCAGAGGGCTGCAGTCTCTGATAAGAGTGAAGATAACTCTTCACTCTTATGCCTAGAGCTTCAGAGACTTCTTGAGTGATCTTAGAAGTGAAGGATGGCCCGTTACCACTTTGTGGGGATTGTGGGAGACTGAATCAGGGTTTATTTTCTTTAGGAGATCTTTTGCTGTGTCTGTTGCCTTCTCCAACCTTGTCAGAAAAGCTTAAATCCAGCCAGTAAAGGTATCTATCAGAACTAGTAAGTATTTATATCCGCACAAAGAGGCATTTTTGTAAAATTAATCTACTAGTCCTCTCCTGGATAGGTCCCCCCCTCTTTTTTTTTTTTTTTTTTTTTTTTTTTTTTGCAGTTTCAAAATAGGTTCTATCAGCAGGGGCAGGAATGGCTTTTGCCCAGCATTGTTGTAGGCACAAAGAGTACAAGCCTGGAAAATATTATTTATAGTAGTAACTATTCTCCTGTCTATGAATAATTTATTAATTGGTCTTATAGCATCCCTTCCAATGAGGAAGGTGTCATGCAAAGCCTTTAAAAATTTCCACTGGAAGGCCTGGGAAAGGAAGAATTTGTGTCCAATATATATCTAGGGTCTTTCATGGATAACCCTTTCCTTCAAAGCCCAAGTATTTCCTCAGATGTGTAGTTGGGGCTTACTATTTCAGACCATTACAGAGGGAATAAAGCCATTTGTTTGGCAATCCCTAGTGTTGCCTTCTGTGTTTCTTGGTCTGCTCCCAGTCCTGCTGGAGTGAGTAAAATCAACAATCTGTGAGCACAAACGAGTCAAAACTGAGATGATTCTGTAGGTATTAGGGAGGCTGGATTTAAGATATTAACAAGTTTTTATAGTTATTTCAGGATTGTCAAGAAGAAGAGCCTGATATTTGGTCAGTCTATTTCCTGTTAGCCAAAGATGCCCTTTCATTTTTAATCCTCCTTGTACCTAATACGAAGTTAAGACCTCTAACTTCTGCCCAAGAGTTAACTTAGCAGTTTCCTCAGTTAATGTAGTTGTGGCTGAACCTGCTCTTAGACACAGAGGCTACCTGGTTGCTATAGTAACCAGCTTTTTAGAGAAATATGCAACTTGTTGATGTTCACTCCCTAGTCATTGAACTAAGACCCCTAGGGCTATTCATTGCTTCTGTATCCCATATAAAGAGAAAGGCTTAAGTTAGGGATATCTAAAGCTGGGGCCTCAACTAGGGCCTGTTTGATTTTATAAAAGGCCTGATCATGTTCCTTTCTCCATGTAATGGGTTTGGTGTCTCTTGTCTTAGCAGCTTCTTACAAAGGTTTAGCAATTAGCCCAAAGTTGGGGATATAAATCCTGCCATTCCCTAATGGGTGAAGCTTCTGTTTAGTAGCAAGTGGAGTTAGCTCTGTAATGGCTTTAATTTTCACCTGTGATAATTGTCTAGTCCCAGGAGTCAAAATATACCCTAAATAATTTACTTTTTCTTTGGTAATCTGAGCCTTCTTTTTCTGATACCTGATACCCCTTTTAGCTAGAAAATTCAGAGTTTGAATGATACTGTATTTCAATCAGAAGCCTACTTGGAGGGGCTGTGGATTAGTATATCATCTACGTATTGTAAAACAGCTCTTTCTTGTAACTGTAGCTCTCTAAGTTTCTTTTCTAATACTCTCGCAAAGAGGTGCCCTTGTGGCAATACAGTCCAAGTGTATTGCTAGTGTATCATTGTCTTTGGATCTGCCCACTCAAAAGCAAACAGATACTAAGAGTCAGGAGGCACAGTGATACAAAAGAAGGCATATTTCAAATCTAACACTGAATAAAACTGAGCACCATCAGGTATCAGCAGGAGTAAGGTTAAGGGTTAACTACTATTGAATGTAAGGGGACTACTGCTTCATTGACTAACCTTAGATCCTGGACTAGCTTATCCTAGTTGGTAGGCTTTATTACCAGTAAGATGGGAGTGTTGACAGGAGATTGAGCAAGGAGATTGACAAGGAACTATGAATTAGTATTGTATAAATTTATTTATGATAGGCTGCAACACTTCCAAAGTCTCCTACTTAATGGGATATTGTTTCCTGTGAGGATAATCTGACCCATGCTTTAACAGGATTTAAACCAGTAATGCAGTCTTTGTTCCTCCCAGAATACCCAACTCCCAAACAAGGGGGTTTACTGTTTCCAGAACCGACCTTGGGATTTTCTCCTGGTTTTGGCTTCTACTGATTATTATGATCTTGCTTAACTCAAGTGGCTATTCAAGGAAGAACAAGTTGGTTTCCATGCAGGCTAAAGTGTACCAACCTAATAGGCACTGAGGAACAATCAAAAAGGAGTGTTTGAATATTAGACTCTCAAATTGACAAGTGATAGGGGGTGTATAGAAATAGGCCTTAAGATTTCTTTCAACCCCCATTATCTTAGTAGATTTGGAGGAAAGAAGTCCAGGGTAAGAATTAAGGACTGAGTAAGTGGCCCCAGTATCAATGAGAAAGTTGATTTTCTTACCTGCCATATCCAGAGTTATCTAGAGCTCCTCAATAGAGATGTGAATGAGTATTCCCTGAGGCCAATCTGTTTCCTGGGCATCCTCAGTCCTCAAGAGTAGCCATGGCCTTGGGAAATGACCCCTTTACTCTCTGGGAATGGGGCCAGTCTACCTTCCAGTGCCAGGGTGTGGAACTTTTGTTCTTTCATAGAAGATAGAGTCCTAGAGGTGGTCAAGTGCAGTTCTTCATCAATGTCTGGGATAACAGGTCTGATTTGTTTGTCCCTGATTCTTTTGAGTCCTCCCTCAGCTCTCCCAGTGGGGCTGGCTTCTCTACCAATAGCTGTACAAAAATCTAACACAAGTTGCTCAGTTTGCTTCTCCCTTTTATTCTTTCCCTGTTTTCTTTTCTCCAAATCCCTATTGTTAAAGACCAAAAAGGCTGTATCTGTGAGCTAGTCTGGGTTGGGGGTATTCTGTGGGCCCATTTGTAATTTCTAAAGCTTTCTGTGAATATCCAGGGCAGACTGGATTAGAAAATGCTGTCCTATCAAGATTCAATGCTTCAGGGAAAATGGATCCAAGTTTGTATATTTTCAAAAGGCTTCTGCTAATCCGTTTCTGAAGTGAACCTGGTTCTCTTCCTTGCCCTGGGTGATTTCCCTGATCTTTTCATAATTTACATGTTTCTTGATGCAGCTTCTCATTCCTGACAGTAAGCCATCTACCATTGTATCCCTACATCAGATTCCCACCCAATTTTTGTATCCCTGGTTGGGAATTGGTCTGGGTTTGCCTGGGCAGTGGGCTGGTTAGTATTAGGATCTGGGGCATGCAATTGGTCTGCATGTTAATGGGCTTCCTCCTAGATTCACTGTTTCTCATCTGAGGAATAGCAGGTGGTTAAAATTATATATAAATCTCTCCATGATATATCAAAGGCCAAAGTAGAGTTTGGAAATTACTAGTGAAACATGTAGGATCCTCCAAGAAAATTCCCCACCTGTACTTGCACTGTTGTAGAGCCATTATAGAAAAGGTCACTTGTACTCTTATAGGGCCTTTGGTGACTGCTACCTGCCTCAAGGGAGGGAGTATGGGAGTGGTAGAGAGATATGAAGTCCCACTCCTAGTATGTCCCACTAGACTGGGTCTTTCCTCAGCTGGTGGCTTTGGGTAGACCAGAGAGTAAGATGACAGAGAGGATGATCCCTCTTAAGTAGGTACAGGGGCTCCTGGATTCTGGGGTCCACTTAATTGCCCCTGAGGACAGGTGAGAAACTAAGGATACCTTCTAATTGATCAACACTTAGGCCCATAGGTTCTGCCTGGGTGGGTCCAGAGCAAAGCAAGGGATCTTGGTACTGAGCCACAAAGGCCTGCACATAAGGAATTTTGGACCATTTGCCTTCCCTCCAGCAAAATAAATCTAATTGTAGTAGGGTATTATATTTATTGCTCCTGTTTTCTACCCATACCTTTCTGTCCCCTGATTTATATTGAGGTCACACAATATTAAAAAGAAAACTAATCTCTTTCTTTTTAAGTTTTTAGGGTCAAATTTATCCCAGTTGCTAAGAATGCAACCCATTGGCAATTTGGGAGGGATGGAAGGTATGGGTTCCATCTTGACTGCAGCAATCCTACATAGGAAAAAAACAAAACAAAACAAAACAGAAAGATACTCTCTTGCAATCTAGAGGTGTCTCTCTTTGCTTGCTTCAGGAGATTTCCCTAGTGATCCATAGGGTGTCCCCTGCAATCCCACCATCGTACTAGACATCTCTGGCAAAAGGGATTGTAGTAAGTGTTGGCCGACAAATCTAAAAAACTTAAGAGCTCAATCACCATGGACTAGCTTTGTGCCTTTTTCTATGCTCAATTTGGAGACTCCAAATTTCCTAAAAATGATCTGCATAATTCATGATCCATGTTCAGGCTCCAAAGAAATGTAGGCTGGGAATCACTCCAGCAGCCTTGAGCAATTGCCAATAATCCTGAAGACCCCACACCCACTGCTCTTTCCAGGTAGTCTGAGTACATTTCTATTCCTGTATTTTTCATCTACAGAGACCCTCATCTTCCTAAGCCTTCAGGTCTGAGGCATAGGAGGTGTCTAACTAGCAAAATTATTTTGTGCCCCATAAGTCACTGAGAGGCACAGCAAGATGACCATAATATAAAATGACCCTTTTCCAAATCACAGATAGGACATTCAGGTATTCTTCTACCTGATTTTTTCAGAGCTTTAAAGAAATTGTACCTGAGTCTAAAATTTTTGAAGAAGGGACCTCTAGAGGTATCTAAAGGCACCCCCTTCACACTGGAGGTGGATCTCATAGGGGGATGACAGCCATAGAGGAGAAGTTAAACTACTTCTATAGGAGTGAGTAAACCACTTTAGAATTTCAAATTCAATTAACTGGGCATGAGTGGCCCCATATGACTATTTCTGGTAAAAAGTGACCAGCAGGCACCTGTTAAGCACCTCTGGCCGATGTAGCTGCTTGCAATGATAGTATGCAATGATAGTGATACAGGCCAAATATTGGAGTGGTTCATTTCTGTATACAGTGATAGAACTATCAGTGGCCCCAAAATAGATATTCTGGGCACAAATACAGCATGAACCCTTTCTACACAACAGGCAAGCAGTGTATACGCACAAGTATAAAGGTCAAAATTAGCTTGGAAGGACAGTGTAAAAGATTGTCTGTGGGGCTGACAAGGAGACTGAAAAAGGAAATCATAATACGAGCAAGGTAGCAACTGATATCCCGTATGGAAGGTCAAACTATGCCTATGAGGAAGCCTCTGTAAAGTGGGCAGTGTCTTCTGGTTTTTTACAGTGTTCCTGACTGGTGTGCAGACATTTTCTTGTTCCTGGTGGGGACTAAATGCTAACCCCAATCCACATTCAGGTTATCTTCTCATGGGTGTCTTCAAACGGTGGGCACTCTTGTGGCTTTTAATTGCCCAACCATGTCCGCAGTTTGGCAGTGGATTTGTGGCAGGAAACATGACTCACCAAAATGGAATAGAAACATGCAATCAAGTAGATAGAAATGGAAAGGAAATATACCTGGGAGCTGGGGCAGCAAAGGGGGCTTACCACTCTGGCATCTTCTCCTGGCCATGACTTGCCAAAAACTGTCACAGATATCCAGTTTCTTGATGATCACAAATAATGAATTGACCCAAACACACAGAGTTTATAACAGAGAGAGTTAAGCAACAGTATATTCCACAGAAAATGGGAGTGGACTGATCCAGGCACCAGCCCACAGTGTCTGCAGCGTTAGGGATGAGATGAGACAAATTCACATGGACTACAGAAATCCTGTGGATAAAAAGGGATGACACAGCCACTCTCTTAGTGAAAGAGAGGGCTGACCCAGTGCCTTGCCTAGACAGGCTTTTATTGCTTTTCTGGGCACATTACATTGAGGATGGTCCTCATTTACTATGCATAGGTTCACTTTAGGTGGTTACCTTTTACAGAAAACAAAGGAGAGGATGTTGCTAATTACATCAAAAAAAGAAGGGTATTTGCAAATATAAAGAGAAAAGTGGTCGAACTGATTAAACTTGCCCTAGGGAGGTTTAGCATAGATTTTAGGAAGTTCCTTTAAAAATAGGCAGTAAGTGTTTGCTGCCTCAGTTCAGCGTGAAGGAGTTTTGGCAAAAAGCAAGTCTCAAAGTGGCCTAGGTACAATGCAGGCCTGATTCCCAATGGGAGAACCTATCTGTGGCGTGGGTCCTGTGTACCAGGCCTTGCTTTCCACTGGCCTTTCCAAGTGGGAGCTGGGCTGCATTTTCCATGCCACACAGAATGGTCTCCCATAGTGGACTAACTTCAAGCAGAGATTGGCCTTCAGCAACTAGAGGGATTCTATTCTTATCGGGTGGATATTTCCTGGGTAGTTTTGGTAGCCTTTTATTACGCATGTCCAAATAGTTAATATTACTTTTAAGCTACTGCACATATAATCTCCCATGATTTTTCTTGATTGCCCACTGAAAGAATGGGGCCCCACAATGCTAATTTATTATAATGCTATTATAGTGAAGGAGGGGTCATACAGCATCTTCTGCGCAGATGCAGTCATGATTCATTATGATTTGCGCTTTCCAGGAAGTGGGGACAACTGGTCTTAGAACAGTCTCTGTCCTGTATTGATGTCCTTTTGCCAGTCCTGGGGCACCTGGAGTTTCCTCATTCTTGAGAACTTGATTTTAGAACAGGGTCTCTGTTCTTAATGTCCTTTTCCCTATTCCTAGGGTGCCTCTGGAGTTTTCTCATTCCTGACTATCTGCTACCTCACAGATGCTTGAGCCTGGCTGTCCTGTTATAAAAATGCACAAGCACACAGTCTTCCCTTCAGCATAAAGGGTTTGTAAACACATGGACCCAAGACAAGAGCTTTTGCCATTTTACACAGCAAGGGACAAAATTGGTCCCCAAACCCTGGATCTTTAGTTCAGAAGTTACCAGAATAGAAACATTTTTTAGTCTACACTCTCTCAAAGGGAGGAACAAGCTGTTTTGTATCACTGTGATCATTTTGTGAAACATAGAAAGTATGACAGGGATCTCCCATGTTAGACCATGATGTCCCATCTGTATGTAGCATGTAAATGGTAGTGCTCCTCATGGAGCCTCTATGATATGAAGATGCTGAATAACATGGCTAAAAGCAGCCTGCTTGTCAATGAAGCTTTATCTGTTTGCTGTTTCTGACATATTTTAACAGAAATTGTCTCTTACACAATTCCTGGATTTTTGTTGAGCAGTCACCCTAGAACTGAACAAAAATGGATACCAAGTTTCCCCAACTTGGCCTATGAGAACAAAAAGCAAGAGTGATTCCCAAGCAGACAGCTGGGGTTTATGGGGATGAGAGTGCCTGCACTGTGTGTATGCTCAGAACCAGGAGGAGAGTGGGGGTTCTGTAAAGTTGAACTAGAACTTAGATTGAGATTATCCAGGGCATTGCCTCCCTCATAAAGGCCAGCAGAGAAACCAGGAGCATGCACCTGGGGACCAGTACCACTTGGGATCATTTGAACAGAGCTGATCTTATAGAGACCACTCACCTGGTCACTCATCAAATGTTTAGTAAGTTCCTGCCATTCCCCCAGTGCATGAGCCCAGGCTTTGGGCAGAACAGGTGGACAAGGGAGATGTGGACCTGTCTCTGGAGCTCACAGCTGAGCATGGAAGGCAAACATTAAAAAGCATTACTAAAATATGTGAACTCTGATAGGATAGTCCTCTGAGACAGAGGAAATCCTTGTAGGGGACTGAGTACAGAGATAAGGAATGCAGACTGACACCCTGCCTTCCTCTCTGTATCTATTGCTCCTACAGCAGAGCACAGGATGGATAGCAACAAGGAGGGTGCTAATGGCAGAGATAATAGCAAATTCCATTTTAATGGAGAATGGCTGCTTGGCTGAGGATGGGCAGTTACAGTGAATTACGTTCTAGGATCTTGGAGTGTGGGAGTACTGCCAGAAAAATAAAACTCAGCTAATTAAGACTTAATTACTACTGTCTTATGAGGCTTCCCATTTTGTATTCCCTTAGCCCTGCTTCATTAAAAATTATTGGTGGTTAGTTCCCAACCTCACTTCCAAGCTAAAAACTTTGGTGAGGAAGAAGACATAAAAACTTGTCTTCAAGATCCAAAAATTAGGGAAAAGAGAGGGCAGCCATGAAGTGGACCAAAGTTCCTTCTCAACACAGAGCTCCAGACCTCATCAGATCAAGTCAGAACCACAGAGGACAGAAATTCATTTTGTGAGTCCTCTCAGTTTCACCTTTTGTGGTCCATTGCAAAGGCCTTGGTATTTTCAGTTTGACTAAAAAATATACTGACTCCCATACCTGCCTACACAATGTGCGATCTGGCCAAAATCTGTTTCTGGAGATGGGCCAGACAGTGAGTTATGACATTCTACGAGGAGAGTGGGCTCTGCCTTAACCCTGACCATAAAGAATCCCCTGCTAAAGTAGGATCACCCCCCTCAGTATCACATGACCCTCCTGGGAGTTATACCCTCTGGCAGCCTCCACCTTCATCTGCCAAATGATGCACCATTTTACTAGGGGTCCCTCCATGATGGTCACAACTAAATCACACAACACTCCCCACACTCCTGGTGTTGTTTCTAATCTTTACTCTTAGAGCAGGACAAGGAAGAAAGGGGTTAGGGTTGATACCTAGGTTTATCACAAAACATCAAATCATGTACAGCATCCAAAACCTCCATATCCTGCTACCTCATGGCAATAAGAAACATGGTTTAAACCAACACCTTGTTATGTAATTGAGCAAACAAATCTAAATATTGGTCTTACATCAAATCACTTTATTAATGTATGAATTGTAACAAATCTAGCTGAATAAGGGAGTGACATGATAAGGAAAGTATAATTCCAAGGCCATCAGCTAAAGACTAGAGTCTCAAGTATCCTGCAGTCAATTTAATAATCTCATGCCACAGTGTCTTCCCTGGGAAATGAGAACCATGATAGCCTTCTCCATACTCTTATTATGCTATAAAGATTAAATAAGGTAAGTCTGAACATGCTTTAGAAAATTTAGTGTTATTCAAAAGAAAGGAAATGTCATATTGGGTAGAAAGCAGGGCACTAGAGGTGTAATATCTATCCCATTCTTGGCATACTGGCATCCAAGAAGAACTCAGGCCCCACATTTGTGGTGCTCACCTGGGCTACTGCTGACCATGGGTGTTTTCTTGAGTCCTTACCAGTTAGAGAGAACTATTGTCATCAGCTAGGAGCAGACACAGTTTCCCTTGGCAAGTACTCTCTCCTTGAAATCAGTTAAGTTCAAGGTTGGAAGGGAGACAGAGATGAGCCATACACTCACTTCATTTGTTTTGACTTGCTCATCTTGATTTTCTTTTTCTTCTCCCTCCTTCCTTTTCAACTCTGCAGACCAATAAAGCCGTGGCCAAGGGGGATTTCCACCAGGCCAGCACCAGCTCTCGGCGGGCCCTGTTCCTGGCTGTGCTCTCCATCACAATCGGAACGGGCATCTACGTGGGCGTGGCTGTGGCCCTCATCGCCTACCTCTCCAAGAACAATCACCTATGAGCTTCTTCTGGGCACGCAGGGGAAAAACTTGGGGCCAGTTGTGTGTAGATGCAGAGCAAGCAGGGCTAGCAAGGGAGAAACACCTGTGTGATGATGTGTAGTATAAATTATTGCCTAAAACTCCATAACACCCTGAAGTTTTCTACCCATAAATTTCTTTTGTTTTTACTCTTTTAATTTTTACAGCACTGTGTAGAACATGAGACAGATAGGCACTGCTAACTTTTCTAAGTGGAAGCTTCAGAGATCTTTACCCTTGATGCTGTCTTTGGATGGATTCTGGTAAATTAGTGACAGTGCATCTCTCTCTGCAGCCTGCCAGTGCCTGAAATGCTGTTGCATTAGCAATATACAAATAGTAAAAATGTGTTTATTTTTTATGGAATATAGTACAATAAGCAGAAGGCTGGGGATGTGTCACTCTTGTATCTGTTGCCCTACTTGACTCCTGTGGCATGCCCCCAGTCTATGCACCTTCCATACAAAAAGAAAACAGGGCTGAGCAAGAAGAGACAAAACTGCTAACAGGAACACCACTGTCATTAGTTTTCAATGGGTCCAGCCCTGAGAATTCAAAGTCATACTAGTGTGAGACCTGTCCCCAGGCCCAGTCTTTCATTCCCTCCATTCCCCAACCTAGGATCATCTGGTGTCCCTTGGAAGATGTCCAAAGTCAGCAGTCACCACACAGCAATTTGTAGTCTTGGGCCTCATTGATCTAGGGTTGGGGGAAGCAGGCCACAGTCTGTCCCAATATTTCTCCCAGAAGGACCTGAAGGTTTGCTCCAGGAACTCAAGGCAAAGGAGCTATGGACACCATCTCAGCATAAAGACACATGCTTTCGCACTCACCTTGGTGATAAGCAGTGGCACTAATGATCTAAGAAGGAGATGAACATTTTCTGTTGACTAAATGAAGTTATTTTCTTGTCATTTTTAGGTGCAACTATTGCTTCATGCTGCTTAAATTATCAAATGAATGCTGAGAAATAAGTAACCACAAACATTTTAATACCATTTCATTGTTGTTTCATGAGTGTTCATTATTTAGCAAAAATTATCTTGTAGCTCTTTTGCTTAAAACTTTTCTCTCTGATTAATACTATATTTATTGGGTTTCACTTATAGTTTTTACTTGTTCCAATAACTACAGAGCCATCCAGGACTCAGCTGCTGAAACAATAGTAGGGTCTCTAAGATGAGAATTACATTATCTCTGACCACTTGAATACTGTTAATATGTATTATTGTCCTGATACTCTTAGTGTACATTGAGACCATCTCTCTAGATAATGGTTCGACTCCAGCAATTACAGAATTCCTGCTTGCCTGGGTCCCAGCACCAGATTTCTGATTTGATTGATTAGAGTGTAGCCAGGTGATTCCAATGTGGTGTGGGAGTTAAGAACCACTGTCCTGGAATAAGGATTCAGGTCTGATCTCCCTCACCCTTGAGCTTAAATACACAATATTCTGAAAGTTATTAGCACTGCCTTTCTGGGTCAAGTCCAAGATCTATTTCCATTTGGCTCTAATAGATGCTTCAAAAAATGTGCTCTAAAAAGAATATATGGAAGAAACACAAATGTCCTTGTATGAATTAGAGTAACCTGGTGAGAGCATGGATTTGGGATCCAGACAATCTGGATTTGAATCCAGTTGTGCTACTTTCTAGCTGTGTGATCCTGGGTGTAGTTCTCTGAACTTTATGTCTAGAAGAAGATTATAAGTGAGGCCCACTTCCTAGAATTGCTGGTATGTGTAGAAACACAGAGCCCAGCTGCTTGGCATGGGTCATGTGAAGGAATTGGGGTGGTCACTGTTATTTCCAGTGCTCAGGTAGTCATCCCATGGCTTTTTTGTGCCCTCTCATCTTTTTAGCCCAATCTCTCAGGGTTTATTTATAAGGAACTACTGTGTGAAATGAGCTTCTTTCTATTTTCCCTAAAATAGTTCATTTAAAGTTCAAGAGGTTTCCAAAGTTCTATGTCTTTGAATTTGATTAAGAAGTAGAACCAACCTTGTGTGTTGCATCCTGCCATCTCCACTTCCACATCATGGTTGGTCTACACTAGCCTCTGTGTGCCCAGGTACTCAGATTCCTACTGGGCCAGCTTTTCATTTTTCTCTCAGCTCCTGCCTTTCCAGGTGCGCAAGCTTTCATTTAAAATGGCTTCCCCCCTCTGTGTTTTGTGAAGCTCTACCGAGCCATTCCCAAGGACCAGCACCAAAACCACACGTGGTACCATATGGTGTGGATGGTCATATGTATGTGCAAGTGTTAGGGCCAAACTTGACAGAACAGCTGAATGAAGCACATGTGACCCCACAGCTCACTTGATAGGTAGACACAGTGGGGGATGTGGTTGCATGTCATCCTCAGTGGCTTTTAATGACTGCTGAGCAGCACAGAAATCTTCTAAGTGTTTGGGGCTGCCATGCACCCCTAAATTCACATTTTCCTAGCTGTCACTGCAGCCACCATGGATGAGGCACTGGCCTGCACAGACCCTGTACTAGGTAGGCTCACATTATCATATAGTCCCAAGAACCCCAGCAGGTAGGTGAAAAGGTGACAGAACTGAGATTCACAGAAGGGAACTCACCCATCACTGCATAAGTGGCAGCTATAGGAACCTCCAGCCCGGCTACTCCTCCAGGCCAAAAACTTCTTCTAGTATAACCATGCTTCCATCCATATCCCTCACGGTGGCACAACCTTTACTTCTATAGCAGCTCACTTCATTCTTGTAAAAACTCTTTTTTAGGACCAGTTTATTGACAAACAGACTCAGAGCACATAAGTAATTTTCCCCTAAATCATGTGCCAGGAAAAGAGCAAAATAAAGGTGTATCCTAGGCCATTGGATCCTAAACCTCATTGGCTTCCTCTTACACTGTGCTGCCTCAGCTGTGGCTTTGCAAGTGATAAAAATTGCATCTGGACCAAGATCCCATTGTTGGTGCATCAAGACTCTAAGGACTGGAAAGGCACTTTTGGTTTATGTGTCCACAGCCTGTCTTTGCCACTGGCTAGTAGGTCAATATGGGGAGAAAGATGGGAGGGTTGAGGTAACTTACATGGAAAATGACATCTCAGCAAAGGTATTAAGGGCATATTTTGTACCTGTGCACAGTGCTCTGCTTCCCACATTATTAGAGGCATCCATGACCGACATATTTCCATCTTCTTCAAGTCTCTTCTCATCCCTGCTTCACTAGGCATGCTTGCCTTATCAGGTGCCTCCAATTTAACCAGGTGAACCCACTTCACCAGGTATACCAACTTTTCCAGATATTCCAACACTTACCAAGGAACTACAATGAGTCTGAGGAGAACATGGTGAGAGAAGCCACATCTGTAGGTCATTGTGTCATCAGCAGCTGTCCAAGATGCCACAGACAGTTGAGCCACACAGCTTAGTGTAAACAGGGCCCTGACAATAGGACCAGCCTCTTCAAAAGCTGGGCAGAGAATTCCTAACACCCAGCCAGTGACCTGGCCCTCTGAAGATGCTAGAGGCCTTCATCATCTGAAGCAACCTCTGGTTTAAAATGCATTAATAGAGCAGCTTCCAATTTACCAACAACTCCTACTGCTCCTGAATAGATAAATGTCAAATGGTCACTGCAACTAAAACCAGGGCCAAAGCTGCCTTTTCAGAGCCCTTGGCCTGAGTTTCTGGGCCTCACCCTTGAGGTTTTAAAGGGACTCTGAGAGGCCTCTTATGGACTGGCTTCAGCAATAGCCCTTATGAGGCCAGTTTTGTATTTCACCCCCTCCCCCTCAAAGACCACCTGCATTTGTTGCCATGGGTGTTGACATCTGTTGACCCAACTCACCAATAAACCATTAAGTGTAAATTCAGACCCTGAGCTGAGGTTGGCCCTTTTGAAAATGAAGCTGCCCCATTTCCTATCCAGAGACCACCTTTGTATCTGTGCTACGCTCTTGATGCCATTGGGAGCATCAGAGGAAGCCAGAAGTTCTGTGAAGCTGTGGCTTTAATGGCCCCACTCCTAAGACCTCTTGAAAGCCCCTCCCTGGTCTTCAGGATGAGCTGAGCTTCCGCTTAGGGTGGGGGAACCTCACTCCTCTGGGATTCTCATCTGAAGACTGCTCACCTTAAACAAAGCAATGGTGGATGCTAGACCCACAGGCACTCAAGGCCTACAGACCAATGGCTCCCTGCCAAACCAGTATGTAAATCAAATAACAAATTTGTCACTGAGCCCCACAGGAGGGGGTCAGGGCTCCATATGGCTGAGAAGGAAGATGGGAGTTGTCAGCCCTGTGTTTAAGGTATAGCATGGTTCTCTGAGCCAGTAGTTGTCCTGTATTGCAGGAAGAGTGTTGATAAGAGCAGTGATAAGATCCAGTACAGCCGCCCCACACAGGAGGGCATGGTGACCTTAGGCGTGGAGTGCCCTGTGGGTCTTTATTCCCTGTCTTTATTCCCTGAATATTGTCCAAACACATTTTTAAAACATATTTTTTCTATTTGATTTGGTAAATGAAGTATTCCTGACAAATAGAAAGAGTCTGCTCAAATCAGCTATTGCTCGGGGGCTGAATTAGTTGAAGGGCTAATAAAAAGCTATAAAATCTCCCCAGCTTAGCAGCATGAGGCAGGTCTTTGATTTATTCTCTCAATAAATCTGTGTAATTATAAGCAGGAGACCACCACTGTCCAGGGACAGTCAGCCTCTAATTTAGAAACAGGGATCAAGCCACATCAGTATCACTTACCCTTTGGATTAGCCCATAATGGAGTTAAATGTGAACACCCCACATACGACACTCTCTTTATTATCATTCTCAAACAATAATCCAGCTATTCCAGAGTCCCAAACCAACTCTTTATATGGCATCCTGTGAACTCTCAAACAATAGACCTTTCTAAAATAACATATACCTTAAATTTGAAGAATGTATTGCAACTGGATCCAACTTTGTACCAGGCCTGTCATGCTCTGGTCAGACAAAGAAACAATGATCTTGGGAGGCTGTTTTCCCAACATCACCAGTGAGAAAGTAACAGAACCTGGTCTTGGGATTAGCAAACAGTACTGGGGCAGTGCCTTCACAACCATGACCAGGAGACTATGGGGATCTCCTGGAGTCTTGCTTAGCCTGGCCCAGGAGGGCACCTGGCTGGGGGATGTGATAAACTTGCAGTAATATGGGCAAGAGCCAGAAAACTAAGAAGGAAAGCTTCTTCCAATCTAAGCCTGGCATGTGGCTACTCTTGAACCTGTGTAGCTTCTCAGATGGTACAGGGAATGTTCCCTTACCCCAGCCCAAGATTCTCAGAGTTCAATTCATAGGGAAGTTGGAATAGCAGTGGGAGAGCCCTAAGACATACAACCAGGAGGGAACAAGGCTGGAGCCTAAACTACCCATCACAAGCTGAGAGATCATCAAGGCCTGAAAGCACATGAATGAACAAACTGAAGTCAGTTTTCCTATCCCCACCCCCACTCCAGGGCATTTTGTCAAGATCTGGAAACATTTTGGGCTGTCATAACTGCCCATCTAGTGAGTAGAGGCCAAGGATGCTACTCAACATCCTACAATGCCCAGGGCAGCTCAACAACAAAGAATCAGCCAGCCTGTACTCCACTATCCATCTTGGCTATTCATAGCATAAACATTTTGAAAACTTACTCTGAATTTGGCATCACCTCTGTGGAGCATCAACTAGCCTGGTAAGCTTGGAATCCACTCAAAAAACCACACTTCATTCAAACCCTTCTCATAGTTTGACTAAGAGAGAAAGGGAAAGGAGAAGGAAGAGGGAGACACTTTGTCTCCTGAAAGAAGCTTCATCTTCCAAAGCCACACACCCACTTACCTGCACAGTGTCAGTTCTACCAGCACAGTGACAATGATAATAATATCCCTCACATATGATATGACATGGAGCTTTGTAAAGACAGCTTTCTTGTCCACTCAATCATTGAACCTCACAGAAATCCTCTTTTTCAGAAAGGATGTTGGGCCCATTCACAGCTGACAGGGCTAGGGCTCTACATGTGAGATGTGCTCAAGTTGGCACGGCCAGTTGGTACAGAACAAGTCTCAGGTCTCTTCAACAGTGGCTAGGTTTCCTTCCCTAGCTGCTCTGAGAAGGTATGGGCCAGGGAGGTACTCATGCCAAGTCAGGCGCACATTGCCAGTGACCTGGTTGTAATTTCCACAATGCTGGACCAGAAGCCTCCAGGGAACCACATAATTCCACCCTTCCAGCACCTGATCAGAAATCAGATCCACAGGGCTAGAACTGTGTATGGGAAGGATTGCATTTCACTCCTTTCCAGTGAACAAGGGGAGGGCTGAATTTGAAAATTGTGGCTAGATGGGATCCAGTAGGAAACTTGAGAGCTTCAGTCTTATTCACAGGATTTATTCATTCTGAGTCCTCCAACATCACTTTGCAAAAGAACCAGAGAAGGTGTGATGCTGCAAGGCTGCCTGTTCCAGGTCAGTACAGTACAAGCACTTGCTGAGCACCTACCATGAACAAATGCAGTGGTGGGCCCTTGGGGGACAAAGACAGGAAGAGATCAGATCTGGGGATGCTCACAGCCTTGTGGGAGGCAATGTAGGTGTGGCAGCCAAGACTGTGGGTACCAGCACATAGAGTTAGGGCTTCAATATATTGATTTGAGGGGATAAAACTCAGCCCATCATACCACCCAATTTCATGCATCTTCCATGCCTATGACTGCCTGCCTCTCTCCACATATACTGCCATAGTCATCCTGAGCCCCTCACCACATTTTCCCTCCACCCCTGTCTTCAGCCTCAGCCACATCCATCCATCTGTCTGTCTGCCTATGCCTATGGGCCCTAAACCAAACCTGTGTTTGATGGACAAAAAAATTCACGTGAGCGTTTTGTGGTCTAATACCCCAATCACCCTCACTCCAGGGCAAGGAATCTGGCTTGTACCTGTGTGAGATCCTAACCAGGTTGTGTCACCTGAGACAAGCCCCCAGAATCCTTCAGGCAAACAACACTCCAATATCTGAGATAGAATGAGCCAGACTTGCCCATAGCTACAAAGCCTCTGAGGCTGAAGCCATGCTTTTCTCACTCAGTCTGCCTTCAGGCCATCCATAGCTGAACACTGATGGACTGGGACACCCAGTATAACTCAGAAGGCTCAGCTTCAGGCTCTTCTCATCTCAGTGGGGAGACCCTGGGGAACTGGTCCTCTCAGGTCAGTTCTGGTGGGAGTGGTGGGGCCTACTGGGACACAGGTGGGAGACTCTTGAACACAGGGCTATACCCAGTGGGGACCAGAGGAGAATTGGAAAGGATGTCCAACTGCAAGTGTTAGGACAGTGTGCTCGTAAGTAAGCATCAGGGTGCCCCTCAGGAAATCCAAGAATACTTGGCAGGGAATTTTCAGCTAGGGCGGTCCCCTCTGAACCTGCCTCAGGGTTGAATCCAAGGACCCTTCAGCTGCTTTTACATGGCCCTGTGTCTGAAACACAAATGCTTTACTCAGGCCTTGGCTGCCTGATACAAGGAATGTGGTTGGCTGGCATGCTATAGTGTCAGAACTATAGCCACATTCTTCCCAGACAGCCTTAACCAATGGCTGAGCCAGGAGGTAGCACAGGGCCTGGCTATTTCTACCCAGTCCAAGTCTCCTCTGCCAGTACTCTTTGCTGGGGGTAGCCCATGGCTGTCAAACTGCCCTGTGTTTTGACAGTTCCTCCTGCCCAGTCCAGCTTATTCCATTTCAAATTCACACCTGTTACCCCCCAGTAAACTTTTTTACCCTCCACCCTGAAATTGCATCCTAGAGAACCTGGCTTATAACAATTCCCACTGGTGAGATCTGGGAAATGATGCCACAGATTTTAGAAAGCTGAAGCTCAAAAAAGTGAAAGGATGTGTCCAGAATTCATGAGCAACTTTAGACAAACCACAACTACCTCCACTTTCCCAATATCAAACAAACAATCCACACTGCAGTTTGTGAAATTTCTTCACATAATTCACTTTGTCAGCACACATCTCAACCTCCTTCCCTTCTCACAGATGACACTGAGGCCTGGGCAGTGACCTGCTCCAGAATATACCTGCCTTCCCCTGGGCTCCAGGACCTGCAACTTTCCTCTATATTTTCCCTATATTTCCTCTGCCACTGCCCAACACAGAGCAGCTCCTGCTCTGACAGGAGCCCACTGGAGCTGCAGGGAAAGCAGGTACACTGTTCACTGACACTGAGGTGGGTGATCAGCCCACATAGATTCAGTTTGATGGATACAAGCTTGATAGGCTTAGAAAATCCACTGTGGATTTTCAGCTCAGGATAAACTTTGTCTCTCTGTCTACAAAAGAGAATAAACTTGTGTTTGTTTGCAGCAGACCCTTGTTAGCAGAACCGAATGGAAAGGGTATCCTTAATATTTAGTGTAAATGTTTATAGAATCATGATTTTCATAATCATGACAGTTTATACTTTTTTTCATTCTGTGTTATCTGTGCAATTAAACTTTCTCAATTTTCTTTGCTTATCACACGTTAAAGATATCTCCTTCCAGACTAAAACTCAGCTCAGTTGTTCTGGGAGCAGAGCTGGATTATGGTGACCTGGCTGGGAAAACTCTCATCATTTCTAAGTTGTGCACCAAAGAGGAAAATAAATATGTTTTTCAATTTAAAAGTTTGAAAAGTAAATCTGATTCCTTTGAAAATGAACCAGACTACCTATTCCATCCATAGCCCAGCCATAGTTCCTAGAGGGTGGACCTCAGACAATGTGGAACAACAAAGGAACCCAAGCAAGTGGGCTGCCCCAGGATCTGTTTCCCACACCTCCTCAGCAGTCCGAGAGCCTTTTTTGCACCTTCATTGAGCAATCCGAGGTAAAGGAGCCTTGCATCATTCCCATTGTCTTCACCTACCCCATGCCCACAAATAGATGCTTTCCCAGTAATCAAGTCCTTAGCAGCCATTTGGGGCCTTCCACACCCAGACTTCCAGCAGATATTGCATAGTTTAGCTCAAATTTGATAACATTGAGGTTTCTCCACAGCTGGGTACCACTGACCTAGAATGTCAAATGTCAACTCAGAATTTTCCTAACAGCAATGCCCACATAATGTGGGCAGCAGCTGGAAGGTATTTAGTAGTAGTCAAGGTGCCCTGCCCTCTGATACAGCTACAATGCTTTCCTGGCCTAACTGAGGCTCACAGGTCACACGCTGCCTATCTGTCAAGGCCAGCCAAGATCCACCTTCTCTAGAAAGCCTTCTTTGACCCCTACCTGGGCCCACTGTGACCCCTGCCCAGTTTGAACATTAGTCTCTAGTCCTTGACTCATTCCCACTTGATTGGCATGCATGGTTAGCTATGTACCCATTTACCCAGCACATTTTCATTGCAGACCTCTTCAGTGTTAGTGCCACTCTGAGCTCCAAGGAGATCATGAAGAGAAAAGCCCAACCCTCATGGCAGCAGACAATGAGCGTACAAACCAGACACTGATAAAGTAATTGTAACCGCAGAGCATGGGAAGGTTAGGAAGAAACAAAGGCAGGGGACAGAATGGGCATGGTGGGGGACAAGTGGGGATGACCAGGGATAGTCAAACCAAGGGGGTGACATTGAGATACTCTGAAACCCACTCAGATGCCATTGACACAGAGTCCTGAAACATAAGAGGCTTAGAACCTGGTAACTTAAATGCTCACATTAAATTAGGGGACATGCCTTCTTATGCAGAACTGTTGTGAGAAGCAAATGAGTGAAGGCAGGTAATGCCCAACACAGGCACAGCCTAGAATGGAGAAGGTAGTCACAGTGCTGTCATTGTTATTGTGATTACTAATTCAGCCCCATGTTCTGGTAGCTGATAGGACTGTAACTTTCTCTATATCTTAGGATTTTTCAGAACATGTATCTTATTTTGTGCATTTGTTTTTTTTCCTCTCCCAGCAGTAGTAATTTGGGAAACTGAGTACGTATTATACATACATATTTGAATTTAATTAAATTTGATCCTCTCAAGGAATGTCTTTGTGGTGCAGGCAGATGGGGCATTATTTCTTCAATTTATAAATAGGGAAATGAAGGCCCAGAGAGGCCAGATGGAGGCTTCTCTCAGCAGAAAAGGTGGTTCTTCTTCCAAAGGAACAATGTGGAAACATGAAATCTACTTTTTTAAAATAAAAAGTGTGGATTTTCTCTGCATCTAAGAATTCAACCACAGGTTTAAAAAGAAACAGGATCAAAGTGTTTGGCAAAGGGAGTCTAGTTACTGTCATCTATGCATCATGTAAGCTGACCAATCAGCATTACTTGAGATCTCAGAATTTCCTAAAAGGGTAACTTGGAATACAGTTTGCTTAAAAATTAAAAAGAAAAATCTCCTTGGAGATTTTTGGCTTTGTGACATTGCTATAACAAACATCTTCCCTTACCATTCAAGATAAATTATGCTTTTTGCAACCAAAGCAAAAATGAATACACTTCTCCACAATGCTTGTTCCCAGAGGGAAATGTTATGTTTGACTTTCTCACCAATAAGGACACAGGAAGAGGTGTTCTTGAGTCTGGGCCCTAAAGGGCATTGTCCAGAGGTGTGCACTTCAGCAAATGGCTTGACTGGTCTGTGCTTGGGACATCTCAACTGTGAGTGCTTTTCTTTTATTATTTAAATTATTTTTTTAAGATTTTATTTATTTATTTTTAGAGAGGAGAAGGGAGGGAGAAGGAGAGAGAGAGAAACATCAATGTGTGGTTGCCTCTCATGTGGTCCCCACTGGGGACCTGGCCCACAACCCAGGCATGTGCCCTGACTGGGAATCGAACCTGCGATGCTTTGGTTCACAGCCCATGCTCAATCCACTGAGCTACGCCAGTCAAGTATTTAAATTATTTTATTGTGGTTTAATTGCAGTTGTCTGTATTTTCTCCCCATACTTCCTCCAAACCTCCTTCCCTCCCTTGCTTCCACCCTCCCCCTTTCAAGAGTGCTTTTGATTACATGTATGATGGGGGCATATAAGTATATTGAAGAGACAAAATAAGAAAATTGGACAACATATAGAGCAGTTTCCCTTTCCTGATACTAAGACTTCTCCAAGTACAGGTTGATTTTTTTGATGTCAACTGTATTGGATATTGATGGAGCCTGCCCATATTCTCTCTGCCACATGTTCCCAACAGTGCTGACAGTGTCTGGCCCTCTGACTCTGCCTGAGGGGTCATGGGACCATGAAGTTAATGCCCCTACACATTGCCTCCCCTGCAGGTATGTGTGACCAGGTGACAACAGAGCTCCTGCCAACAGGATGTGGGTAAGGGAAGCCCAGTGATTCCTAGTCCCAGATTTAAGAAATGGCTGTGCCTTCTGCATACTCCTTCCCTTTTGGCAGGCTGGATCCAGGCCAGGGAGGAAGAATTGCTGGAGAAATCTTCAGATGGAGGAGAACCACCTTTCCTACAGGAAGTCATACTCTGAATTCTTCAGTAAGTAAGCAATAAGCTTCCATATTAGAGATGGGACTTTGTGGGTCTTTTGTGATAGCAGCTATAAATGCAAACTGAGACAGACCTAAGTTATCTGCAGAACTACAGAGGAAAGTGTCATTGGGAGATCTGTGTCTGGAAGAAAGGGCTACATTCCTGTGGCCTGGTCAAGTACAGGTCAAACATATGCCTCAGGCAAAAGAAGCAGCCCCACACTTGTTCTCAGCCCAAAGCACAGAGATAGGTAGTTGATAGTTCTGCACTTTGGAAACCTAAATTCCCAGAATGAATGTCTGACACCTGTAACCCACAATCATCTATTATGATTAGGTCAAACATCCCTACTTAGCATAATAGGAAAAAAATCTGATAAAGCTACAGGTAAACATAGATAATCATGTCTTGCCCTAATTAGGAGTCTGGGAACAGCAGGGCAATAGACGTTAATTATGAAACCTGGCCCCAATTGTTCATGCCACTCCTGATGGTGATTATCAGCTGCTTGCCATGCCCTGCATGCCCTCACCATAGCCACAGCTTGGCTAGTACTCTTCAGACATCCGGTTTGGCTCAGATGCAGTCCCTGAGTGCTAGCACAAGTCAGAAAGACTCAACCCCTTTGGAAGGAAGCACCGCAGCCTTCTGGACAAAACTTACTTCTGTGTTTAACTGGTAGAAACATGCTCTGGGTTGTACTTGAAGCACCATTGCACCATGCATAGAGCACAGTGTAACCCCAACTATCCCTTCCTGTCTGCTCCAGGACCACAGGCTCACAGCACTTTGCAGGGCTGGTAGGAGAGCATGGTGGCTCAGCATCCTGCAATATCTCAATACTGTGACAGAGATAGGAAACACAGCCAACCCTAAGCTTTGCCTTCCTCCCGAGCCTGGGCACTGGCAACCCAACTCAGCCACTCACTTGCTCTGTTACCTAAGGCAAATTACACAGCATCTATAAGCCTCTCTCCTCATCTGAAATGCAGGATAACATTATGTCTGCACTTACTGACATGTTCCTGGGGTATAAAGTAGATAGTGTGTGCCTCTGCTTGGCACCCGATGCTGTAGAACTGCATAGCATCATAAGCATTTCACTAACCACAATGTCTGGACCAGTCATGACTGAGCTTGTGTGAGTCATTCATCCTCTGTGAACCTCTGATTTCTCTTCTGACCAGTGTTGCACAGACCTCTGTCTGACCATGGGCATTCTCAGAAGTCACAGAAGGAACAGTGCTGGGCAACTTCTACCTGCCATATACACATGGGGCTCAGAGCCTGAGTTGCCTGAACCTGGTATGGGTGGAAAGTGACTGATGTGAAGGTACAAAGGGCTTTTCACTCACCGGAGTCTTGTGGCCATGGCAACCCTCACTGGGATGATTTAAGGATGATTAAGAAACATTTATGTTAATTAAGAGTCCAAACATCTTGTTCAGGCAAGATTATGACTCACATGTGCCTCTTTTCAACTTCTTGGGCTCAGTGCTGGGCAACACTGCTGGGCATTGGAGGCTGGCCCTGTGGACAAAGAATTCTCCTTCTGCTCCCAGTCTCCATAGTACTGGGGTCCTGAGAGTTCTCAAAAACTCTATTGGGTTAATATACTCTTCCCTGCCCCACTCCCCTGACTAGCTGTCTAAGTGAGCCACCAGCATCCTCAACCATACCATCTGTCCACTTTTCTCACAAAACTCATTGCTAGGCTATTGCTGATGCTACCTCCTCTTTTACATCATGAACAAGTCACTATTTTGTTTGCCAAAAATGCAAGTCCCTTATAGTCCCATGAAGACATATGACATCCTAGAAATTAGAATAGAAGCCAGGCTCCAGGATGTGGCCCAAAGAATGCCACAGTGAGTTTGGGCTCAGGGGTTCCTCTGGTGGAGCAGGTAGACTACCAGGCAGGAGCTCCAGACACCTCTTTTCTGCAGTGGATCAGTCATAACATCAGAAGATGTCTTGGCTCCAGCAAGGCAGCTCTTTGTGGTGACAGGGGATGCAGAGGGCAGGCCCAAGCATATAGGTGCGCCCTGTGCAGGTAACCATGCTCCTTCAGTGGGAAGGGCAGATACAGACCTTCCACCAAGCTCTAGGCCACAGCTTCTCCCCACAGTGTTCATTTTGTTCAGGGACTAAACCACATAGCCTCCCTCTTACATTATAGGTGACAGGGCTGCCACCCTGCCATTACCTTAGGGTGGAATTGCTCCAGCCTCTTGCTTTTCCATTTCCTGATGACATTGTTCCACTTTCCATTTCATTTCCTGCTCCAGAGAAAACAGCAAACTATAATTCAGGAAAGCTCTCCTGAGACAGCAGGCCTAAGTGCCAACCATGTAGATAGGCTCCAAACATGATACCGTCTCCCATCTGTCTCCTCATCCTGACTTCATTTTTCCTTGGAGCAAGGAGGTGGGAACAACACCCTTCACAGCACAGCCCATGCAAGGTGGTCTGCATTGCTGTGGAATGGACAGTCAGGAGCAATTTGTACCTGGAGAACTCAGCCACACAGTTCCTGGTGCCAGCCCCATCTCATGCAAATCTTGGGAAAGGTAGGAGTTCAGAGTAGACACTAGAATGCTCTTTTTAGGAAGTTGCCAAGGGCTTCCAGAAGAAAGATGAATATGGAGGGGAAGAATCAGGAAAGGGGTGAGTTTAAGCACTGATGGTATGCTGCCATGCATTCCAGACTGGCTCAGGGAGCCCCTGCAATCCTGCAGGAGTACACTCCTTCCTCTGCTCTTCAAGTTTCATTCATTGAATGGATCTGGAGAGCATTATGCTAAGTGAAATAAGCCAGGTGGTGAAAGAAAAATACCATATGATCTCACCTATAAGTGGAACCTAATCAACAAAACAAACAAGGTAAGCAAAGTATAACCAGAGACATGGAAATAAAGAACAAACTGACGGTAACTCAAGGGGAGGGGGTAATGGGAAAAAGGGGCAGGATTATCATGTAACATTTATAAATGACACATGGACAAAGCCAAAGGGGGGTAGGATTGAGGGTGGGAGGTGGGGTATGGGGGAGAAAGGGAGACAACTATACTTCAACAACAATTTTAAAAATGTTTTATCCATTGAGACTGAGAGATGACTAGCTCCTTGGAGACACTGTAAGATGATAGGGGTCTTGGCTCACAGACCCCACCCAGCAGGACTGTTGGAGTCCCTGGCCTGTCCTTATTAGGCAGAAAGGCCAGCAAGCCCAACACCCAGTGAGGCAGACCTGGAATCAATTTGGAAGGCCCTCTGTTAAAGGAAGCCTTAACCCCTTGCCCGGATCTGGATGCATGATTGAGCCTGACAACCAGCCCCTTGGCTGGGATATTGGCAGGGTGGCCAACCTTCCCTTATTTCCTTGTTGCCTGCCATTGGCTGGGCCCCTGGTTTGAATGAACTGATAAACCCCCACCAATACTGTGCCCTCTGTTTCCAAAATCTGCTACAACCCCTTCCTAGACCCTGCTGTAGTCACACTCCACTTCTGGATATCCACAGGACCTGAATGAGCCAAAACCCTTCCACAAGACCCTGCTCACTAGGCTATCCTCCCTGGGACAGTCTCAGCCAGCTTAGTTCCAACTCACTCTCTAGCCTAGAGACATATATCCCTTTATATGTAGCTTGCATGGCCACTGAAGTCACCCCTGTGAAACAGCAGCCTGAAAGATGAGTTTTTAAAGGTGGTTACACTGAGAGATGTGCCTCCCTTATGCTCTTCTCACAATGGGATTCGGATTTTTGAAGTTAAGCTGCTTCTATCTCCTGGGGTATGTGCTTCTTACAGCACTCTTTACAGCTACCACATGGGGGTTGATGACACACTTTAAAATGATGGAGACCATGTTCTTTGTGCCATATGGGGAGAGCACATGAAGCTCTGGGCTCCATCCACCCAAGGTCCAAGCCATCCAGCTGGAACCTCAGATGATGTAGAGCAGAGACAAATCATCACACTGCACTCATCCAAATTCCTGACCCACAGACCCTGATGTCAATAAATCTAATAAGATTTGTGGATATTTTTGTTGAAGCCATAGAAACTACAACAGTTTGTGTCTCCAACACTTTTGCTGGGCTTGTGAGTGAGAATATGGTTTCTGTTGATTATAATAGGGGGCAAGGGAGGCAGAGGTCATTCATCTCAGGGTGGTTCTTTCTTCTTTACACCTCTTAATCTAATGTTACTGGGGCTTTTTTTTCTGGGTCACTTTAGGGAGTTCTATGGTCAATACCAGCAAAACAGCAAAAGTGCTGAACAAGAAATAAATGACAGCATGTTCCTGGCTTGTAGCGGATAATGGAAGCAAGCACCACAAATGTGATGTTTCCTCAGAATCTCTTCCAGGCAAGATTTGCTTCCTGGGGGGAGAGGAACATAGATGCCAGCCTAGAATGGAAGACAAAGAGCTCCCCTGGGATCTGGGACGTGGGATCTCTCACTTTCCCCATAAAGACTCCTGAATTTCAGGTGTGTTTGCTCAGGTAACAGTACAGTATGTGAGAGTGAGGAGTGAGATGTCGCAGGTTTACTATAGGAACCAGTTAACCACACCATAAATGTGGTTAACCATACTGTAAAAAAGTAAAGTCACAATGCATCCCTTTATAATAGGGGACACCTTGAAAGCCTTGAGGTATGTACATACGTGCCTCTGGAAAGCAGAGATTAAGGGTCAAAAAAAGAAAACTGATGCTGTAAAAATATGCCACTTTATTAAGCAGAGATTATTAAGAAAAGAACAGTTGTAGAGAAGTAATATATACTAAACTACTAATGTGATTTTCTCTGGGAAAGAGCATATATTTTCTAAATATATAAATGTATATTATCATATGATTCACATTTTATATAAATATAATCTATAGTTTCATTATATTTAGACAAAATTTACATAATTACATAAATATTAGGGTGGGGACCCCCAAAAAACAGAATCATCTGATAGAGGATGGGCCCCTTGTAATGCAGGCTTTCCCCCAATAGGTGTGTCTTGTAGGAACACATCTGTATCAGTGTATCAACTAGCATTGTTGTGAGAGGCTGCATGTGGGTTCAGTGAATTTTTTTTGAAGACTCTTTTAATGTGTTTGTACATTTCATGATGGGTGATTTACAAAAGCACAACTCTCCACACCATACTGAGTGTTTAGCAGTTTTCAACCAGAAACATGAACCTGGGTGACTCATCCTCCCTATTCACCTGATCTTGCCCTGAGCAACTTTTTTTGTTTGTTTATTTCCCTTGTGAAGAAAGTCCTCAAAGGGAAACATTTTGCTGATGTGGAAGAGGTGAAACAAAAAATTTCAAATGTACTAAAAGGCATGAAAATCAATGAGTTCAAAACTGCTAAAAAAAACCTCCTTTGAGCAGTAGAAAGAATGTTTCGATAGGTGTACTTCATCAAAGGAGAGTACTCTGAAAGTGACTGAAGTTTAAACATTTAAGAATAAAAACACGATTTTTTTGTTTTTTTCTTTTTAAAAAAGTATATTTTATTGACTATGCTATTACAGTATGCCCATATTTTTCTCCCCTTTATGCCACTATATCCTGCACCCCCCTGCCACCAGCATTCCACTCTCTTATTTCATGTCCATGGGTAGTACATATAAATTCTTTGGCTTCTACATGGCCTATACTATTCTTAACCTCCCCCTCTCTATTTTATACCTACTAAATATGCTTCTGAATTCCTATACCTTTTCCCCCATCCTTCTTCTCCCCCTCCCCATTGAAAACCCTCCATGTTATTGCCATTTCGGTGATTCTGTTCCTGTTCTAGGTGTTTGCTTAGTTCATTTTTGGTTTTGTTTTTAGGTTCAGTTGTTGATAGCTGTGAGTTTGTTGTCATTTTGCTAACCATAGTTTTGATCATCTTCTTTTTCTTTGGTAAGTCCCTTTAATATTTCATATAATAAGGGCTTGGTAATGATGATCTCCTTTAACTTTATCTTATCTGGGAAGCATTTTATCTGCCCTTCCAGTCTAAATGATAGCTTTGCTGGATAGAATAATCTTGGATGTAGGTCCTAATTATTTGGGACTCTCTGAGCTTCCTGAACTTCCTGGAAGTCTATTTCCTTTGCCAGATTGGGGAAGTTCTCCTTCATTATTTGTTCAAATAAGTTTTCAATTTCTTGCTCTTCCTCTTCTCCTTCTGGCACCCCTATGATTCAGATGTTGGAATGTTTAAAGTTGTCCTGGAAGTTTCTAAGCCTCCCCCTCCTTCTTTCTTTCTCTTTCTTTCTTTCTTCCTTTCTTTCTTTCTTTTTTTTTTTTAATTCTTGTTTCTTCATTCTGTTCTGGTTGAATGTTTATTTCTTCCTTCTGGTACAAATCATTGATTTGAGTCCCAGTTTTCTTCCCTTCACTGTTGGCTTCCTGTTCATTTTCCTTTATTTCACTTTTCTTATACTTCATTTTTCCCTCTAATTTGTGACCATATTCAACCAATTCTGTGAGCGTCCTGATTACCAGTGTTTTGAACCATGCATCTGATAGGTTGGCTCTCTCTTTGTCACTTAGTTGTATTTTTCTGGAGCTTTGATCTGTTCTTTCATTGTTCACACATTTTTTGTGTGTGTCTTGGCATGCCTGTTACCTAGTAAGGGGAGGAGCCTTGGGTGTTCACCAGGGCAGGGCAACCCACGTTGCTGTGTTGTGATGCTGTATGTAGAGGAGGGGTCCAAGAGGGAACAGTGCCGCTTACTCCTCTCTTTGCCAGTTTTCAGTCATTTCCCCCACTACTCACAATCAAATTGGGCCCTTCTGATGCTGTTTCCCAGGTAGTTGGGTTTGTGTATATTCTAGGCTCCTGTAGGTCTCTCCAGTGAACTTTCCTGTGAGGCTGGGAGTTTCTCCTGCTGCTGCCTCAACCCCCACAGGTGTTTTCAGTCAGAGGCTTTGAGTCTTTATTTCCCCATGCTGGGACCCTGGGTTGCGTGGTCTGCCTTGCTCCCTAGTTGTTTCTCCCAGTTTATCTGCACATGAGTGTGGGACCACCCTGTCTGCCAGCTGCCACCTTTTCCACCCCAGTCCACTGGCCACTACCTTGCAGTGAGTCCTCTCCACCTGGCTGCCTGTCTCCGCCCCTTCTACCAGTCTGGATACTGTTTCTTCTTTAACTCCTTGGTTGTAAGACTTCTATACAGTTTGATTTTCTTGTAGTTCTGGCTATTTTTTGTTCTTAAATTTGTTATGTCGTTTTCGGTTGTGTGAGGAGGCACAGTGTGTCTACCTACGCCTCCATCTTGGCCAGAAGTCTAACCTTTGTCATTTTAGTCATGAGGTGTCTTGATGGGACTCTGAATCCATCTTGTTTGGGATTCTCTGTGCTTTGTGGGATTTTATGTCTATTTTCTTCACCATATTAGGAAAGTTTTCTTTCATTACTTTTTTAAAATAGGTTTCTAATTCCTTGCTATCTCTCTTCTCCTTCCAGCACCACAATGATGCAAATGTTGGTACACTTGAAGCTCCTCACACTATCCTTATTTTTTTATATTTATTTTTTCTTGCTGTGCTTATTGGTGGTTTTTGTGACTTTATCTTCCATATCATTGATTTAACTCTCAGCTTCATCCACTCTACTGTTGTTTCCCTATAAATTGTTCTTTATTTCAATTTGTGTATCCTTCATTTCTGACTGGGCCTTTTTATGCTTTTGAGGTCCTCACTAACTTCCTTGAGCCCCCTTATAACCAGTGTTTTGAACTCTGCATTTGATAGATTGCTTATCTCCCTTCCATTTAGTTCCTTTTCTGGAGTTTTGATCTGCTCTTTCACTTGGACAAGTTTCTTTGTCTCCTCATTTTGGTAGTCTCCCTGTGTTTGTTTTTATGTACCCATATTTTTCAGACCATAAGACGCACCTAGGTTTTAGAGAACAAAAGTAGGAAAAAATTTTTGTTCTCTACAGAGAGAATTTTTGAAGCAAAAAATGTGGTAAAATATTTAATAACATAATATTTCACCAATATAAATGTAAACAGAACTCAACAGCATCAACAACCACTATTCCTCCCAAATTTGGGGGAAAACAAGTGCATCTTATAGTCCAAAAAATACAGTATTATGTAGAGCTGTTCTGACTCCCTGCCTTGGTAGTGTGGCCTAACGTAGTAGGTTCCCTGCAGGGTCCAGTGTCACAGCCTCCCCTATGATCCAAACTGAGTGCTTGAGGTATGCCCTTTTTGTGGGATGAATACACCCTCCTCTTGTAGTTGAGACTTGATTATAGTTGGTGGGCCAATGGGAGTGATTTACCCAGACCTGTCAACTACAATGACTGGCTGTGACCATTGATTACTAGCTTCTGCCCTCCATGGATGAGCAGCTGTGCCAGGGTCCACTCCACAGGGCAGAGTTTACTTCGGCAGGGCTCTGGTGCCTCCTGAGTCTGCCCCTTAAGTGGGTCCCTTGTGGAGATGGTTGTTACTGGTGCTCCATCATGGTCTGCTACTGTCCACTGAGTGTGCAGGCTCTGGAGTTTCCTGAGATGTGAAGGCCAAGGTCAGGCTCCACCTGTATTCTATCTCAGGCCTCTTGGCATAACTATAAAACAATCTTCAGATAGCTGCTACTTGTGCTGGGCGTGAAGGTGCCCAAGTGCGACCAGGCTGTGAACCAAGTTCCAGGTTGTAAACACTTACCAAGAGGAACACAGAGACCAGCTGCTGCTTGTTTGAGAGTATTTAAGAAGATCTGAGGCATGATTCAAGACAAACCATTTGTATGGAAAAACCATGCTAACAGCTTACATGGGCCCATAAGTTGGGTGGGGCAGAGCCTCGGGGAATCACCAGGGTGGGGTAAACCATGTGAGCCAGCTTTATGGAGTCTCAGATATCGTGCCAACAGCTCTGTGGCTCTGTGGCAGAGGGCTCAGAAAAGGAACATTTGCCTCTGCTAGCAGTTCTGTCTTGGAGAAAGCTGTCCCCCAGCTCTTGCCCTCATGCTGGACACTTCAGTTTCTCCCCATATGCCACTGATGCCTTTAATATGTTGCTGTGGTACCTAAATTCAGAGCCATTGAGTCTGAATAAGTTTGTGTGCAAGCCACTTAAGAGGAACTGCTTAGGCCCTGGCTGGTGTGGTTCAGTGGATTCAGCACTGACCTGCAAACCAAAGGGTCGCTGGTTTGATTCCCAGTCAGGGCACATGCGTGGATTGCAGGCCAGGCCCCTGGCATGCAAGAGGCAACCACACATTGATGTGTCTCTCCCTGGCTTTCTCCCTCCTTTCCCTCTCTCTAAAAATAAATAAATAAAAAAATTTTTTAAAACAGAGGAACTAGGAAGATGGTGACAAGATAGATAGGAACTGAGTCCATGTCCCACTGCACACAGGTCAAACACCTATCCAATCTTCTGAGGAACAGAGCAAACAGCCAATGGTATCCCAGCATATATGAAGATTGGACACCAAAAATTGTAGAAGGCATTGAAAAATCAGATGGTAAGAAGAATGCTTCAGGAAAAATAAGGTCCCTGGGACCAGCACGGGAACCAGGGTGGCTGCAGCTCCAGGGCCAGAGCCCACTGGGTCTGCCACAGTATTCTTGGGAAAGAGCCAGGTCAACAGTTCCCTCCTCTGCCAAACAAGGTTTGAGCAGCACCAGGAGGGACCTGGATGCTTGAAGTCACACTGGGTAATAAGGATGAAGTGGCAAACACAGGGGTGGTGTGCACCCACTGAGACTGTGGACACTGGCTGGGAAGAGTTTGGTCGTGACGGATCCTGAACCACTCAGTCTCTGGTCTGGTTGGAGAGATGGGCTGTGTGAGAGGCCAGGCACTTGTATGGAGTAGCAGTTCAAACTCCATAGCATCTGTTTGGGGAATTCTCCTGCAGCAACCACCCCTGCATCCTGAGCCGCTACTCCCACCTGGCTGCAAGCTCACACCCACAGCCACAGGGACAATGCATACCTGACCATGCATTCTGGTGGCTGCCTGTTCCACCCCAGCAGTGAGACTGAGTGCTCAGACCTGGCCCACAGTCCCTGGACAGAGTGCACCTAACCCTGCTGACCAGAGGCACCTACTATCTGGTCCCTGTGCCCAGGGCCCTGCAGGGATGACTGGCTCTCTAAGAGGAAGGCAGAGATACCCCCACAGAGGAGAGCTGCAGGGCGCAGGGAGTCAGCAATACCCAGAGAGACTTAACTCAGTGGTGGGGGGATGAACTACCTTGAAGGGGCACTGAGAGTCTCAAGCATATAGGACAGCAAAGAAAGAGAAGGTGGTGTGTGAATTGCCCCTAATCAGTGCATCTCAAGGAGAGTGCAACTGCTGGACTGAAGACATAGACTGGGCAGAAGGGCACTGGGAGTGCAGCAGTGAACTGAGGAACTGGGCTGGAAGCTTGGCAACAATGAAGAGTGTGGCTCAAGAAGGGAGAAAAGCAAAAACAATCCCTCCTCAGCCTTCTGCAGCCAGGAAGACCAGCAAAACTGGCTTGGCTGGTTTAAAGCCAGTAGAAGGCTTTTGTTTGCTTGTTTGTTTGTTTTTAGTTTTATTGTTTTTATTCCTTCTTCATTCTTTCCTTCCTTTCCCTTTTTATTCCTTCTTCGTTCATTCCTTTTTTTTTTATTCCCACAAGTGAGACAATAAAACCAGGAACTTTGAAAACACTAAAGTTAGACCCAAAGAGGCTCATCCCAACAACTGTGACAGTGAGACAAATTTCACTTTACTACTCCAGAGAACTTGCAAGTCATTATATATTTGTATTATTATTTTTTCATTACTCTTACATCTTTTATTTTATTAGTATTTTTTGTATTTCTCTTCTTTCTGTTTAGTCTTCTTCACTTGGTTTGTTAAATTCCATTGTTTGACTGCATTCCCTTTTTTCTTGTTCATAGTGTATTTTTAATTTTCCATCATTTACTTCACTTCTGTTCCAATAGCACACTACTTTATGTCCTGTACTTCCTATTCTAGTTACTCAGATCACATAGACTCTGTCATATGATTGTTGCTCCATTACTATTGTAAATAATTGCTCTTCCACACAGTTGTAAATACTACACAGCACCCTTCCTGAATATCAGCTCACTTCACTGTTTCCTGAACTTCATTACTGTAGTGGTTAACTCTGTTCTCTTACACACTACTCCTATTTTCTACCCTTTACTCTCACTTTACCTCATAATCTGACCTCCCACAACCTCACTGCTTTCTAGATCCAACTCACAATCCTTCCCCACCCCTAACAAGAATCTTATCTTTTTTTCCATCCTTTTTAAAAAGTGTCTAGTTGGGTGAAATATCACAATTAACACTATAAATATCCAAAGGATCTCCTATCTCTTTTCTATGGGTTGGTACTTTAAATACCATAGACTACACTCCCCCTGTCTTAAACCAATTTGCCTTCCCCCCCAACTGATCACAAAAATGAGTAGGTGGGAGCTGTGAACACCAGTATACCTTCTAGAAAAGGAAACCCACCAACAAAGGAACCACCAAAAGATAACAGAATAAGGTGAAGGATGGGGTGGAAGCCACACTAACCTCAATCCAGGGCTATCTGGAAATACAACTAAATGGTGGAGAAATTACCCAGAACAAACAACTGAACAAGAGCAAGAGAAGAAGCCTCAAAACCTTGAACACAGAGAAGAATCAGGTTCAACACAATCTGTCCACACCTGCACAACAGAATACAAGAGGCAGTGGTAGAGTGACCCTCAGTTAACCAGGTGGAGGGAAGAACCCACCAAAGAAAGACCCAACAACAACCAAACCCAAAGACATCCAGCGAGCCAACATAAATGACAGACCAAGACCAGTGAGCTGAGGAGATCAAGGAGACTGCACTACTGAATCTCACAGATCTTCCACCATAGAAGTTAACACCATAAACGCACAGAGTCAGAACAGATCAATTTAAGAAGCAGAGGCTAACAAGAAGAGTCTCACAAACAATGGGAAGACAAAGAAACAATCCCCAAATGAAAGGAAAAGAGAAAGCCCCAGAAAGAATGCTAAATTAAAGAAAGGCAAGTCAACTATCAGATATTGAGTTCAAAGCAGTGGTTATCAAGAAGCTCAATGAGCTCCAAGAGAATCACCAAAAACTATAGGGAAATTTCAATGAACTCACTGCAAAATATATCAACATGAAAAAAAATAGAAACTATCAAGAAAGGCCAAGAGGAAATGTAGAATACAACTTCTGAACTTAAGAACACAGTAGAAGGAATCAAAACCAGACTAGATGAACTAGAGGATCGGATCAGTGAGCAGGAAAACAAGGTAGAAAAAAACACCCAGAAAGAGAAAGAAACAGAAAAGAGTCTCAGAAAGAATGAAAAACAGTTAAGGGAAATTCAGTACAAAATGAAATATAATAAAATCGGTATAATAGGGATACCAGAAGGAGAAGAAGAAGAGCAAGGGATAGGAAACCTGTTTGGAAAACTTCCCTAATTTGATGAGAGAAAACGTCACACAAATCCAGGAAACACAGAGAGCCCCAATCAAGAGGAACCCAAAGATGCCCACTTCAAAACACATCATAGTTAAAATGGCAAAATTCTAAGAAGAAGAGAGAATCTTAAAGGCAGCAAGGGAGAAACAGGAAGTAAGATTCAAGGGAGGCCCCATAAGGTGACTTTTCAATGGAAAAGCAACAAGCCAGAAGAGAATGGCAAGAAATATTGCAAGTAATGAGAATCAGAGGCCTGCAACTAAGGCTACTTTAGCTAGCAATGCTCTCAATTAAGATGGAAGGCCAAATAAGGAGCTTCTCAAACAAAAGAAGTCTAAAACAATGTACCTCCACCAAACCAGCTCTACAAGATATACTAAAGGGACTGCTTTAAGAACAGGAAGGAAAAGAGTAAGAGAGAGGAACACAGGTACAAAAAAATTGGCAATGAATAAGTACTTATCAATAATAATCTTGAACATAAATGGATTAAATGTTCCATCAAAAGACATGGATAGCTGAATGGATAACAAAGCATGACCCACACATATGCTGCCTACAAGAGACCCACCTAAGGACAAAATACCTAAACAGACTGAAATCGAAGGACGGGAAACTAATTTTCCAAGCAAATGGACACGGTAAAAAATCTGGGGTAGCAACACTCATATCAGACAAAACAGACTTCAAAAAAAAGGCCATAAAGAGAGACCCAGAAGGTCACTTCATAATACTCAAGAGAAGAATCCACCAAGATGACATAAACATTATAAATATGTATGCGCCCAACATAGGAGCACCCAAACACATAAGGAAAATCTTGGAGGACTTCAGGAAAGTTATTGACAGAAACACAATTATAGTAGAAGATTTCAACACCCAACTGTGAAAAATGGACAGATCGTCCAAACAAAATATCAACAAAGATATTGTGGCATTGAACTATATCAAATGAACTTAACTGATTTACACATGTAGGTACTTCCATCCTAAAGAAGCAAAATACACATTCTTTTCAAATGCACATGGAACATTTGCAAAGATACACCACATGATGGGACACAAAACAAGCCTCAACAAATTCAAGAGAATTAAAATCATATCAAGCATTTTCTCTGACCACAAGACACTTAAACTAGAAACTAACCTCAAGGAAACAACTGAAAAACACTCTAACTCATGGAAATTGAATAGCATGCTATTAAATGATGAATGGATAAAGAATGAAAATAGAGAAAATATCAAAAACTTTCTGGAAACAAATGAAAATGAATTCACAACAATCCCAAATTTATGGGATATAGCTAAGGCAGTCCTGAGAGGGAGTTCATAGTGATACAGGCCTAACTAATGAAAATAGAAATGGGGAGGGAGGTGGGGAGAGCTGGGTTGGTGGGAAGGTGTGGGGGGAAAGGTAGAAAACTGTCCTTGCACAACAATAATAAAAAGTCTTAAAAAATAGAAACATTTCAACTAAACAATCTAACCCTACACCTACAAAAACTTGAAAAACAACAACAAAAGCAGTGTAGAGTGAGTAGAAGGAAGGAAATAACCAAGATTAGAGCAGAATTAAATGACATAGAGACTAAAAGCACAATTCTAAGGATCAATGAATCCAGGAGCTGGTTTTTGAAAAGATAAACAAAATCGACAAGCCTTTAAGCAGGCTCATCAAGAAAAAAGACAGAAGACTCAAATAAACACAATCAGAAATGAAAGAGGAGAGATTACAATGGATACCACAGAAATACAAAGGATTGTAAGAAATTACTACGAAGAACTATATGCCAAGAAATTTGAAAACCCAGGTGAAATGGACAGATTTCTAGAAAAATATAATATTCCAACACTCAATGAAGAAGCAGAAAGCCTGAACAGACCAATAAGAGCAGATGAAATTGAAGCATTAATAAAAAAATCTACCAACATACAAAAGCCCTGGAGCAGATGGTTTCACAGGAGAATTCTACAAAGCATTTAAGGAAGAGCTAACTCCTATCCTTTACAGACTATTCAAAAAAAATCCAAGAAAGTGGAAGACTCCCAAACTCTTTTCATGAGGCCAGCATCATCCCAGTCTCAAAAACAGGTAAAAACACAACAAAGAAAGAAAACTTCAGGTCAATATCACTGATGAACATAGACATTAAAATCCTCAACAAAACATTGGCAAACCGCATCCAGCAATACATTAAAAAGATCATACACTATGACCAGGTGGGATTCATCCCAGGGATGAAAAGATGGTACAATATTTGCAAATTAATAAATGTAATACATCACATAAACAAAAGCAAAGACAAAAGTCACATGACCACATCAATAGATGCAGAAAAGGCATTGGATAAGGTACAGCACCCATTTATGATAAAAAACATTCAGCAAAGTGGGAATAGAGGGAGCATTCCTCAACATAATAAAGGCCATATACAAGAGACCTGCAGCCAACATCATACTCAATGGGCAAAAACTAAAATCTTTTCCACTAAGATTAGAAACAAGACAAGCTTGTCCACATTCACCACTTCTATTCAACATAGAATTGTAAGTCCTAGCCACAGCAATCAGACAAGAAAAAGAAATAAAAGGCATCCAAATTGAAAAAGAGGAAACAAAAGTGTTATTGTTTGCAGATGACATGATAGTGTACGTAGAAAACCCTATAGACTCCACCAAAAAATTGCTTGACCTAATAAATGAATTTGGAAAAACATCGGGATACAAAGTTGATATCCAGAAATCAAAGGCACTTTTGTACACCAACAATGAAATATTAGAAGCAGAAATCAGGGAAAAATCCCATTTGGTATGGTAATAAGAAAAATAAAATACCCAGGAATAAACTTAACCAAGGACATAAAAGATCTGTATGCAGAAAACTACACAACATTGAAGAAAGAAATCAAGGAAGACACAAACAAATGGAAACATATAGCGTGTTCATGAATCGGAAGAATTAACATCATCAAAATTGCCATACTACCCAAAGAGATTTATAGATTCAACGCAATATCTACTAAGTACCAATGGCATTTTCACACATATGGAACAAACACTTCAAAAATTTCTATGGAACCATAAATGACCCAGAATAGCTGCAGTAATTTTGAGAAAGAAGAACAAAGTAGGAGGGATCACATTACCTAATATCTAACTGTATTACTAGGCCACTCTAATCAAAACAGTCTGGTACTGGCATAAGAACAGGCACATAGACCAATGGAACAGAACAGAGAGCCCAGAAATAAACCCAAGTCTCTATGGTCAATTAATATTTGACAAAGGGGGCAGCAACATAAAATGGAGTAAAAATAACCTCTTCAACAAATGGTGTTGGGAGAGCTGGACAGCTACATGCAAAAAAATGAGAGCCAAGCACCAACTTACACCATTCACAAAAATAAATTCAAGGTGGATAAAAGATTTAAATATAAGTCGTGATAGCATTAATATCCTAGAGGAGAACATAGGCAGGAAAATCTCAGATATTCCATGCAGCAATATTTTCACTGATATGTCCCCTAGAGCAACGTACATGAAGGAAAGAATAAATACATGGGATCTTATCAAAATAAAAAGCTTCTGCATGGCTAAAGAAAACAGCATTAAAGTGAAAAGAGAACCAACTGTATGGGATAACACTTTTGCCAATGGTCACTCAGACAAGAGTTTGATCTCCAAAATACATAAAAAACACACACAACTCCACTCTAAGAAGAGAAGCAACCCAATTAAAAAAATGGTCAAAGGACTTTAACAGACACTTCTTCAAGGAGGACATACAGAGGGTCCAGAGACATATGAAAGGATGCTCAGTATCGCTAGCCATTAGAGAGATGTAAATTAAAATCACGCAGTGATACCACTTCACACCAGACAGAATAGCCATCATAAACAAAGCAAAAAACAACAAATGTAGAAGAGGGTGTTGAGAAAAAGGAACACTGGTACACTGTTGGTGGGATTGCAGGCTTGTGTAACCACTATGGAAAACAGTATGGAATTTCTGCAAAGAACTAAAAATGGAACTACCTTTTGACCCAGCAATTACACTGCTGGGATTACATCCTAAGAACCCTGAAACACCAATCCAAAAATACCTATGCACCCCAATGTTCATAGCAGTGCAGTTGACAATAGCCATGTGCTGGAAGCAACCCAAGTGGCCATCAGTAAATGAATGGATCAGAAAACTATGGTATATTTACACAATGGAATTCTATGCAGCAGAAAGAATGAAGGAGCTCCTACAGCTCCTTTGCAACAGCATGGATGGAATTGGAGAGCATTATGCTAAGTGAAATAAACCAGGAGATGAAAGACAAGTATCATATTATCTCACCATTAACAGAAACCTATTCAACAAAACAAACAAGCAAGCAAAGTATAGCCAAAGACATTGAAGTTGAGAACAGGCTGACAGTGATCAGAAGGGAGAGGGGAAGGAATAATGGGGGAAAAGGGTGAAGGGTGTACAGAAACAATTATAAAGGATGCATGGACAATAACAAGGGGCGGTGGAAATGGGGGAGGGAGGTGGGGAGGTCTGAGGTGGTGGAAAGGGGTTGTGGGGGAAAGGCAGTAAACTGTATTTGAACAACAATAAAAATTTTTTTAATGATTATGTAATTCTTAAAAAAATTATAATGTAACTACTGCATTATAACATAGCTATTCTACATAAATTATAATGTAACTATAGTTACATTATACTTTATAATTATAAGTCATATATTTGTAATTTGTACTTATAATTATAATTTATAATGTAGTAGTTACATTATAATTTTAGGGCTGTATAACTGTAACTACTCCTTAACTGTTAAGGAACTGAAATTACATTCAACCCTTTGAAGGCAACCGGCCAGGCTGATGTGGACTCCAATGAAAATGAGTTTGACACCCCTGATTTAAGAGATGGATGCATTAAAAATCATTAATTTATGCCTTAGATATGCAATGTACAAAAATGTAATTTGAGGACACCAATAGCTGAAAGAGTAGGGATAGAGATGTTAAAGGAGCAGAGTTTTGCATGTTATTCAAATTAATCTAGTATAAATTCAAATTAAATGTTAAAACTTTATGATTTGAAATACAATCCCATGGTATACACAAAGAAAATAGCTAAAGAATATATACAAAAGAAATATATATATTTCACTGCACAAAAACATCAACTAAACACAAAAGAAACTGAAATGAAGGAAATGAGGAACAGAAAGGCCAATCAAACTTGGAGGAGTAGGTTCTCCTGCTCCTTCTTAATATTATTATTTTGCATGATGCCAATGCATAAGAATAGAAGAGATCTAAAATCTCATGAGAAATCTTGTTACCCTCCCATAATTGACAATGTCACTTCACCTGCAAAGAGTGATATCCCTTTATTTGCAAATGATATAATCATACATGTACAAAACAAAGATTCTACATGCAAAAACTGTTAGAACTAATAAATGAATTCAGTAAAGTAACAGCATACAAAGTCAACACACAAAATTCAGTTGTGTTTCTATACATTATCAATGAACAATCCAAAAATGGCATTAAAAAAACAATTCTAGAGAGAGAACAATATGGCAAGAATGCCTGGCAACAGGTACTGTAACATCAGCTCTACCAGCACCCTGAGAGCAAGGGAGAGCTGGACGGAGCTTGGTGCAGGAAGAGGTTGGGGGGCAGGGGGCCGGTGGCTGCACCACTGCAGTGCACACTACTGCAGCACTGTAGATGAGGAAGAGGAGGATGGGGTGGGTGGAGCCTGGAGAAGTAGGAAGAGGAAGAAAAAATGGGGCTGGATTGGGATGAATCTCAAGCCTCAGAACTGAGTCAGAGTGGAGCTGGAGCCCAAGCCTGTCCATATGATCAGTATGGACCAGAGCACCCCACTGGAGCTCAAGGTGCCACCAGTACTGCTGTGGTGAGTACAGCCCCCAGGCTGTGGTGAGTCTCTCAGAGCCAGGGCTGAACTGGACCCTGAGGTGCTTTAGCACCTCGAGTGGGCCTGGCTGAGCGAGAACACCTGGCTGGCCACCAGCTATGCCTTGCACATCTTCTGTGAGTGAGAAGGCACAGAGCCTGGCATATGAACAAAGGAGCCCTTTGCTGCACTCCTGCTATGCCGAGGCCGGCTCCAAGATCACCTAACTTCTCATCAAGTTGTCACTCATCAGCATTCACAGCTCCCGCAACCACTACCTCAACGAGTCCCTGTACTGCTGCATGCTTGACCTCACCAAGGGCCTGGAGCTGCTCAGTGCCAGCCTGACATTGGCTGCTGTCACGTGCAAGCTCAAGGAGCAGGGAGCTGAGCCTATGGTGCAGAAGCAAACCATCACGCACACTAACCCTTGCAAGCTCTACACCTCAAGTGTCTTCAGCACCAACACACTCTTTCAGCTGCTCAACAATGTCTGTGGAGAGGTACATGTACTTCTGCACTCACAGCCACAAGATCCAGTGCAAGCTGGAGGAGGACTCTTTTGGGCTAGCCATGAACAAGGACGGCAGCAAGTCCTACTTTAAATCCAATCAGTCCTATCACCAGTTGCACTTGTCATTGTCATGGAGCAAGAAGTGGACAGAGAGCAGCAACTAGCAGAACTTGACCAGCATGTACTAGACAGGCACTGAGTTCTGCACCTACGCCAGCTGTGAAGTACCTACAGAAGCCCAACCCCCTCTGCGAGGCGTTCTTCCAGTGGCACCTGGACCACTAAATCTAGAGATATGTGACCTCATATGAGAACAAAGTCATCGTCAAGAACTTGCTGGGCACCAGGGTGCAGATGGGTACCAGGGTGCAGTTGTGCACCACAGCAGCCAAGCTCTCCAAAACCCATAACAACCACTGCATAGGCACTCTCTCCATCACCACATTCAACAACACCACTGGCATCTGCAACCAACTGGGCTTGCCCACCCTGTAGCACTGCTATGCTGAGGCTCTGAATAATTCCCAACCCCGCTACATATCCCTCCCACCACCCTGCCTCCAGCCATCCTCTTTGGGGAACACCCATATCCTCCCAAAAGACAGTCAGATCCAGCCTGATGTGAAATCCGAGGCTGAGCCTAGGCACACCCTGTATGTTAGAGTTTGGATCAGGGCAAATCTGTGGAATCTCTTCCTCCAAAAGACTTTATATCAGCCTTGCCTTTCAGAGCCTATGGATGCCTTGGTGGTAGTTTTGATGAAATGTGACCCTTTGCTGCTTCTTTCAGAAGTCAATGGACAAAGAAGCACCAATTCTCACACAATAGTTCCACCTGCTATTGTTTCCCCACCCTGGATCCAGAAACTAGAGGTCTTTGGGGACTATTCATTATTCTGCAGGCAGGAGTAGCCACTGGAGATTTTATAACTATGACCTACCTGCCGTCAAGCAGAAGTAGGAATTTCAACTGTGAGTCTGGAGGTATAGTGCAGGCCCTTCAAGGCACAGATGTCAGTCGACCCAATATGCCAAGACCTCTGATCACTACATGTCCTGCACCTCCACTGAACAACCAAGGCATTCTTACTCCAGCACAAGTCACAACATTCAATAAGCCAGTCCAAACTGATGTGGGCCAGCAGCCTGGCCATCTTCACCAAATACTCTGAATCAAGAATCAAAAGACTTTGTTGATTCTTGATTCAAACAGCATTATCTAACTGACAGGGATAAGCAGATGTTCAGATATATCTTGAATTTTCTATGAATATCAAAACTCCTCATTCTCAATGATTTCAAGGACTTCATTTTGTTTTATGAAGAGGCAAAATATTTTTCAACTTCAACCCATATTGTTGGAGATAGAAAGATGAAAGCCATACAGAGAAACTGATCACTTTTCAAGGCCCTTTGAGTGCCTAATTGTGCAGGTTGCCCCAGACATTGGAAAAAGGATCATTCTCAGCACTGACAAATCCTTGATAGAAATGTTTCCAGAGATCATAACATGGTGTGTAACTTTATCAAGGCAGGTTGGAATCACTACTCAAAGTAAATGATCAGATTTCCACTGAATGGCTGCTGCTGTCACTTTAATTCAATCCAGGTCCTTCAGAGGTTTCAACAAAGAGAATTAAGGAATCATCCCAGTTTAGCAAATATGTTCTGCAGTGGGAACTGAAGTGGATCTGTCATCCAGACAAAGCAAGAGCCTCAGGACTAAATTGTGGTGTCCACCCTGCCTGGTTTCAGGAGCCATAACCCCCCATGGCTAAGGCTGAGTGAGAGACCTCAGAGAAACGGGAGGCCTAAGGAGACAAAACTTATTTCCCTGAACGTGGGCACTGCCTGTTCTGCTATTCCCTTCAGCTTGGTTGGATAGTCAATGACAGGCAACCATTCTCTGGAAAGAATGGATCTAAAACAGACACAATCATGTGGGAATAAGCCATCAGGAAAGAGACTCAGGGGGCTGTGGAAGTGAGGGAGTGATCGACATCACCCCTGCCCCCTCGGCTTTGACAACAGCCTGAGTCCTTGTTCTGGATGTGAGAAACCCAAGTCTCCTGGCTGCCTTTGTCTCCTCCACCTGACTCAGGGCCTGCAGAAATAGCAGGGGCAGTGAGGCCCAGACTAGAGTCAGGGGACACCTGGGGTAAATTAGACCTGGGGCATAAAATATGCAAAGTCCTGTGAGACCTGCTTGTTAGAATGCTCTTGGATGTGTAGGTTCTGGCAGGAAACCAGACTAATCCTGTATCTGTTAGATGATACCTGCCCCAAAACCCAGCATGAGACTTTTGAATCCTATGTAAATTATCTACCTGTTCTGATCTTTTCTACTAGACGATGAATCCACATTCTGTATCCATTCACCTACCCAATACTACCTAATAAAAAGCCTATTGAGGTGGCGACTCGGGGCACTCTCCTTTGAGAGAATGGCCAGGCCACTCGGAGGCACCCTCCCCTTGAGAGGGTAGCCATGCCGTCCCTATTCCTCCACAGGACTCAGTAGTCCATGTGTATGTTTTTCTCGTGTCTTGCGAGCATCCACAACATTTGCGATCACCGCGGGCCTATGGTCTGCAACACTAAATAAACGTATTTCTCATGCAAAAAGAAAAAAAATATACACGACAAATAACACAAACAAAATGGGACATTTGTGCACCGTTGGAACAGAAAACCAAGTCCTGGACTTGAATACGTTTATATCAGATAGAGACCACACCTGTATTCATATAGGTATAACTAGAATAATAATATTCTCAATGTATAAATATATATAAATATATATACATATATTTCAAAAGGTAGGAAATGCAAAACAAAAGAAAGAAAGAAAAAAGTAGTCATTACAGTTGGTGCTGTGATTGTTACACAGGGAATCTAGACAGATGGCTGGGCAGAAGGGAGGGACTCCCTGAAGTGGGTTTGGAAGTGCCTAAGGGGACAGGATTGAAATTGCAGCTGGCACATGACAGATTTCCATACCAGCCAGGTAAGAATAAACAAACCAGCCCCACAGTGAGATGGCCAATGCTGCTCACAGCTAGAAACACTTCCACACTTATGGATCATGGTGACAGTAGAAGGCCCCTGCAGAGAGCATGCGTCAGGCTAGTGAAATGTTTGGACAAGGTAAAAAGCCCTCCTACTTGCTTTTGCCACACATAAAATTTTGGGTGCAGTAGGAAGGGCAGGTGAAGTCTTGGCCTTCTGGTTCCAACTCGCTTGACCAGTTGGGGTCCTAGCATTCCTAGGCCAGCAGGCAATGGAAGTAACATGGCTAAGAGACAAGCCCTGCATGAGTGGCAGGGACTCCAATCTGTGTGGTCCTGCTGGGCGAGGTGCCTGGACACAATGGCAAACAGACTGCTGGAGTATCAGGGTGTAGGTCTAGGCCAGCAAGCAGCAGCTAAAAGTAAGGGCAGTAGGCTGCAAGTAGGATGCCAACATGCACAGACTCCAGAAAGATGCCTGAAGCTGAACTGTGACCAGGAACCGGCTAAGCCACCTGCATTTCCCAAAGGATGGTATTTTAAGTGGGAGAAGAAATTCCAGGCACAGCCTTAAACTAATCTGGTCAAAGGTGGAGACTAATCTAGTCATTTGTCTTTGGGTGTTTTAGAGGAAATGGGCTTTGAGGAAGAAGCCCATATTCTTCCAAAATTGTATAGCCTTTAAATAAAACTCCCTTCCTTTTTCACCAATCCTCTGCCTCCAGAATTTATGAGCAGTGGGCAGTGCAACCCCTGTGGCTATGCATAACATGATAGCACTGAAGTGTCCTGAGCCTCCCAAGGCGTTTGACCAATAAACAAGCCATGAGCAATGAGAACACATCTCCTCACAGTTTCCATTGCCAACAACTATCCATTGTTTCTTTTTCCTTTGTCTTTTTTTTTTTTTTAAGATCCTTGAATTGAGTTTCTTTGCCTATGTCTCTCTTTAAGAAGAACTGGGCAGGACTTCAGAAAAACTTATGAGCACATTTCATTCAAAAGATGTTAGATATAACATCCATTGATAAGATCATCTGGTTTTTATTCTTTTTTGTTTATACAGTGAATTACATTTATTGATTTGTGAATGTCGTACCAACCTTGCACTTCCAGAATAAATCCTACTTTATTATGGTGTATGATCTCTTTGGTGCTTTGCTGTTTGGTTTGCTAATATTTTGTTAAGAATTTTAGCATCTACGTTCATCAGGGATTTGGCCTATAATTTTATTTTTTTGTAGTGTGTTTATCTGGTTTTATAATTAGGATAATGCTGGCCTCATAAATGAATTTGGGAGCCTTCCCACTTCTTAAATTTTTTGGAATAGTTTGAGGAGAGGTGTTAGTTCTTGGAATGTTTGCTAAAATTTATCTGATAAATTTTATGTGAAGCCATCTGGTCTAGGGCCTTTGTTTGTTGGGAGGGTATTTTTTTGTTGTTGTTGTTTTTATTGCTTCAATTTCATCAGGTAGAATTTGTCTATTCAGGTTCTCTGATTCTTCCTGATTTAGTTTTGGGAGGTTGTAAGTTTGTAGGAATTTACGCATTTTGTCCAGGTTGTCCAGTTTGTTGGTATAAGTTGTTCGTAATAATTTCTTATAATCCCTTGTGTTTCTTTGGTATCAGTTGTTATTTCTTCTCTTTCATTTCTTATTTTATTTATTAGAGTCCTCTTTTTTTCTTGATGAGTCTGGTTAAAGGTTTTTTGATCTTGTTTATCTTTTCAAAGAACAACCTCTTGGATTCATTGATCTTTTGTGTCATTTTTTTAGACTCTATTTTGTTTATTTTTGGCCTGATCTTTATTATTTCCTTCCTTCTACTCACTTTTGGGCTTTGTTTTTTGTTCTTTTTCAGCTCCCATTAAGTGTAAAATTAGATTGTTCATTGGAGTTTCATATACGTATACGCATGCCTGTAATGCCATGGAATTTCCTCTTAGGTTTGCTTTCCCTGTGTCCCACAAATTTTTGATTGTCATGTTCTCATTTCATTTGTTTCAAGGTGTCATTTTATTTCTTCCTTGATATAATTGTTGATACATTTATTTTTAATTACAAGTTATTTAGCTACTGTGTCTTTGCATGTTTTTCAGTGTACTTGTGATTGATTTCTAGTTTCATAGCATTGTGGTCAGAGAAGATCCTTGATATGATTTCAATCTTGTTAAATTTATAGAGACTTGTTTTATGTCCCAACATATCATCTATCCTAGAAAATATTCCATGTGCACTTGAGATGTATATATATATTGCTGTTCTGGGGTGAAATACTCTAAAGATATTGATTCAATCCATTTAGTCTAGTGTGTAGTTTAAGGCCACTTTCTCCTTGTTCACTTTCTGTCTGGAAGATCTATCCATCGAAGTCAATGGTGTGTTAAAACCACCTACTATGACTGTATTTCTGTTGATCTCTCCCTTTATGTCCATCAAGATTTGCTTCAGATATTTAGGTGCTTTTATGTTGGGTGCAAAATTGTTTACTAGAGTTATATCCTCTTGTTGATTATTCCCTTTATCATTCTGTAGTGTTTCTTTGTCTCTTCCTCTAGCTGTGGTTTTAAATCTATTTTGTTAGATATAAATTTTGCTACTCCAGTTTTTTTCTTTCCATTTCCATGAAATATCTTTTTCTATCCCTTTATATTTAGTCTGTGTATATCTTTCAACCTGAAGTGAGTGTTTTGGAGGAAACATATAAATGGGTCTTGTTTTCTTATACATTTAGCTACCCTGTGTCTTTTGGTTGGAGCATTTAAGCCATTTACATTTAAGCTGATTGATAGATATGTATTAACACCATTTTATTGTTAGCATATTTTCCTGTTTTTTTTTATTTTATTTTTCTTCTTAAAGCAAGTCTTTTAAGATTTGTTGCAGCACTAGTTTGGTGTTAACAAACTCCTTTAAGTTTGTTTCTTTGTTTCTTTGTTTTTTGTCTGGGAAGCTCTTTATTTCTCCTTCAATTTTAAGTGATAGCCTTGCTGGGTAAAGTAGTCTGGGTAAAGGTCTTTGCTTTTTTTTTTTTTTTAAGATTTTATTTATTTATTTTTAGAGAGGGGAAGGGAGGGAGAAAGAGCAACAGAAAAACATCAATGTGTGGTTGTCTCTCGAGCACCCCCTACTGAGGACTCGGCACGCAACTCAGGTATGTCCCCTGACTTGGAATTGAACCAGTGATACTTTGGTTTGCAGGCCAGCACTCAGTCCACTGAGTCACACCAGCCAGGGCCCAGGTCCTTGCTTTTCATCACCTTGAACATTTCAGTCTACTCCCTTCTGGCCTGAAATTTTTCTGCTGAGTTATCAGATGCCAGTGTATTGGTGCTCCCTTTTAGGTAACTACTTGCTTTTCTTTTGCAACTTTTACAATTTTCTCCTTGTATTTAAGCCTTGCCATTTTAATTGTGATGTGTTTGGGTGTAGGCCTCTTTAGGTTCAACTTGTCTGGGACTCTCTGAGCTTGCTGGATTTTGCATCTTTTTCCTTCATCCTGGGAGGAAGTTAGGGAAGTTTTTGGTTACTATTTCTTCAGATAGGTTCTTGATCCCTTGTTTACTCTCTTCTCCTGTTATTCCCATGATACAGATGTCATTACACTTCATGTTGTCCAAAATGTTTTTAAGCCCTAATCATTTTTTAAATTCTTTTTCTCTTTGCTGTTCTGCTTGGGTGTTTTTTCTACCTTGTCTTCCAAATCACTGATACGATCCTCTGCTTCATCTAACCTACCATTTATTCCTTCCAGAGTATTATTTATGTCAGATATTGTTTTCTTTATTTCTGACTGATCCTTTTATATTTCTATGTCTTTTTTCATGTTGTTGTATATCTTTAAGATTGTTACTCTAATCTCTCTAAATGACAGATTGCTTGCCTCCATTTCATCTAGTTCTATTTCTGGAGAATTCTCTTGTTCTTTCATGTGGGGTCTGTTTCTTTGCCTTCCCATTTTGGCTGTCTCTTAGTATTTATTTCTATGTATTTGGTGGATCTGCAAAGACTCTAGAGCAGGTCTTTGCACATGCTGCTTTCGACTGGCCCTGGGCAACCAACCTGTCTGGAGCTATCAGCAATCCACAGCTTGTGACTTCCTCTGCTGAGCCTGAGTATATGCAGAACAAGCCAGGGTGTCCACCAAGGCTGGCCTTTACCAACACTGGGCCTGGGGGAGGGTCAGATAAAGTCTCAGAGCTCCCAGAGATCCACCTTAGTTGTCAGACTTAATCAATGGTATAGCCTCAAGATGTACTCAGCAGCAGGCTTAAACTTCACAGAATGAGGCAGAGTTTTTCTTGCAAATGGGGCTATTGCTTTCCCTCAGGCTATTGCCATTTGGAGGGGAGTGCTGTGCCTGAGAAAGATGGTCCCAGGTTCTCCTCATGCATCTCTACTCTACTCTGACCTCCCTCTGCCAGAGCCCAAGGCAAGTGGCTGTAAATGGAATTTTGTGTGTTGGCCCTTTAAGAGATTCTCTGTATCTCTAGCCATCTCTCCCTGGCAGACAGAAACCCTGTTGCTTTTCACAGCTGATTGTTGTTTTCTTTTCCCAGCTCTGGTGTTATAGGCTGGGGAGCCCAGCTTGGGACTTAAACCTCACACTTCTCAGGGGGAACCCCAGGCCACTGAAATATGCCTCCAGAACTTCAGTTGTCATCTGTGTGAGCCCAGCCAGCACTCTTGTGTCTCCTCTGCACTCACTACCAGTCACATTGTGGTGAAGTGTGTTCATCTGTCTCTCTGTGGTTGTAAGGCATCCCTCCAGCTAGTGTTCAGTTGGTTATTCAGGATGATTTCTCTGCAATTTTCTTGTAACTCCAGATTGATCCTGAGAGGAAGTTAGCCTAGCTTCCACTTACTTCTCCACCATCTTGGGCCTTCCCAGACATAAAAATTTTAATGTAGTTTGTACAGAAGTCACACTTTTTTGTCCACCTCAAAGTTGTGAATATTACTTTGTTTTTAAACTGATCAGTTTTGCAAAGGGGCAGAATTATTCCTTCCCTGTGCTCCACTGCCCTAGCCTCAGACACTTCATACACCAAAGTCCCCACTCAGTACCCCCAGCAGCAGTTCTGCAAGTCCTTACCCACTAGTGAGAACACCAGAGTGTTCAGGGGGTCCAAGCTACTTACCTCATGTCACCATTTAGAGAATGAAGAGTCCTGGGTTCAAATCCAGTAAGGCTCTCTAAAAACCACTCAGAAAGCAGTGTTATGCTGTCTGCTTTCCCCCAGACAGGCTGAAAAGTTCACCATCAAAACACAGAAGATAAGGCAGCCAAATCACACAAGTGCCACCACAATGAGAAGAACTGTTGAGCTCACTAATAGGAAATAATATTATTGATAAAACAGCTCTAACTTCCCAGGCTTAGGAGCTGTTCATAGCTGTACATTTCAGTCATTTTTAATTCTCCAGATTTTTTAAAATATAAAAGCAGCTGCTTCATTCCATTTTGTGGTGCTTTTCATCCCATCCTCAAGCTGCTTAGAGTATTTTGGCAGTATAATTATGTTCTCTAGGACATTTTCAGCCATGTTTGTGAAACCACATTATGGTGCTGCCCCTCCAGAGCTCTTTCCTCTGCAGGGGTGTCTAGAAGGGCTGCATTCACCTGCCCTGGGGGCCGTAGTGGGGACTACACAGTGAAGGCTGCGTGTGCTGGGCTAGGAAGCCTTTTGTCACTGTCAGGGAAGGGAGCTCAGCCTGCCAGATGGACCTTTGAAACAAAAGATGCCTTCCCACTTTTTCAAATATGAAAACCATCCCAGCCCACCCCCCTCATGTGTCCTTTATACTTGTTCCTGTAGACCCTTCCCCTTTCCCCCTGAATTTCCCTCCCCTCTCCCCTCTGGTCACTGTCAGCCTGTTCCCTATTTCATTGTCTTTGGTTATATTTTGCTTGTTTGTTTGTTTTGTTGTTTAGGTTCCTGTTAAAGGTGAGATCATATGGTATTTGTCTTTTGCAACCTCACTTCTTCTTTCTCCCTGGATTTTAGGGCCACCGGCGGAGCTATGGGGAGAGAATTCGGTCCTGTCCTCCAACCTGGGGCACAAGTGTGCTCCTGCCACAGTAAAGGGAAGTGAAGTCAGGTAGTCCCTGAAAGTTGAGATAATGCGTCAGGGTAAAGAACAGGATATGCTTATCTTTGACAAAAAAAGGGGGGGTGGGTAAAGAGGGAGGTTCCTGCAAAATGAGTACTTGAGTTTAAAAACTAATAAATTCTTACATGGGTTTTTTTAAATAAAACACAGTTTTACAAGTTCTGTATGAAAGGGCTAGAGCAGACATTTAAAAAAATATGAAACCCTCCCCAGTTCACACCTCAGCACCAGAGATCTGCAGCACAGCTCAGCCAGCTTTTCACAATTCTTAGTCCTTGGTACTCAAATGAGGTCCATGGACCAGCAGTGTGAGCCTGCCCTGGAAGCTGGCTACTCATGCACAACTTCAGGCCCACCCAAACCATTCTGTCACAATCTGCATGTTAGCAAGTTTCCGTGTAAGATTAGACTGTGAATAAGTGATTTTGTATCTCCCGAAGTTGAATATCCACATTCCTACCGCATAGTACACATCTCGCCTTTCACATTTACCCTCAGGACCCAAATGTTGCTTCTCAACCTACTAAATGGCATTGTCTACTCCCATCAACCTCACAGAGCTGCTGCGAAGTACTGAATTTTGTGTAGGGTTCCATTTTGACACAAGGACTAGGAAGATTTGCAACAACATCTCAGGGATTCTCCCTGGGTGGTAAATTACTTCCCATGTCTATTTTTTTTCATTTAGTATTTTCACAAAATTTATTGGGTAATATTGGTTAATAACATTGTAGAAATTTCAAGTGTACAACTTTATAATACATATGTACACTCTACTATGTGCTTACCATGTGAAATTTAATTTCCTTCTATCACCCTGTATTTGAGCCCCTTTAATCTCTTCATCTTCCTCCCACCCTCTTCCCCTCTGATAACCACCATTCTTTTGTCCGCGTCTTTGTGTTTGTTCCTTTGTGGGTTCATTTGTTACGTTTTTTCATTTATTGATTTTTGTTTTATGCCCCACCTGAATGAAATCATATAGTTCTTTTCCTTTTCTACCTGATTTATTTGACTTACCATAATACTCTCAAGATCCATCCACGTTGATGCAAATGGCAAGATTTCATCATTTTATGGCTGAGTAGCATTCCATTGTATGTACATATGTGCTACTTCTCTATTGATACCTTGTTTCCATGTCTAAGCTACTGTAAATAATACTGCAATGAACATAAAGGTACATATATCTCTATGAGTAGTATTTTCAAATGTTGGGGGTAAATGCACAGAAGAGAGGTTGTTGAGTCATATGGTGGTTCTATTCCTAATATTGTTAGGAACCTCCATACTGTTTTCCATAGTGGTTGCACTAGATTACATTCCCACCAATGTATATGAGGGTTCTTTTTTCTCCATATCCCCTCTAATACTCATTATTTCTTCTCTTATTAATAATAGTCATTCTAATGAGTGTGAGATGGCATCTAATTGTAATTTTGATTTGCATTTCCCTCATAACTAGTAATGTTAAGCATCTTTTATTTTTATTTTTATTTTTAATTGCTATTCAAGTAAAGTTGTCTCTATTTTCCCCCACACTCCCCCCAACCCCACCCATTCCCTCTTCCTACCCTTGATTCCAACCCCCTTTGGTTTTGTCCAAGCATCTTTTCATGCATCTGTTGGCCTTCTGTAGGTCTTCCTTGGAAAATTTTTCATTTCCTCTGCCTATTTTTTTTATCCTCACCTGAGGACATGCATATTGATTTCAGAGAAAGGGGAAGGGCAGAAGAGAGAGAGAAGGAGAGAAACATCGATATAAGAGAGAAGTATCAATCAGTTGCTTCTCATAAGAACCCCATTGGAACCAAACCTACAAACTAGGCATGTGCCCTGACCTGGAACTAAACCTGAGACTTTTTGGTTTGTGGGAAGATGCCCAACCAGCTGAGACACACTGGCTAGTGATTCTATGCCCATTTTTTAATAGAATTGTTTGGGGGAGTTTGTTGTTGATTTGTATGAGTTTTTTTATAAATATTTTGGATATTAACCCATTATCAAAGGCATCATTTGCAAATATTTTCTCTCATTCAATTTTTGTTTTATTGATTTCTTTTGCTGTGCAGATCCTTTTGAGTTTGATGTAGTCCTATTCATTTATTTTTGTATTTTCTTCCGTTGCCCCTGGGGTCAAGTTCCAAGGACCTCTCTGAGACCAAGGCACTAAGTTCAATGTCTATGTTTTCTTCTATGTATTTTATTGTTTAAGGTCTTAGAGTTGAGTCTTTAAACCATTTTGAGTTAATTTTTATGTATGATGTCAGACAGCAGTTTAACTTCATTCTTTTTCATGTGGCTTTCCAGGTTTCCCACCACCATTTATTGAGACTTTCTTTTCTCCATTGCATGTTTTAACTTACTTTGCTGAAAATTAGTTATCCAAATATGTGTGGGTATCTCTGAGCTCTCCATTATGTTTCTTTGTTCTGTGTATCTGTTTTTCAGTGAATACTATATTTTTATTACTGTAGCTTTATAGTACTGTTTGAAGCCAGTGAGTATAATATGTCCAGCTTTTTTAAAATATGTTTTATTGATTATGTTATTAGAGTTGTACCACTTTTTCTTCCCTTTATCCTCCTCCACCCTGCACCCCCCTCCCTTCAGTATTCCACCCTCTTAGTTCATGTCCATGGGTCATACATATAAGTTCTTTGGCTTCTCCATTTTCTATACTATTCTTAACCTCCCCTGTCTATTTTGTACCTACCAATTATGCTTCTTATTCCCTGTACCTTTATCCCCCATTCTCCCCCTCCTCCTCCTTGCTGATAACCCTCCTTGTGGTCTTCATTTCTGTGATTCTGTTCCTTTTCTTGTTGTTTACCTACTTTGTTGTTATTTTTGTTCTTTAGGTTCAATTTTGATAGTTGTGAATTTGTTGTCATTTTAATGTTCATAGTTTTGATCTTCTTTTTGTTACATAAGTCCTTTTAACATTTCATATAATAAGGGCTTCATGATGATGAATTCCTTTAACTTCACCTTATCTGGGAAGCACTTTATCTGCCCTTCCATTTTAAATGATAGCTTTGCTGGATAGAGTGATCTGAGATGTAGGTCCTTGCCTTTCATGACTTGGAATACTTCTTTCCGCCACTTCTTGCCTGTTAGGTTTCTTTTGAGAAATCAGCTGATAGGCTTATGGGAAGTCCTTTGTAGGTATCTGTCTCCTTTTCTCTTGCTGCTTTTAAGATTCTCTCCTTATCTTTAATCTTGGATAATTTAATTATGATGTTCTTTGGTGTGTGCTTCCTTGGGTCCAACTTCTTTGGGACTCTCTGAGCTTCCTGGAAGTCTATTTCCTTTGCCAGATTGGGGAAGATTTCCTTCATCATTTTTTCAAATAAATTTCAATTTTTTGCTCTTCTTCTTCTCCTTCTAGCATCCCTATCATTCAGATGTTGGAACATTTAAAGTTGTTCCAGAAGTTCCTAAACCTCTCCTCATTTTTTTAAAATTCCTGTTTCTTCATCCTGTTCCAGCTGAATGTTTATTTCTTCCTTTTGTTCCAAATCATTGATTTGAGTCCCAATTCCCTTCCCTTCACTGTTGCTTCCCTGTAAATTTTTCTTTATTTCACTTTCCATTGCCTTCACTTCTTCCTTTATTTTGGGGCCATACACAATCATTTCTGTGAGCATCCTGATTATCAGTGTTTTGAACTCTGCACCTGATAGGTTGGCTATCTCCTCGTTGCTTCCTTCTTTTTCTGGAGTTTTGATCTGTTCTTTCATTTGGGACATATTTCTTTGCCTTGGCACACCTGTTACTTTGTAATGGACAGAGCCTTAGGTAATTGCCAGGGCAGGGCAAACTGCTTTACTGCCTTGTGGTGCTTTACGTAGGGGAGGGGTTAGAGAGGGAATAATGCCACTTGCTTGACTCTTGTCCCATTTTCAGTCACTTCTTCCACTGCCCACAAGTGGCTTTTGCCCTTTCAGGTGCTGCCCTGGTGCTGGATTCCCAGGATGATGGGCTTATGTACCTTCTAGGGCCCCTCCAATTGATTCTTCTTTGAGACTAGGAGTTTCTCCTGCTGCTTCAACCCCCACAGATTTTTACAGCCAGAGGTTTTGAGGTTTTAGTTTCCCATGCTGGAGCCCTGGATTGTGCAGTCTGTCTCACTCCCCAGTTGTTCCTCCAGGCTTATACACACTTGACTGAGGGACCACCCAGTCCACCAGCCACCACTCTTCCCTGTGTCTTCTCTGTCCTGGCTTCCCATCTCTGTCCCTCCTACCAGTCTGAATGAATATTTCTTCTTTAATTCCTTGGTTGCTTGACTTTTATGCAGTTCAATTATCTGGCAGTTCTGGTTGTTTTTTGTCTTTAAATTGATTGTTAGCCTTTTGGTTGTGCAAGGAAGTGAACCATTAACTACCTATGCATCCATCTTGGCTGGAAGTCCTGATACCTCCAGCTTTTTTTATCAGGATTGTTTTGCCTATTTGAGGTCTTTTTTAATTGCATCCAAATTTGAGGAATTTTTTGTTTTTCTGAGAACATGCCATTAGAATTTTGATGGGGATTACATTAAATCTGTTTATTGTGTTAGGTAATTTGGTCACTTTAACAATGTTAATTCTTCAAATCCACGAACACAAAATAATCTTTTCTTTGTGTCTTCAATATTATTTCAACAATGTGTTATAGTTTTCAGTGTACAGGTCTTTTACCTCCTTTGTTAAATTTATTTCTAGGTATTTTATCATTTTTGTTGAAATTGTAAATGGGGCTGATTTTATTACTTTAATATTTTGTTGTTAGTATAAAGGAATGCAATGGAAATTATATATTGTTTTTGTATCCTGAAACTTTATTGTACTTTTTGTTGTTCCTAACAGTCTTTTGGTGAAGCCTTTAGGCTTCTGTTTATAGAATCATGTCATCTCCAATAGTGATAATTTTACTTATTCATTCCCAAATTGGATGACTTTTTCCCTTTTGTGGTTGCTCTGGCTATGACTTTCAGTACTATGTTGAATTAAAGTAGTAAGAGTGGGTATCATTTTCTTATTCCTGACCTTCCAGGAAAACCTTTCTGTTTTTCACCACTGAGTATGATGTTAACTGAGGTTTTGCCATATATGGCCTTTATTATACTGAGGTACTTTCTATAAACATTTTATTAAGTGTTTTTATCATAAATGGATGTTGTATTTTGCCAAAGGCTTTTTCTCGATCTATTGATGTGATCATATAATTTTTATCCTTTATTTTGTTAACATGGTGTAGCACATTGGTTGATTTTCATATGTCGAATCATCCTTGCCTCCTTGAAATGAATTCCACTTGATGGTGATGTATTATCTTTTTAATATATTGTATTTGATTTGCTAGTGTTTTGTTTAGGATTTTTGCATCTATGTTCATCAGATGTATTGGCCTGTAATTTTTGTTTTGTGTGTGTTGTCCTTGACTGGTTTGTTATCAGGGTAATGTTGGTGTTGTAAAATAAATTAGGAAGTACTCTCTTTTCTTCAAATTTTTGGAAGAGTTGGAGTAGAACAGATATTAAATCTTCTTTGAATGTTTGGTAGAATTCACCAGACTTTTATTTGGGGGCAAAGTTTTGGTTATCATTTCAATTTCCTTACTAGTTTTGACTGTTGACAAGATCGGGCTATTCATATTTTCCATTTGTCCATTTATTCTACATTATCAAACTTGGCGGCATAAAGCCTTTCATAGTATTCTTTGTCTTTCTGTGGTGTCTGTTGGAATTCCTCCTCTTTAATTTCAGATTTTATTTGTCTTTTGCCTTCTTTACTTAGTGAATCTAGCCAGAGGTTTGTCCATTTTATTTATCTTTCAAAGAATTAGCTCTTTGTTTTATTAATTTTTTCAAATGCCTTTTTGTTCTCTATGTCATTGATTTTCACTCTAATTTTTTTATTTATTTTCATTGTTTTTCATGTTTTTCATTGTTTTTCTGTCTTTTACTCCCATCCCAGCCCACCCCCCAGTGCTCCCCACCTCCCTCCCATTTCCAGCCCCCCTAGTTTTTGTCCATGTGTCCTTTATACTTTTTCCTATAAACCCTTTCCCTTTTCCCCTGAAATTCTCTAATTTTTAATATTTCCTTTCATTTATTGATTTGGGTCTTCATTTGTTCTTTTTTTTTTTTCTAGTTCCTTAAGGTGTAATATTGGCTTTTTTTTTTCTCGATATTTTCTTGTTTCTTGAGGTGGGGCCTGTAATGGTATAGCCTTTTCTCTGAGTATCACATTTGCTACATCCCAAATGTTTTGGTATGTCATGTTGTTATTTTCATTTGTCTTTATGTATATTTTTATCTCTTCTTTTGTTTCTTCTTTGACCCAGTAGTTGTTCAGTGCCATGTTGTTTAATTTCCATGTATTTGTGGTTTTCCAGGTTTTCTGTTGTAGTTAATTTCCAGTTTTGTACCATTGTAGTTAGAAAATATGTTTGGTATGATTTCAATCTTAATTTTGAGAGTAGTTTTGGGGCCCAACCTATGGTCTATCCTTGAAAATGTTCCACATATACTTAATAAGAACATATATTCTGTCATTTTGGGGTAGAAAGTTCTATAAATATCAATTATGCCCATTTGGTCCATTTAAAATATCCTCAATTCTAAAGTTCAGTTATTTCAATAATCTTGGGAAGTTCTCATCAATTATTTCTTTAAGTGGGCTTTCTTTCTCTTTTCTCCTTATATTGCTCTTTCTATGGAATCACACAGTTCTCATAGAGTTCTTTTACTTTTTTTTTTTTTTAACTCATAAATCTCTCTCTTCTTCCTGGGTCTTTTCTAGGTATCTTTCTTCGAGCTCACTAATTCTTTCTTTCATCTGGTACTCTCCAATGCATTCCTCACTTTATTTGTTGGGTTCTTTAGCTCCAGAGTTTCTGTTTGGTTCTTTTTTATATAATTTCAATCTCTTTGGTAAAGTACTCCTTTTGTTCATTAATTTTCTTCTCGAGCTCATTGACCTGCCTATCTGTATTCTCTTGTAACACACTGAGCCTCTTCATAACTGCAATCTTAAATTCTCTAAATTTAAATCACAGCTTTCCATGATTTTGAGTTTGGTTTCTGGAGACTTTTCATTTACTTTCTGTGCTCCCATTTTTCCTTTATTGTTCATAATATGTTATGAATTATATCTCTGCCTGCACATTTGAGGTAGTGAGCCCTTTCCTTGTTTAGATATTGTTTTATATCCAATGATTCAACAGGCTGCTAGGTAAGATACTTTCTTTTGTTTTCCAGTAGATGTTGTTATAGCACAAGTTTTTGTTTTCTTTTACTTGCACTATTTGCACCTCTAGGATCACAATGGAATAGCATGCCTTTTATTAAGGAAAGTGCTGTATACCTGCTGGGATGGTGGGTGTCCCCTCTGTGACTAGCTCACCTCAGTTACAGAGCACTACCACTGTGCTGGAGCATGTGGCAGGTGATGGAGAACTACTTTTGTGAGATCCCATCTACCTTCTTTTTACTAATGGTTGTCCCACTGTGTTTTCCAGAAGCATATCTACTTCTTCTACCAGGCTCTGCCAGGATGGGTAGACCTGGGATTTAGGGGCAAGTTCACAATTTCAAGATCCCACTGTACTGTTTAAACATGTCAGTTTTCTGTAACTTGTCCTGTTGAGTTGGATGAGAAAAAGAAGGCAAATTCATGATCTTATGGCTTTGCACACTTTGCCAGCAATGGTTGTGTGCATTGCCACACTATCAGGGGCTTCTCACATTTATTTTCTTCATTGGGCTTTGTCAGGATATATGGGGCTATGGTGATTTCTTTTTTTTTTAATTGATTATACTGTTACAGTTGTCCTAATTTTCCCCCTTTGCTCCCCACTCCCTCCAGCAATTGCCACTCCTGTGTTCATGTCCATGGGTCATGCATATTAAGTTCTTTGGCAAATCCATTTCCTATACTTGCTCTTTATATTCCCCTGCCTATTCTGTAACTACCAATCTGTACTTCTTAATCCTTTCACATTTTTACCCATTCCCCCACATCCACCTCCAAACTGTCCACCATCCCAATGTTTTCCATATCTATGATTCTTTTTTTTTACCGCTTGTTTGCTTAATTTGTTTTTTAGATTCAATTGTTGATAATTATGTATTATTGCCATTTTAATGTTCATAGTATTGATCTCCTTTTTCTTAAATAAGTACCTTTAACATTTCATATACTAATGGTTTGGCGGAGATGAATTCCTTTAGCTTTACCTTGTCTGGGAAGCACTTTATCTGCCTTTCAATTCTAAATGATACCTCTGATGGGTAGAGTAATCTTGGATGTAGGTCCTTGCTTTTTATCACTTTGAATACTTCTTGCCAGTCTCTTCTAGCCTGTAAAGTTTCTTTTGAGAAATCAGCTGACAGTCTTATGGGAACTCCTTTGTAGATAACCATCTGCTTTTCTCCTACTGCATTTAAGATTCTCTCTCTATCTTTAACCTTTGGCATTTTAATTATGATGTGTCTTGGAGTATGCTTCTTTGAGTCTATCTTGTTTGGGATTCTCTGTGCTTCCTGGATTTGTGTGTCTGTTTCCTTCACCAAATTAGGAAAGTTTTCTTTTGTTATTTTTTCAAATAGGTTTCCATATTCTTGCTCCTTTCCTTCCCCTTCTAGCACCCTATAATGTGAATGTTGGAAAGCTTGAAGTTGTCCCAGAGGCCTGATTTTTTGTGCTCTTTTTTTCTGCTTGCTTTACTTAATTGAATGTTTTTCTCTTCCTTATGTTCCAAATCACTGATTTGATTCTTGAATTCATCCACTCCAGTGTTGATTCCTTGTAAACTGTTCTTTATTTCAATTAGTGTCTCCGTTGTTTCTGATTGGATCATCTTTATGCTGTCAAAGCAGCCACTGAGTTCCTGGAGCATCCTTATAACCACTATTTTAAACTCTCCATCTGATAGATTGGTTATCTCCATTTTGTTCACTTCTTTTTCTGGAGTTTTTATCTGTTTTGGGGGAACCTATGTTTCTTTATCTTCTCATTTTGGCAGTCTCCTTGTATTTGTTTCTATATGTTAGGTAGAGCTGCTTTGACTCCATGTCTTGTAGCATAGCTTAATGTAGTAGGTGTCCTGCAGGATCCAGTGGCACAGCCTCTCCTATCCCCCAAGCTGGGTATTCAGGGTGCACCTTCCATGTGGGCTGAGTACTCCCTTCTCTTGTAGTTGAGTCTTGATTGCTGTCAGCAGGTCAATAGGAAGGATTTACCAAGGCCAAACAGCTGGTAAGACTGTCTGTGACCCCTGGCCAGTAACCACCTCCTTCTGTGGCTTGTGGAGGTAGTTGGATGGTGGTGCTCTCATGGGTTCTGTAACTGTCCTGGGTGCAGAGAGTCTGGGTATTATCAGGTGGTATAGGTCAAGGGCAGCCACCACCTACCTGGGGTTCCTTGGCATAAGCTATAAAGCAACTCCCAGATGGCTACTGTTAGTGCTGGGCCTGGGGCCACTCAGTGAGAGGGATGGTGTCTGGGCTCTGTTGCTTATTTGAGCATATTGAGGAAGGTCTGAAGCCTGCACCTAGCCCAGTCTTTCATATGGGAAAGCCACTGTTACTAGCTTTGGTTGACCTGTAAGTTGGGTGGAGCAGAGCCTTAGGTAATAGTCATGGGGCAGGGCTAACCATGTGAGCCAGGTTGATGGAGGCTCAGATATGGGGCCACTGCACTGTGGCTCTGTTTGGGGAAGGGCTCAGGAAAGGAACAATGGCTGCTGTCTACAGTTCTGTCCAGAAGGAAGCTGTCCCCCAGCTCTTTCCCTGATTTCAGACACTTCGGTTCCTCCCCATATGCCACTGGTGTCCTTCAAGGTGAGATGCTGCCCCAGTGCTGGAATCCATATGGAGTGAGTCTGAGAAAGTCCATGTTGGAGCCCTCCAAGAAGAGACAACTGAGAACCTTGCAGTTTCTTCTGCCAACCCAAGCCCCACTGGTTTTTATAGTCAGAAGTTATGTGAACTTATCTTCCTGGTACTGAAACCCTGGACTGGGTAGTCTGGTATGGGGTTAGGATCCCTCAGTTCCGAGGTATCCCTCTGTTTTATATCTACCACACATGTGTTTGCAAGCAGCCCATTCTGTGTCTCTGTATCTCCGCCCCTCCTCCCCACTTACCTGTTTGAATGAATGTGGTTTCTTTTATTCCTTAGTTGTTGCACTTTCATACAGCCCAATTTTTTGACAGTTCTGAATTATAGTGTTCTGAAGTTTAACTGTAATTTTGCTGCGGTTGTGCAAGGAGGTGAGCTGCATATACCTACACTTCCATTTTGACCAGAAGTCCAACTATGGTGATTTCTCACTTCCTATTTGATCTACATTTTACACTCTGAATGCTTTTCTTTTGTAATCACAGTAAAATGGTAATTTATTTTAATAACAAGTGTGACTATAAACTAATAGAGTATGAGAAATGGCACATACCTGTTGCATGCATGACCGGTGTAAATAGGCTGATCCCAGGAGCAGCCTGCCCAGTTTCCCCAGATGTGACCTGCTCTCAGCTTCCAGACATCCTGGATCTTGGCTCGCCAATGTTCTCATGTGTGCTGGAACTCTTAAAGAGAAGCTCCTTCCAGGGTTCCATGTTTCCTTCAGTACCAAAACTGCCATCAATCCAACCTTTCCACCCATTTAGAGAGAGAAGGCTGGTTCAAAGGACAAAAAGGTGGCCCTTACCATAGGAGAGCTGCTCAAGTGCATTCAGAGGTGCAGGCATTACTGTAGTACAGAGCATGGACCCCAAGCTCTTGACAAATTTAAGAACTAGAGAAACTCTGAGAGAAAGAAAAGGACACCTTCACTTCCCAACTGTGTCGGAGTGAGTTGATGCTGGGTCTGGGATGTGAGCAGAGCTGGTTGAGCAAAACCAAGAAAATTGTAAATCTCAAAATCACATGCTAGTCCAAAGCAATAGGGTTTCACAAGTCTAGCTGCATATTAAAAACAGCTGGGAAGTTTTCCAAAATCCCACCATCCAGAGCTAACAGTCCAGGACTACCTTTATATCTTTTTCTGTAAAGGACCAGATAGTAAATATTTTGATAGTAAATATATGTGTAGTGTTGTGAGTCACACAGAGTCTGTCACATCCACTATGTGGTTAAAAAGTAAAAACAGTGCACATAATGTGTGAATGAACAGGCATGGCTGTGTCCCAATAGGACTTTATTTACTAAACAGCCTCAGCACTATTTAGCTCCCTGGTGAGCCATAGTTTGTTAACCCCCTGTTCTACAGCAAAAGTCCTCAGACTAGAGCAAAGCTGTCACACCAGCAGAACCCATCCCCCAGAATGTTTGATTGGGTAGGTATGCCATAAGTTAGGGCCAGAATTAGCATTTGTGACAGGAGCTGCTGACACTGGTCTGAGAAGTGCTGGTCAATAGCCCTTGTAAATTGTATTTGACCCCAGAACCTTCCCAATGGTAGGTAGAATGCCTGCTGATCACTCCCAGGAAACGTGCCCTGGGAGAGACTGGAAAATGGGTTATGCTGAAGGACCCATTACAGCCATACTTCAGTCCAGCCACCTGCCTTCTGTCTCCACAAGTGTTCCACCAAAGGCAGTGAAAAGCATAGTAGGAGAAGAAGGCTCTGGCAGCTCTGGAAGCCTGTCTGGACAAGCCCTTCAAAAAGATTTATTCCACATGAAATGAGTTTGCTCTGCCCACTTAACACAAGTTAGGCCCAGTTTTAGTCTCCTCTGCTGGAAGGTCAAAGGCAGCCCTTGACAGCCATTAGCCCCTTCCCAAATTGCCTGCCAACCAAACACCCCACGATGCCTATTTGTCTACTTGCCCTTTGTTTTCTGATATGTATAGTGTATTTCAGAAAAACACCATGACAAGCTCACACAAACAACAATGTCAGCAACTGTACAATTTAACAGGAATAATACATGGAGGTTAGTAAGCCAATTAATTTTTAACTAGTTTATTTTTAGATTAGTTTTAGGGTCACAACAAAATTGAGATGACACAGCAATTTCACATATATCCCCTATCCCCATACACCTACAGCCTGCCCCCAAAGTCCATTTTACATTGGACTTCACTCTTGCTGTTGGGTTTGGACAAATGTATGACATGTATCCGTCATTACAAGAGCAGAGTATTTTCACTGCCCTAAAAATTCTCCCATTCATTCCTCTCCCCCAATCCCATCCTCAGGAAACATTGATTGTTTTACTGTCTCCATAGTTTTGCCTTTCCCAGAATGTCATATTGTTGGAATCATATAGCATGTAGCCTTTTCAGATTGACTTCATTCACTTAGTAAAACCCATTTAATTTTCCTCTATGCCTTTTTATGGACTGATAGCTCATTCCTTTTTAGTGCTGAATAATAATCTATTGTCTGGATATACTGCAGCTTATCTGTTTACCCAACGAAGGATAGCTTGGATGCTTCCAAGTTTTGGCAGTTATAAATAAAACTGCTGTAAACATCCATCTATATGTAGGTTTTGTGTTTTCACCTCCTTTGAGTAGGTACCAAGGAGCACAGTTGCTGGATTATATGGTAAGAATATGTTTATTTTTGTAAGAAACCTCCAACCTGTCTTCCAAAGAGCCTGTACCATTTTTCATCCCCACCAGCAATGAATAAGAGTTCCTATTGCTCCACATCCTCACCAGCATTTGGTGTTGTCAGTATTCCAGATTTTGGCCACTCTAACAGCTATGTAGTAGTATCTCATTGTTGCTTTAATTTTCAATTCCCTGATGACATATGATATGGAGCAACTTTTCATATGCTTATTTTCCATCTATAACTCTTTTTGATGAGGTATTTTTTAAGATCTTTGGGCTATTTTTAAATTGGATTGTTTGTTTTCTTATTGTTGAGTTTTAAGAGACCTATGCATATTTTGGATAATAGTCCTTTATCGAGTATGTCTTCTGCAAATATTTTACCCCCACTCTATTGACATGGTCTTTCACAAAGCAAATGTTTTTAATTTTAATGAAGTCTAGCTTATCAATTTTTCTTTTATGGATTTTGCCTTTACTATTTTACCTAAAATATCATCACCAGCCCTGGCTGGTGTGTCTCAGTGGATTGAGTGCTGGCCTATGAACCAAAGGGTTGCTGGTTCGATTACCAGCCAGGGCACGTGCCTGTGTTGCAGACCAGGCCCCCAGTAGGGGGGTGCATGAAAGGCAATCACACACTGATGTTCCTTTCCCTCTCTTTCTCCTTCCCTTCCCCTCTATCTAAAAATAAAAATAAATAAAATATTTAAAAAAATAAAATATTATCACCAAACCTAAGGTCACCCAGGTTTTCTCCTATGTTATCCTTTAGGAGATTTACAGTTTTACATTTTACTTCAGGCCTACGATCTATTTTGAGTTAATTTTTTTAAAGGGTTAATGTCTATCTTTAAATTCATTTTTTTTTTCAGGTGAATACCAGTTGTTCCAAAACCATTTGTTGAAAACACTATCTTTTCTCCATTGTGTTGCTTTTGCTTCTTTGTCAAAGGTCAGTTGACCATACTTATGAGGGCTTCTTTCTCACTCTCTGTTCTGTTCCATTGATCTATGAGTCTAATTTTTCACCAAGCCAGTGAATTTTTCCATAAGCCTCCACATGGCCCCAAGGTTCTCATGACTCAAAGACCCAGGTCAGCACCTCTTCCCCATCATCATGATTGTGGCTGAAGCAGCTTGCCTCTGCATGTTTGGTTCTCACATATATAAAATGGGGCCTGAGATGTCCACAGAACTAGTTCTCAGTGGAGGAGGAGTCAAGCTCACCCCAAATGTAGCCCTTCTGTGGCCACTTCAAGTCAAAATAGAAACCTCTTGGCTTAAAATCAGTAACATTTTATGTAAAATAACACTGAGTCCAAAAAGATACCCATTTAGTCAATTAATGCTCTGACCTAGAGGAACTCTTGTCCATTAATAGAAAGTTGGTCCCTAGAAAGAAGGCACTCAGGGAATCCAAATAGCAGGAACACCATACCTGCTGCTCCTCTGCCTGTGGTCAGCCTTCCAAGGGCCTGTGGGTTCCTCAAGAACAGACAAGTCCTAGTGAGGTTATTGATAGAATTTCAATGGCTCCCTACATTGTTATAATATGCGAGCTAGGCTGTGTGCCAGTTTTAGAGACAAGTCCTAAAAAAAAAAAAAAGAAAGTCCTGAAGCATATCATGAGTAGCTGTCAGGCCTAGATTTTGTCCACACCTCTTCAGGCCCACAAAGCTCACAGCTCCTCAGAGCACACAGTAGGGGCTCAGTAAACATTTGTAGAACAAATGATTAAGGAATGAATGAAGCACAGTTGGCCTCACTACAAAACCCATTCATTTCCAATGAAGTTTGTTTCCAGCCAACCTAAAAGGGCAGCTTCGGATCCTTGGGAGAACAGACACCCTCCATGCCTCCCTGCCTTATGGTTTTTTCCCCTCAGAGTGATCATGGGGGTGCTAACCATTCACATGTGGTCTGCTATGCCCAGAACTTTGACAGATTTTGGCAGCCGGTTCTGCTGCACCACTACATCCATGTGAGGCAAGTGTTGGGACCATACTAACATGCACATCCTCAAAGTGGTTCTGCAACAAAACTCAAATGTCAGAACAATTCCAAGTGCAATAGTCTCTAGGAGTAGCAGCAATTATTCCCTCACACAACTTCAGCCACCAAAGTGTCACCTCCTCTCTTTGCAAAAACATCTTTCTTTCTGACAGCAGGCTTCACTGTCTCAGGCCCAGATGAGACCCAGTGGCATCTTCTGCCTTTCATGGTCCAATACAAGCTCACTTTTCCATTCTCATTAAGTTCTCAGTCTGCCAGCAAAATTGTCCTCAAAAGGGCATTTAGCAGATGTGCAATTTCTCATTTTATAGGGCTCTTCTCCAAGATTCCACATACCCTCCATGGGCCTGAATAGCATCTTTTTGAGGATCATGAAAGGCTGGGATGGCAGTGGTGGGCAGAAGACAAAGGAATGATCAGGGATAAGCATGAAACAGAGGATAGAAGAGCAGCAGCCCCAGATGTGTGGCCAACTCTGGTCTCTTTGTAGGCTGCCCCACAAGCTCTGAGTGAGTGGCAGGCTCACCTTGAGAGTCTCTGTACAATTAGGACTTGATACATGCAGGGATAAAACACCCAAGCAGCCATTTTGGACACAACACTATTTTATTACCAACCTAGTATCAAAGGCTTTCTGCTTCCAGAAGAGTGGGATCAGGGAGCCTGATGCAGTCATTCTGGGTGGAGTCCAGTGTCCTCCCTGCATGCCAGCAGGAATATATATCCAATTATAAGAGATGGGGAGACTTGGGGAAGCTCTAGGAGTGGAGAGAGAAAGAGGAGTGAAGCATAGGAAGAAAGAGGAGGTGGTGTGGGGATATAAGATAGAATTTAGGTCAGAAACAAGGAAGACTGGTGAGCCCAGGAGAGTTGGATGATACCTACTCATCATGTGGAAAATAACAATGTACCTTAGGCTATGTGGCAGTGCCCCCTATATTCAAGACCCCATGCATGTTTCCTTCTGGTAATGGCCAAACAAGCTTCCATCAGACAGATTGCCCATGGGCTACAAGCCTAGCCTCAGGACAAAATACAAAATCAACATCCTCACATCACTAAGAAGTCACTGAGAACAGGCAGATGCCAGCTAGGTACTGATATTTGTAGGAAGAGATATGCACAGAGAATTTCCTGTGCCCACAGCTTCCATTCTGCAGTTAGGCCCAATCAGCACCTGGAGTGCTGCCACAGTCCTGACATCCCCACTGAGCCCGAACATCAAGCTCCTTCTGGCTCTCACTAAGCCCCTATAAGATCTGGCACAGGTCCTGAACCCTCTGGGCAATGCCACACCTGAAACTGGTCAGAAATGCAGAACACTAGGACCTGCCCAGATCTGCTCAATCTGTTCTAATAAGATCTGCACATGATTTGCACATAACCTCAAGGTTGAGAACCACCAGTCAAAGGTTCTCCCCAACTCTGAAATAACAAGTGTGGGGTCCTCAGTCTCCTGGGTCAATGCTACTCATGGATCCCATCCCCATAACTGGTTGGTGGAGTGTGAATCTGCAGGGCCAGTGACCTCGGCTTCATGGGAGCTCTGTATTACCAGAAACCAGCACTGTCCTCTGAACTCAGCTGCCATTCCCTCAGAAAGTGGATTAGGACCCACCAAATGCATTGAGGATAAAGCAAGTCATCTATGGACACTACCTGCATAGTAAGTGACTATAACTGTCAAGTCTGGTGAAGGCCAAGTTCTATTCCCATCTGCAGAGAGAATGACAAGGTCATGCACTCTTTCCTCGGAAACCCAAGGGATCCTGAGAACACAGCAAAGATTTCTGAAGGGTGATCTGAGGTCAGGGTCCACCAGGCTCTCCTGCAGGAAGCATCTGTATAGGGAGGTGTCATTTAGATGATTGTCACCCCACTGAAGTAAACTGCAGGACACAGAAGCTCTGATCTTATTAAATTTATGGCCCAGTCGTGCCCATATGCGGCATGCCCCAATCCTTCCCTTTGCCCAAAGGTGGGCCTCTTTAATCCAAAATCCTCCAGGGCTCCAGAGATACGTCAGGATGGGTCATCAGCAGATACTGGCTCACTAGTAATGACCAAGTGGTAATGACCAAGAAGAGAAAATGACATGGCAGAGCCCACAGCAGCAGCTGAAGAAACTCAGCCCAGTGGCCACAGTGCCGGTGGTAAGTGACTCAGGTGCCAGGAGTTCAGATCCTGCTTTATCATCCCTAATTCTGGCCTCAGACAGGTTACATGACCATTTTGTGCCATGGCGGTCGTAGCCATAATTATGGAGATAATTAGAGTACCTCCCTCACAAGGTAGAAATGTTATGAGGGTTGATAAGAGCTTAAGAGTTCAGAAGGGGACATGTACACAAAAAGGGCTCCCATCATAACCCCAGTTGGGAGACTGCAGGCCACGTCTCTACCTCTTCATCTCTAGAAACAGGAACTGCAAGGAGGTGTGGTTTCTCAGCCCAGAGGGGCATTTAGGCCTACACATGTGACCATTATTCTTCTGCCCTTGCTACAGAGTCATCTTCTGTGAAGGACATGGAGAATCAGCTCCTGAGACAAGGGGACACTATGGGACTAAAGCCAAGGAGCCAGGGGTCCCAGGGAGGAACATTCCCAAGGGGCCTCATCACTGGGTGGGAAGACAGCTCTGGACTCCTCATTTAAGAGTCATGTCAAGAGAGTGAAGATGGCAGGGAGGTAGGTGGGAGTGGAGCCCAGTTTTCCCTCTGCCCAGCTGGAACACCTAGCCAGTCTTCTGAGGAACAGAGTAAACAGCCAACAGTATCCCAGCTTATATGAAGTGTGGAGGCCAAAAATTGCAGAGGACATTGAAAAACAGATGGTGAGGAGATTGGGCTGGGGCAGTAAGGTCCCTGGGATCTGCTAGGGGACCATGGCACCTGCTGCAGGATACAGGGAAGAGAGTTAGATCACTAGCTCCCTCCCCTACCAGAGCAGGGAGGGCAGTCCAGCACCAGGAGGGACCTGGATGCTGGAAGTTGCTGGGGGGAATAGAGACAAAGTGGGAGACACAAAGAGGTGGTATATATCCTCTGAGACTGTGGACGCTGGCACCAGAGAAATTGAGGTGCTGGGCAACACCTGGAAAAGGGAGGAGTTGGGCCATGTCAGACCCTGACTAGGATAGTCTCTAGACTGGTTGGAAAGTTGGGCTATGTGAAAAGCTCTGCATTTGTTAAGAGCAGTGGGCAGCTGCTTTGTAAGGAACTCTTGAGCAGTGGCTGGCTCGCCCCAAGGGTTATTTGAGCTGCACAAGCCCAGAGACTGAGTGGCTGAGTGGAACCACATGCCCAAGCTTGTCTCACACTGCACACACACAGGCTGACTGGAGCCAAGTGCCAGAGACTGAGTAAAACAACCTGCCTGAGATTGACTCATGCTGTGAGCAGCTGAGTGGCTGATTTGAGCCTGGCAGCTTATGGAGTACCTGGGTCAGAGGACAGAAAACTGTGGATATTGCAGCCCAGACCTGGTCTCCATTGTCTCAAAACCACAGGAAGGGAGTAAAGCTAAGCCCAGCTCCCCTCTTCCTGTGTCATCTAGGAAGACCAGCAGAACTCACTGAGCAGGTTTAAAGTCAGCAGGAGGCTTATGGTTTTTTTTTCTTTTTTGTTCCTCTCTGTTTTTTTTTTCTTTTTCTTTTTCCTCCAAGTAGGCAATAAGACACGGAGTTACAAAGGGTCCAGAGACAGACCGAAATGGGGAGCACAAGGCTAAAACTGAGACAAATGTCACTTTGCTATTCCATAGAGCTGGCATTTTATTGTTTATGTGTATTATTATTTTTTCATTACTTTTACTTTTATTTTATTAGTATTTTTCTATTTCCCTTCCTTATGTTTAGTTTTTCTCCTTTTCTTTGTTTAATTGCATTGTTTGACTGGTTTTCCTTATTCTCTCTTTATTGCATTTTAATTTTCCTTCTTTCACTTCACCTGTGTTCCAATAAAACAGAACTCTTGGGGTACTTTCTATTCTGGTTATCCAAATCATATATGTCTTGTCATATTACTGTTGTTCCAGTACTATTGTAAATAATTGTTGTTCCATACAATTGTACATAATACACAACAATCCTCCCTGATCTTAGCTCACTTCACCTTAATCCTGAGCATTATTATTGTTGTGAATAGAGAGAACTCTATTCTTTCTCACACTAAGCCTACTTTCTATCCCTTACTGTGACTATATCTCATTATCTAACCTTGTACAAGTACACTATTTTCTGGATTCAGCTCACAATCCTCCTCCCCTCTAACAAGAGTCTTATCTCTCTTTCACCTTTCATAAAAAGTGGCTATGTGGGTGAAATATAATAGTTAATACTACACTTATCCAAAGATCTCCTATCACTTCTCTACTTGCTGGTATGATAAATCCTATAAAATACTCTCCTGCTATCTTAATCCATTTTGCCCATCCCCTGCCACTGATCACATACAAAATATAGGTGGGAGCTTCAAACATCAGTATACCTATTAGAGGAGAGAAACTACCAACAAGAGAACCACCAAAAGGTAAAAATCCAAGTATAAGAAGAGAGCCCACACAAACAGAAGAAAGGGAAAACCCAGAGCATCCAGACATGTGATCAAAGAGACCACACCACTGAACACCATAGAATTCCTAACATACAAGTTCACCCTACAGAGGCAGTTATCAAAGTGAAACATCAGGAAGAGCATAAACAAACAAAAAGAGTCACCTAAAATTGGAAGACAAAAAAAAAAAGATGCAATCAAAAGGAATGAGAGACCCCCCACTAAAAGAGCTGAATGAAATGTAGGTAACCAAACAATCAGATATAGAATTCAAAATAATGGTTATAAAGATGCTCAAGGAATTCACAAACAACTATAAGGGACTGGGTGAGAACTACAACAGTATGAAAAAGGGAAATAAAAAATATAAAAAAAAAAACAGGAAGAAATGAACAATAAAATCTCAGAAATAAAAAAAGGACTAGAAGGAATTACCAGCAGACTGGATGAAGCAGATGATTGAATCAGTGAGCTAGAGACCAAGGTAGGAAAAAACACCCAGATAGAGCAAGGAAAGGAAAAGAGGCTCAGAAAGAATGCACAAGTGGTAAAGGAGCTGCAAGACAACATGAAACAGAATAATATCCATGTAATACAGATACCAGAAGAAGAAGAAAAGGAGCAAGGGATAGAAAATCTATTTCAAAAAGTAATGATGGAAAACCTCCCTACTTTGATGAGAGCAAAAGCCACTAAAATCAAGGAAACACAGAGTCCCAAACAAGAGGAACCCCAAGAGGCCCAACTCAAGACACATCATAATTTAAATAGCAAAATTCCAAGACAAAGAGAGAATCTTAAAGGCAGCAAGGGAGAAACAGGAAGTAACATACAAGGCAGCCCCAATAAGGCTAGCTGCTGACTTCTCAAAAGAAACATTGCAAGCCAGAAGGGAATAGCAAGAACTATTCCAAGTAATGAAAACAAACAAACAAACAAACAACAACAACAACAAAACACACCTGCAGCTGAGACTACTCTATCCAGCAAGGGTGTGAATTAAAATGGAAAGCCAAATAAGGAGCTTCCCGGACAAAACAAGGCTAAAAGAATACACCTCCATGAAACCAGCACTACAAGATATGGTAAAGGGACTGCTTTAAGAAGAGGAAGAAAAACAGTGAGAGAGAAAGTAACACAGGTACAAAGGGAGTAAAATTGCAATGAATAAGTAATAACCTTAAAGATAAATGGATTAAATGCTCCAAACAGACACATAGGGTAGCTGAATGGATAAAAAAAAAACAGGACCCACATATATGCTGCCTACAAGACACCACCTCAGAAAAAAAGACCTACACAGACTGAAAGTGAAGGACTAGAAATAAATATTCCAAGCAAATGGACAGGAAAAAAAAGCTCGGGTAGCAATTCTTACCTGAGAAAATAGACCTTAAAAAAAAGGCCATAAAAAGAGACTCAGAAGATCACTTCATAATACTCAAAGGAAGAAGACATCAAGAAGACATAAATTGTAAACATATATGCATCCAACATAGGAGCACCCAAATACATAAGGAAAATCTTGGAGGACTTCAAAAAAAGATAGAGACAACAACACTATTATAGTAGGGGATTATAACACCCCATTGTCAAAAATGGACAGATCTTCCAAACAAAATATCGACAAAAACATTGTGGCACTGAACAATGCCCTAGATGAAATGGACTTACCTGGCATATATAGAACCTTTCATCCCAAAAAAGCAAAATACACATTATATTTAAATGAACATGGAATGTTTTCAAAGAACAAATGATAGGACACAAAACAAGCCTCAACAAATTCAAGAAAATTGAAATCATATGAAGCATCTTCTCAGGTCACAAGGGCCTGAAACTAGAAACCAACCACAAGGAGAAAACTCAAAAACACTGAAACTCATGAAGATTGAATAGCATGCTATTAAACAATGAATGGGTCAAGAATGAGAACTGGAAACAAATGAAAATGAACTCACAACCCAAAACTTATGGGACACTAATGCAATCCTGAGAGGGAAGTTCATAGCAATACAGGCCTACTTAAAAAAGATAAACACATTGCAAATAAACAACCTAACCCTACATCTACAAGAACTGGAGAAACAACAACAAAGACAGTCCAGAGCAAGTAGAAGGAAGGAAATAACCAGGATCAGCGCCAAATTAAACAACATACAGAAAAAAAACACAATTCTAAGTGTCAATAAATCCAGGAGCTGGTTCTCTGAACAGACAAACAAAATTGACAAGCCTTTAAGCAGACTTACCAAGAAGAAAAGAGAGAGGAACCAAATAAACACAATCAAAAATGAAAGAGAAGAGATTACAACTGACACCACAGAAATATAAAGGACTGTAAGAAATTACTACGAAGAACTATATGCCAAGATGTTGGAAAACCTAGGTGAAATGCACAAATTTCTAGAAAAATATGATCTTCCAGAACTCAATGAAGAAGCAGAAAGCCTGAACAGACCGATAACAGTGTATGAAATCGAACCAGTAATAAAAAAAACTCTGAGCAAAAAGTCAATCCAGACTTCCAGCCAAGATGGAGGTGTAGGTAGACACACTGTGCCTCCCCACCCAACCAAAACAAGGACAACAACAAATTTAAAAACAAAAAACAACCAGAAGTGACAGAAAATTGAACTGTATGGATGTCCAACAACCAAGGAGTTAAAGAAGAAACATTCATCCAGACCGGTAAGATAGTCAGAGATGGGCAGCTGAGTAAAGAGGACTTGCAGCAAGGCAGCTGCTGGAGGACTGGGGCGGACAGGACAGCAGCTGGCTGATGGAGCAAGGCTGTGGCTTGCAGACTGGGCAGTCCCACATTCATGTGCAGATAAACTGGAAGGAAGAATTGGGGAGTGAGATAGACCACACAACCCAGGGTTCCAGGACCAGGAAATAAAGTCTCAAATCCTCTCACTGGAAACATCTGTGGGGGTTGAGGCAGAAGTGGGAGAAACTCCCAGCCTCACAAGAGAGTTAGTTGAAGAGACCCACAGGGTTATAGAATGTACACAAACCTGCCCACCGGGAATCAGCATCAAAAAGGCCCAATTTGCTTGTGGGTAGCCGGGGAAGGGACTGAAAACCAGCAGAGAGTGGACCCAGCCACACTCTTCCCTCTTGGACCCCTCCCTCACATACAGCATCACAAAACAGCAAAGTGGGTTGCCCCACTCTGGTGAACACCTAAAGCTTGGCCCCTTACTACCTAACAGGAGCATGGAGACAAAAAAAAATGACCGAAATGAAAGAACAGTTCAAAGCTCCAGAAAAAATACAACTAAGCAATGAAGAGACAGCCAATCTATCAGATACACAGTTCAAAACACTGGTGATCAGGATGCTTCAGGAACTTACTGGGTACTTCAACAGCATAAAAAAGACCCAGGCAGCAATGAAGGTTTCATTATGTGAAATAAAGAAAAATCAACAGGGAACTAAGAGTGATGGGAAGGAAAACAGGACTCAAATCAATGGTTTGAAGCAGAAGGAAGAAAAAAATCCAACCAGAACAGAATGAAGAAACAAGAATTAAAAAAACAAGGGGAGAGCCTTAGGAACCTCCAGGACATCTTTAAACGTTCCAACATCTGAATTATAGGGGTACCAGAAGGGGATGGGGAAAAGAAAGAGCAGCAAGTGGAAAAGTTATTTCAACAAATAATAAAGGAGAACTTCCCCAATCTGGCAAATGAAATAGACTTCCAGGAAGTCCAGGAAGCTCAGAGAGACCCAAAGAAGTTGGACCCAAGGAGGAACACAGCAAGGCATGTCATAATTACATTAGCCAAGGTAAAAATGAAGGAGAGAATCCTAGAAGCAGAAAGACATAAGGAGACAGTAACCTACAAAGGAGTTCCCATCAGACTGTCAGCTGATTTCTCAAAAGAAACCTTACAGGCAAGAAGGGGTTGGAAAGAACTATTCCAAGTCATGAAAGGCCTACAACCAAGATTGCTCTATCCAGCAAAGCTTTCATTTAGAATGGAAGGGCAGATAAAGTGCTTC
>CM052547.1:52004638-52033859 GCA_028533065.1 Trachops cirrhosus | reverse complement strand
AAAAAAAACATACAACCAGAAAAGAATGAAGAAATAAGAATTCAAAAAAATGAGGAGAGGCTTAGGAACCTCCAGGACATCTTTAAATGTTCCAACATCCGAATTATAGGGGTACCAAAGGAGAAGAGGAAAAACAACAAGTGGAAAAGATATTTGAACAAATAATAAAGGAGAACTTCCCCAATCTGGCAAAGGAAATAGACTTCCAGGAAGTCCAGGAAGCTCAGAGAGTCCCAAAGAATTTGGACCCAAGGAGGAACACACCAAGGCATGTCATAATTACATTAGCCAAGATAAAAATGAAGGACAGAACCCTAGAAGCGGCAAGAGATAAGGGGATAGTAACCTACAAAGGAGTTCCCATCAGGCTGTCAGCTGATTTCTCAAAAGAGACCTTACAGGCAAGAAGGGGCTGGAAAAAAGTATTCCAAGTCATGAAAGGCAAGGATTGCTTTATCCAGCAAAGTTTTCATTTAGAATGGAAGGGCAGATATAGTGCTTCTCAGATAAGGTCAAGTTAAAAGAGTTCATCATCACCAGGCCCTTATTATATGAATGTTATCTAAGAAAAATAAGATAAAAAACATGTATAGTAAAATGACAGCAAACTCACAATTCTTAACAACCACACCTAAAACAAAAACAAAAACAAACTAAGCAAACAACTAGAACAGGAACAGAACCACAGAAATGGAGATCACATGGAGGGTTAGCAACAGGGGAGTGGGAGGAGGAGAGAGGGGGAAAAGGTACAGAGAATAAGTAGCATAGATGGTAGGTAGAAAACATACAGGGGGAGGGCAAGAATAGTATGGGAAATGTAGAAGCTAAAGAACTTATGACACATGGACATGAACTAAAGGGGGGAAATGTGGGTGGGAGAGGGTGTGCAGGGTGGAGGGGAGTGAAGGGGAGTAATGGGACAACTGTAATAGCATAATCAATATAATATATGAATTAATTAAAAAAAGAAAGAAGAGGAATACAAAAATACTAATAAAATAAAAGATATAAGAATAATGAAAAATAATAATACAAATATGCAATAACTTGCAAGTTCTCTGTAGTAGCAAAGTGAAATTTGTCTCACTGTCTCAGCTGTTGGGACAACCCCTCTTTGTGTCCAACTCTGGTGTTTTTACAGTTCCAGGATTTTTTGTCTCACTTGTTGGAATTTAAAAAAAAGAAGAAGAAGGAAGGAAGAAGAGATAAAATGAGGAAGAAGGAATAAAACAAGAAAGATGGAAAGAGGAAAAAGGAGTCAAAGATAAAAATAATCATAATAATAAAAATAAAGAGTTACTTTTAAAAAAAGCCTATTGCTGGCTTCAAACTGGCCAAACCAGTTTTGCTGGTCTTCCTGGCTGCAGCAGGCTGAGGGGCTATTGGTTTTGCTTTTCTCCATTCCTGAGCACAGTTCCCCAGCAACCTCTGGTCCCTCAGGTTCCACAGGTACGGGCTCGCACTCTCCCAGGCTACGGGTGGGGTGCTGGTCCATCCATGTCGTGTACTCTCCCCAGGTCTTTGGGTGTGAGCACCAGGCCCCCCTCAGAGCACACTTTCCCCGGGTTGCAGGCATGCACATTCGGTCAGGCCTCCTGAGGTCCCTCAGGTTCGGGTGTGCACTCTTCCCTGGGCCATGGGAGTGTGTGCAGGGCCCTCTATGCCACCTTGGGAGCATTGCCCGGCTGTGTGGGGAGGAGGCTGGAGTGGCTGCTACAGAATACCCCAAACAGTGTCTCTTTTTTCACTTTTTCTTTTTGAGAAATTCCTCCTACTCAAGTCTGCCTCTCCATACAGAGGCCTGGCCTCTCAGACAGCACAATTCTCCAACCAGACCGGGGACTATCCGGGCCAGGGCCTGTCACCGCCCAACTCTCAACTCTCCCCAGCCGGCATCCATAGACTCTGTGAGTGTTCACAGCTCCTGTGTGTTTGTCACTTATTCCTTAGAGTCCTCCCTCGCTGTATCGTGGTTCACTTATTTCAGCTTCACTGTATCACAGGCTTTGAAAAAAATACATATCTAATTCTGTATCACAGAGTTTTTACTATATCATGGGATTCTGCAGTATATAGGTATTTATATAATATTTATGATTTTAATTATGTTTCCTAAAAATTTAAAACAATATAAAAATTATAAAAGTTAATTCAAACATATTAAAAGAATATTAAATCAAAATAACATACAGTATGTATTTCATCAGCAGATGAATACCGTACTGTATACAGTGGAAATGCAGTACCCCATACCACTTGTGCAAGCTTGTGAATGTGAGATTGTACAAGGCACACTATTGGCTGATGGAATGGAAGGCAACCAACCACAGCACTGTGTTCTGTATCCTGGGCACTGATTGGCTCAGTGACTGTAGCATTGGTCTGTTTGCTCTCCCACACTGTGCCTATACATTCAGCATCTCTCCTAGTCCACTTCACATTGACGTCTGATCATGCTGCATGTAGTATTGCTATACAGTGTTGTATTTTTGTAAAATTTTTGTAAAAGTTTATATTTATTTCAAGCCCTATGATGCCACCCAAATGTTCTGTGCCTTCTAAGGCTTCTGGCAGTGAACCCAAGTGCCAGAGGAATATGCTTCCCATCAAAGAAAAGGTGGAACTTCTCAACATGTAAAAGGAAGGCAAAAGCTACACGGCTGTGAGTTGCCATTACGGGATCAACAAATCTACAGTTTGCTACATAAAGAAAGATGAGAAGAATAGTAGGTCTACAGCAACAATGACTTTTAACAAGACTGCAAAGAGGGTGGTCACTTCCCACAATAAGGTCATTGTGAGGATGGAGTCTGCATTGGCCCTGTGGATAAATAACTGCAGGAAGAAGAATATCTCACTGGATACCAATACCATCCAGACAAAGGCCAAGAAACTTTATGATAGTTTTGTGAAAAGCACAGACATCATCAACGGTGACAAGGATGAAGACAAGGACGACGATGCAGAAGCAGGACTGTCGAGTGCTTCTCCCACCAGACCAACCCCATGCAGTGCCAGCAAGGGCTGGTTTGACAAATTTCAGAGATGCTTTGGACTCAAGAGCATTTCTCTGCATGGAGAAGCTGCTTCTGCGGATAAAAAGCAGTGCCAGCAACTCCCCATAACTATGTTCATCACTTGGACAAAGAGATCAGTTACACCTACACCTGTAGTGGAAATAGAAGTTACTGCAGCCCAGGGCGAAGATACTGTATCACCTGATGAAGCACCTGATGAAGTGGTGCCTTCAGAAGAGTTGTAATGCTCTTCTTGGCTGTGCAGTATATTCATCTCATCGTCATCACCTTCATCACCATCAGTACTGCACAGCTACATAATTTATGAGCTTCATCATCCAAGTTATAGTATACTTCACTGGTGAGTACCCATATAGAATTTTACATGTTGTTAAAATTACATAGGTTTAAGAGTGTAGAAAGTGTTTAAGAGCATATTAAGTGTTTATAAGAGTGTGGGAAAGGTTAATAAGAGAGTGGGAAAGGTTTATAGGAGTGTGGGAAGGGTTTATAAAGCCTTAAAATATATATAAATAATGAAATAAATATAATGCCGCTATTTCGTGGATTTTCACCTATCACGGGGGTCTCTGGAACATAACTCCCATGATAGGTGAGGGATCACTGTATTCCCCTCACTGCAACTTCAAGCAGCCAGGTCTCTCCCAGTAATGCTCAATCTTCATTTGGCAGGAGATTACAAGGCCATTGTAATCAAAAACTACCTGGTACTGGCATAAGAACAGGCATATAGATCAATAGAACAGAACAGAGAGCCAAGAAATCAACCCATGCCTTTATGGTCAATTAAGATTTGACAAAGAAGATAAGAGTATACACAGGAGTAAAGACAAACTCTTCAATAAATGGTTTTGGGAACATTGAACAGGTATGTATAAAAAATGAAACTAGACCACCAACTTATATCATACACAAAAATAAACTCAAAACAGACAAAAGACTTAAATGTAAGAGGCAAAACCATAAAAAATCTTAGAAGAAAGCATAGGCAATAAAATCTCAGACATCTCTAGTAGCCCTATTTTTGCCAATATATCTCCTCAGGCAAGGGACACAAAAGAAAAAATAAATAATTGGACTACATCAAACTAAAACGCTTTTGCACAACAAAAAAAATTAACAAAATGAAAGGCTAACCCACTGCATGGGAGAATATATTCACCAATGATACATCTGATATGGGGTTAATTTCCAAAATATATAAAGAACTTAGGCAATCAACACCAAGAAGAGGGCAAAAGATCTAAACAGACACTTCTCCAAAGAGGACATACAGATGGCCAATAGACACATGAAAAAATGCTCAATATTGCTAATCATCAAATATATGCAAATTAAAACCACAATGAGACATCACCACCCTCTTGTCAGAATGGCTGTTATCAATAGACCAACAAACAACAAGTGCTAATGAGAATGTGGAGAAAAGGGAACTCTCATGCACTGTTGGTGGGAATGCAGATTGCTGCAGCCACTGTGGAAAACTGTATGGAGTTTACCCAAAAAATTAAAAATGGAACTACCTTTTGGGAAAAGTGGAAGCCAAAGAACTTATATGTATGACACATGGACATGAACTAAAGGGGGGAAATGTGGGTGGGAGGGAGCATGCAGAGTGGAGGGGAGTGAAGGGGGGAAAATAGGACAACTGTAATAGCATAATCAATAAAATATACTTTAAAAAAATTAAAAACTGAACTACCTTTTGACCTAGCAATCTCACTTCTGGGAATATATCTGAAGAAACCTGCAACATTTAGTTAAAAAAATATGCAGACCCCTATGTTCATTGCAAAGTTATTTACAATAGCCAAGTCTTGGAAGCAACCCAAGTGTCCATCAATAAATGAATGGATAAAAAAATCTATGGTACATTTACAAAATGGAATACTATTTGGCTGTAAAAAAAAGAAGAAACTCTTAACTTTTGCAAAAGCTTGAATGGACCAAGAAATTATTACGCTAAGTGAAATAACAGTCAGAGAAATACAAATACCATATGATCTCACTTATATGTGGAATCTAATGAGCAAAATAATTTAACAAACAAAATAGAAACAGACACATAGATATATAGAATAGACTGACAACTGTCAGAGAAGAGAGGTTTTGAGAGGCTGGGTGAAAAAAAGTGAAAGGTTTAAGCAAAAAAAAATACATACACACACACACACACACACACACACATGCACACACACCAGTATGGTGACAGCCAGAGGGGAAGGGGGTGGGGAAAGATGGAAGTGGGCAAAAGGGGCATAAGTGGGGACAGAAAGAGACTTGGCTTTGGGTGCTGAGAAAATGATGCAATGTGCAGATAATGTTTTATTGAGCTGTACACTTGAAACCTGTATGGTTTTATTAACCAATGTCACATCAATTAATTCAATTTAAAAAGTGTTTAATTTATATTTCTTATGTCTGTGTTTTAACATATATATTTCTTTTGTATTTTTTAATCCTCACCCAAGGATATGTTTATTGAATTTAGAGAGAAAGGAAGGAGGAGAAAGAGAAAAAGAGAGAAACATCGGTATCAAAGAGAAACACCGATCAGTTGCCTGACATACGCACCCCAACAAGGATTCGAATCAACAACCTAGGTATATGCCCTGACCATTGAACCTATAACCATTCAAGTGCATGGGAAAACACTCCAACCAACTGAGGCACCCAGCCAGGCCTATGTTTTACCATAAATATTCCTAAAGCAACATAGCTTTATTATTTTTTATTTTTTTATTATTGTTCAAGTACAGCTGTCTCCATTTTTTTCACCCCAACTCGATCATGAATTTACACCACACACAACAATAAATTCAAGGTTGATAAAAGATTTAAATAAAGCAGCATAGCTTTAAATGTAATTTAAAATGGCAAAATTAAATGGCCTAAGAAAAAAATTTGGTTTAGTTTGTCCATTTGTTTGCACTGGGGTCATCCCTGAAATGGGTGTACTTATGTACAGGTACAGGGGTCCTGGCATTGTTCATGCTTGACCTAGGTTTAGTCTTATTTGCATGTGTGCTCACTTTATTTTTACTCTTTTTTAAGTGATTTTATTTATTTATTTTCAGAGAAAGGAGAAGGGATGGAGAAAGAGAGGGAGAGAAACATTATGTTGGAAACATCAATCAGTTGCTTCTCATATGCCCCCAGCTGGGGACCTGGCCCACAACCTAAATTTGTACCCTGATAGGGAATTGAATGACAACCCTTCTGTTCACAGGCTGGCACTCAATCCACTGAGCCACACCAGCCAGGGCTATTTTAATTCTTTATATACTCCACAGATTTTAGGGGTTCTTCTGTGTGTATGTCAAATTTCACAACAAATAAATTTTAACAGTATATGTAAAATTGGTTTCCCAAATCATTAAATATAAATCATAATTCAGTGTGTTCTGGTACAGTGTAAAACAATTGCAAAGTGTTCATCAAAATGTGGAAAAATAAAATTATGCATGATTTGGTGAAGAAATCTACCAAGTATTTTGGGCCCCTCCAACCTTTTAGTTCCATTACACCTATGCTAATCTCAATCTTTCTTTTCTTTTTAACTTTTTGACCCCCTTTACACATTTCTCCCACCCCAGCCCCCACCTCTGGCAGCCATCAATCTATTCTCTGTATGTATGAGCTTGGGTTTTTAAATTCCATTTATAAGTGATATCGTAATATATTTGTCCTTTTTTGACTGAGTTACTTCACTTAGCCTAATGCCCTAGTGGTCCATCCATGTTGTCATAAATGGCAAGATTTTAATCTTTTTTATGGCCAAATAATATACTACTGTGTATACATATACCACTTCTTCTTTATCCAGTTGTCTATTGATGGACACTTAAGTTGTTTCCATATCTTGGCTATTGTAAATAACACTCCAATACATCTTTTTGAGTTAGTGATTTTATTTTCTTCAGACAAATAGCCAGAAATAAAATTGCTGGGTCATATGGTAATACCATTTTTAATTTTTTGATGAACCCCCATAATGTTTTCCATAGTGGCTGACCAATTTACAACCCAAACAGTGCACAAAGGTTGCCTTTTCTCCACATTCTTGTCAACTCTTGTTAATTCTTCTCTTTTTGATGATAGCCATTTTAACTGGTGTGAGGTGGTATCTCTTTGTAATTCTCATTTCCATTTCCCTAATAATTAGTGATGTAGAGCAAGTTTTCATGTACGTATTTGCCAATGTACAGTTAAATGAGAATAATTTCCTGAGTGTGTAGTGTACTCCCATTTAAGTTTTTTTTAAAAATCTCATATGTGTGTATATGTTTGTAGGAGCATGCAGACAAATATGGATAGATACAGAGAAAGTTAACAACATTGGTTACTTTGGATGAGGAGTGTTTGTATATATGTGTATATCATGGGAATAATTAAAATTTTTTATTAAAACTCCTGAAGTTACAAACCCAGCTCAGAGCCTAACTTCATCTCAATCACAAAAGTACAAAGTACTCATCAAAATTTAAAACTTCTCTTCATGAAGACATTTAGGTAATGAAAAGACAAGCCACTGACTAGGAGAAAATTATATATATATCCCTGATAAATGATTTATATCCTGAATATATATAAAGAAACACAAATTAATAAGAGGCAAACAATCCAATTTTTACATAAGTAAAAAACATGAACAAATGCTTCACAAAATAAGATATACAGATGTCCAATAAGTACATGAAAAGATGCTCAACACCATCTGTTATCAGAGAAATGCAAATTATAACCACAATGAGATGCTGTTCTGCACTTCCTAAAATGTCTAAAATTAAAAAGACTGACAGTATCAAGTGCTGGTGAGAATGTGGAACACCAGGAACTCATGCTCTATTGTTAGAAGTTAAAAATGGTACAGCCACTTTGGAAAACAACCTGGCAGTTTTTTTATGAAACTAAACATACACCCACCCAATGACTCAACAATGACACTCTCAAGATCAGTTAAAATATATGTCCACACAGTAAACAAATTGTACAAAAACATTCACAGAAAGATTTTTCATCATTAACCAAAACTGGGAAAAATGTATTGAGCATCATACAATAAACAGACAAACAAAAACTCTTTCTAGAACAGAATACTGCCCACCAGTAAAAAGAGAGATAGCTAATGCACATAATAATATGGCTCACCCTCAAAAACATCATGACATAAAAATATTTTAGAAAAGACTGATAGCTGTGCAATTCTGTTTACATGGCATTCAGGATGGGCAAGGCCAGCCTGTGGTGATGAAATCAGAACAGTGCCTAGGGAGCCTGCAGACTGACAGCTGGGGCATGAAGGAGCTTCAAGACAGACATGCTTGCTCTCTCCTCTGGGGTGCAGGGTATCTGACTTGAACAAAGCTTAAAGCTTTACCTCAATTAAATCAAAGTAGCAAGCCTCAAAGATCAGTATAGGGATTAATTTGGATTTGGATCCAAGGAGAAGCCAAGAGCACAGGGATGTAGTCACACAGCAGGCTAAGGTCCCACCTGCTGACCTCCACCTCTTACACCCCAGGAAGCAGAACAAGGGGTGTGAGGTGAGAAGAAGGGACCAAGAAAGGAGCTGGCAGGCAGCTACTGTGGGTCACTGGTCTCCAACCACTGGGGCTCTGTGACTAGAGGAAGGTGCCTCTTAAAGGGGTGTTTACCCACCAGTCCACCCCTCCTATTTGGATATTGTCATCACCCAGCCCTCTTGTCCTATGTGCAGAGATTCCAGGAGCTGTGGGTATGTGCCAGAATGTGGGTGGGCCACCACTTGAAGGGCTTGTGACAGCTAGATTCTCACTCCCACCCCAGTAGGCAAGGCAACCAAGGCCTCCATCCTACCACACTAATGACAGTTAGCAGCCCTGCATCCATGCTTTGTTGGGACAATGAACACCACACTTGGCCTTACTGGGGTCAAGATTCCTCCACTCATTTTCAAATATAAGAAAAGGGTGCCTGAGGTGGAACTGACAAACTCTCCACCCCACAGCTTCCAACTAATGGTCAGGCCTGCAAAGGCCACCACCAAGGTTATATTCCCAAGTTCAGCACCTTCATTTCTGATGCAGCAAGTTCTGATTAAAACTTTGGAGAGTTACTCTTAATACAGGGTGATCTGGCCAGACAGCCTGGCCAGGCCTGGGAGAGGGTAAGGTCCTAGGATGAGGCTGCCCAAGACAGCAATAAACAAGCTGGCAAGGTGCATGACAACAGAGTACCCTGCCCACAGGCATAGACACAATAGGAGGAGGCCCTGCACAGAGTATGTGAGGTTAGTGAACCATTTGGGTAAGGGAAAAGCCCTCCTACTCCATTCCAGAATGGCAGTAGGGGGAGGTGCCAGTCTAGCCTGGAAAAAGGACAGGAAAAACCTAGGGAGCTCAATCCTTCCAGAGTGCATGGAATTTTGGGCTAGGAGATTAAAGTGGAGGGAGGTCAGAGACTTGTCTTTTCTCTCCCTCTGGGATCCACACACAGACATGCATGCCAGAACACTCCCAGGACCCAATGGGTCCTTGAATCCACATAGCCAGGTGGCAGTCACTGAGCCCCATAGATGGAGCCCCTGCACAGCCAACTGCAGTGGTTGGCAGCAGCCCCAGGCCCTCGAGTATAGGAAGCCACAGCGTGGTAATGGTGGCACAGGCCACCTGCACAGACTCCAGAGATCCTAAAGCTTGAGGGCCCTCAGCTAGCAGCCAAGTGCTCCAAAGGAAAGATAAAGATGGAGTGAGGACTTCCGGCCAATATGGAGGTGTAGGGAGACACACTGTGCCTCCTCACACAACGTGAAGAAGCACAACAACAAATTTAAAAACAAATAACAACCAGAAGTGACAGAAAATTGAACTGTATAGATGGCCAACAATCAAGGAGTTAAAGAAGAAATATTCATCCAGATTGGTAAGAGAGTCGGAGACGGGCAGCTAGGTAGAGAGAAATCACGGCAAGGCAGCTGCTGGAGGACTGGGCAAGGCTGTGGCTTGCAGACTGGGCAGTCCCACATTCGTGTGCAGATAAACTGGGAGGAAGAACTAGGGAGTAAGATAGACCACACAATCCAGGGTTCCAGTACCAGGAACTAAAGTCTCAAAGCCTGTGACTGAAAACTCCCAGCCTCACAGGAAAGTTGGTTGGAGAGACCCACAGGGTTCTAGAATGTAACAAACCCACCCACTTGGGAATCAGCACCAGAAGAGCCCAATTTGATGGTGCATAGCAAGGGAAGTGACTTAAAACCTGCAGACAGCAAAGCAAGCAGCACTGTTCCCTCTCCAACCCCTCCCCCACACACAGAGTCACGACACAGCTACGTGGGTTGCCCCACCCTGGTGAAAACTTAAGGCTCCACCCATTGCTATGTAACAGGCCACTAAGACAAAAAAAAATGGCCCAAATGAAAGAACAGATCAAAGCTCCAGAAGAAAAAATACAACTAAGCGACGAAAAGATAGCCAACCTATCAGATGCACAGTTCAAAACACTGGTTATCAGGATGCTCACAGAATTGGTGGAATATGGTAGCAAATTAGAGGAAAAAATGAAGGTTATGAAAAGTAAAATAAAGGAAAATGTACAGGGCACCAACAGTGAAGGGAAGGAAACCAGGACTCAAATGAACAGTTTGGAGAAGAAGGAAGAAACATTCAACCACAACAGAATGAAGAAACAAGAATTTAAAAAAATGAAGACAGGTTTAGGAACCTCCAGGACAACTTTAAACGTTCTAAAACCTGAATCATAGCGATGTCAGAAGGAGAAGAGGAAGAGCAAAAAATTGAAAACTTATTTGAACAAATAATGGAGAACTTCCCCAATCTGGCAAAGAAAATAGACTTTCAGGAAGTCCAGGAAACTCAGAGAGTCTCAAAGAAGTTGGACCAAGAAGCACATACCAAGGCACATCATAATTACATTACCTAAGATAAAAGATAAAGAGAAAATCTTAAAAGCAGCAAGAGGAAAGGAGACAGTTACCTACAAAGGAGTTCCCATAACACTATCAGCTGATTTCTCAAAAGAAACCTTACAGGTAAGAAGGGGCTGAAAAGAAGTATTCAAAGTCATGAAAGGAAAGGACCTACATCCAAGATTACTCTATCCAGCAAAACTATCTTTTAGAATGGAAGGCCGGATAAAGCTTCCCAGATAAGGTCAAATTAAAGGAGTTCAAGGTCACCCAGTCCTTACTATATGAAATGTTAAAGGGGCTTATCAAAGAAAAAGAAGATAAAAATATGAACAGTAAAATGACAACAAACTCATAGCTATTAACAACTGAACCTAAAAAAAACAACCAAGCAAAAAACTAGAACAGGAACAGAATCATAGAAATGGAGATCACATGGAGGGTTATCAGAAGGGAGGGGGAGGGGGGAATGAGGGAAAAGGTACAGAGAATAAGTAGCATAAATGATAGGTAGAAAATAGACAGGGGGAAGTTAAGAATAGTATAGGAAATATAGAAGCCAAAGAACTTACATGTATGGCCCATGGACATTAACTAAAGAGGGAGGAATGTGGGTGGGAGGGGGTGTGCAGGGTGGAAGGGAATAAAGGGAAAAAAATGGGACAACTATAATGGCACAATCAATAAAATAAAATTTTAAAAAGCTAGTATATATACTAGCTTACAGATATATGTATATCTGTAAGTAAACTTAAAGAATTGTCTCTGGACAGAAAACAGTCAGGTTTAAGAAACAAAATGTATCAAATTGGTTTTGGAAAAGAACACAGTTAGAGTGAGATTTCTGGGTATAGGTTTGGGTTTCAGTCTTTTGAGGAACAAATGTTTTTTTTTCTGTGTTTTGTGAAAGAGGAGCCTGGAGTCAGAGAATTTCCTATTCCCCCAAATTTTGCAACATCTTAATAAAGACCTTTTTCCTTCCCTACCAACATTTGTCTTTGGAATATGCCTGTGTTCAGTGGTGGGCAGCTGAACTCCATCTTTGTTCAGTAACACCCTGACTTATGTGGTTCAGTGGATTGGGCATTGTCCCACAAACCAAAAGGTTACTGGTTCAATTTCTAGTCAAGGCACATGCCCGGATTGTGGGCCAGGTCTCCAGTTGTAGGCATGTAAGAGGCAACTGATCAATGTTTGTCTCACACATCAATGTTTTTCTCCCTCTCTTTCTCCCTCCCTCCTCCTCTTTCTAAAAATAAATAAATAAATAAATAAATAAATAAATAAATAAATAAATAAAATCTTTTAAAAAAACTTCAGGGTGTTCCCCACAGAGAAGAGCTACCCTCTAGCTGGAGCCCATAAAGCAACTTATTCTATTCCTGCCTTCATCATTGTGGCATGAGGCCGAGAGCCTCTGTCTAAATTAGTCATGGGGAAAGGCTCTGGGCTTCAAAAGGTAATAAAACATTGAGGCTGACAAAAGTTCATTTTACTAGAGCTTTTTACAGGAGTTCATTCAGAGGGCCTTTGAGTTCAAGCCAGACCTCAAATGTTTGGAGTAATTAATGAAATTCACAGGCTGAAATGAGCAGTCTGGTCGTCCTCATATGTACTAAGAAGCCATCAACAATTAATGCAAATTTACTTTTTTTAATGACTTAATTTGCAAAAGGGGAGGATGAAAGACAGAATTTTCCTTCTTCAAAAAGAGGCAAAGGTGAACATAGAGACACACACTTTTTTACAGAAGGTTTCACTGTGGGTGATGAGGAAAGAAATTGGGAAAAGAAAGGTTATTGTATGCAATGGTTCTTCCAGGTCTAATGATGATGCATCTCTCTGAGAACTTGGATGGGATCCCATCCTCTGCCAGTCAGCAGAGCCAGTGGACACCCAAGTAGAGAGGAAAGCCACAAAGGAGACAGCCCACAAAGAAACCCACACATAGAACAAGAGCAAGTTACCACAGTGCAAGCATCTGTCCCCATGGCCAGCACCAGGCATATCTTAGGGGCACCATGGGAGGTGTGGCATGCCTTCCTTGGGGGTAAAGACTGTGGCATCCTCAGGCCAAAAGCATGTTTCCAGACCTATTGCAAAAGGAGTCCCAAGTCTCTGCCTACCCATTTATTTTAGGAATAATTGTACCTCCAAATTGCTGTGCAGACTTAGACCAGCAGTTCTCAAAGTGGTGTCCTGGAGGAGTCATGACAACCCCACCAGGGAGCTTGTTAGAAATGCTTGTTCTTGGACCCTGCCAGAGATTTCCTCAATGGAATTCCCCTGGAGTGGGGCACAGCAATTAGCTCTAAAAACTCACTCGGTAGGATTTGATTCTTTGTTTCATTCAATGTCTTCTGAAAGAGCTTGTCACTGAACCCTGGCACAGAGAGGACATGTTGACAGCTGAAGCAGATACAATGGTAAACTATAGCAACTAGTGAGTTTCCCTTCTTTAGGAAAGTCTGAACAGAGGCCAAGCAATCATTTAAGCAAGGTAGATTCCCTGGGATTCAACATCAACTAAAGTGCAGCTTACTTTGTAGTGCACGGGAACAATAAAACAAACTGATAGATGAATAGGTGGACCATAAAGCAAATGTAGGAAAACTTAACTGTGGTATCCAGGGGCTCAGCGTGTGAGTGTCCACTGAAAAATTCATTCAACTTTTCTTTAAAAGTTTGAAATTTTTTGTATAAAATGTTGCATTGAGAAATAAAGTGAAGAACTGAGTTTGATGACCATCCTTCCATCCTGAATTCATGGTTCTCTGACACTAACTCTTACCACATATAACCACATGTAAATCCAGCCAGGCCCCAGTTTGGGTCATTATCAGAGGCATTAGGAGGGCAAACATCACAGCAGATTCACCTGCAAGAGAAAGGTCATTAAAGATGGGGCAAAGGTGAGGGAAGCTTTGTTCAAGAATGAGCAAACCAGGGTCCTGAAATTGCAATCTGGAAAATTTATACAAGTGCTACAGAAACTAAGGTAGAGGGAAAACCAATGAAATATGTTATCCTCTGTTCCCTATCAGCACTGAGCCAAATGAATCACACCTAAGAGTTACAGATGCTCAGGGAATATACAGCCAGGGAACTTAGTGAACACAGTAGTAAATGGGTTGTCAGATGCAGAAAAGTAATTAAGGCAAGAATCCTGTCCCCATCTACTTAAATCTGTCATAATTCTGTGAAATACAAGGGCCATGGGACACATGTGTTAGGTGAGTGGTCTACCTGAGAGTCATGTGGAGACTCAGCAGTGCACAGGGGTCTACATGGACTCCCGAGCTTTTAACTGCTCATTCCAAGATCCACATGCAGACCCACATAGTAGGATCTACTGAAGAAAAAACAGTCTGCATTTTGCCAAGTTTGCAGTGCTATTCTGATGAGCAGGCACCATAAGAACCAAAAATCCCATTCCAAAAGCTAACTGTGCCCAGAGGCAGGAGTTACTCTGAGCACCTTCCCCACCTACACCCAATTCCTCTTGCCGATGAAGGGACACTGCATCTCTTCCCAGGACACTTTACCTTCCTGAGGACAGCCCTCAGCCATCAGACTAACATCTTCCTCACCCTCCAGGGCACAGCTCTGAGACCCCCAAATGCCCAGGAGAACCTGCTCATAAGCCTAGTCTGCATAGACTGCACCTGCCCCATTCCTTTACCTGTGTCTCCTGGTGTGAAAATAAATAAAGACCACCCCAGTGAAAACAAGAAAAAGCTACTTGATAGAGCTGTGACAGCAAGGGAAGATAGCCATCATCTCTTGAATGTGGCAGACTCAAATGCAAGCCAGGGAGTGGGAAAGTTTTACGATGAAAAAAGGAAAGATTTCAGGTTGGCCTGGGGATGCCAGAGGCAGGCAACTAAAAGTGCAGTATCCAATTTAACTGGTTAAGAGAGCACACTTGGCTTATTTCTCTGGTTCATGTTGTTGGACATTGGGACAAAAATTAGGGCAGTTGGTGGTTTTTGACCAAGCCTGACCATTGGGCCAATTGCTGCAGAGGCTGTAATTTGGCTTCCTGGGCTGGGGCTATAGATAGTGGGTCAGGATTCTACTGTCACATATGGTTTGGCCATTGCCTGTCAGTATACATGTCTCTCACTGGGATTCCCTCCCAGATGTGCTTGATGCACTCCAGCCTTTGTCTGAGGGTCTGTTCTCGAGACTCAGCCCAAGAGCTTCCATGAGAATGAGGATACAAGTTGAGTGGACTGGAAGTCAGCTGAGCCATGGAGTGTACCCCAGAGGCTTTGCCAGCTCTGCCCACCATCTTTCAGGGCCACAGGGAAGCCACATCTCAGGCCCATCAGGCAGGATCAGCCTGAGCAGCAGAAACCATTCCTATTCCTGACACACCCAATGGCCAACACAATAAGGGCCCCTGGAGATGCCAATGTCCTAACCCAGAAAACTGTGACATGTCACTTTACAGGGAAAAGGAAGTTTGCAAATGTGATTAAGAACCTTAAGGTCCGGGATTTCCCTGGACTACCCTGAGGGGCCCTAAACATAATCACATAAATCCTTAAGAGTCAAAAACTGACTTTGATTGGAAAGACTGAAGAGGGAAGGTGGGTCAGAGAGATGCCTAACCTCTGGGGTCAGCAGCCCCCATCTTCCCATCCTGGAGCCACATCAGGCTCAGGGCACCCAGGCATCATGCCCTGCACCTTTTCATCCTGTCCTCTGGTCCTACCTTCTTCCACGAATTGCCCATAGTCCCCACTCCAAACCCCCAGAGGAAAGGTTACCTTGACCAATTTAGACCAGAAGTAGTGCATGCTGAAATCTCAGCATGTCAGATAGGAGGCAATTTAGTGTGGATAGTCTAAATCCATACCTGGCCTTTGGATCTCAGAACACCAGGTCATAGGTCACACTGCTGCAACTGTTTCACAGGTAAAGCTTAAATAGCCACTGGAGGTGTGCCTCTATTTTAACTACCAGGCTTACATAATGAGATGTCAGAAGCCATGTCAGGCATTCAAGTAACCTCCTGGCAGATGATATAGCACTGGGGACAAATAAATCAGTTTGAGTCTAGCATCCAAGAACCAATTCCCTTTCAGTCTGATGAAACCTAAGCATGCCCTGGGCACCTGAATTCAGCTCCACCCTTGAATCTGGGCTTCCGTCACCACTGGAAATGTTTTCAGTTCTCCTGATTAACAGAAGTACAAACTCTTCCACCCTTCCTGATTTCCTGGCGACTGACAGGTACACACCCCTGACACTGACCCAGCCACAAACCCCAAGTCAGTTATGGCCCTTTTATGCTGAGAAAAAGAAAAACTGGAAAATCCAACTTGAATTGTGTTAAATGGGAACTTGTAATTGGAAAATCTAGCAATATGTAAGCTTCAGGGTAGGTTTCAGCCAGGGGTTTGTCACAATAGTCTCTATAATTCTCCCCTCATATAGATTCCTCCTCCACCTGGCTGCCCTTATGTACCAACAAGGTTACCAGCAGCTATGGGGGATACATGTTACCCATGGAAGGAAGAAGAAAAGAAGGAGGGGGAGCAGGATTGAAACAGGGTGCAGACCAAGAGGTCCCCAAACCCCTGCCCAGCCCTTGGTTGGGGAATAGGAGGAGCAGATGGTACAGCAGTTAAGATACTTTGCATATCTATGGCAAGCTGATGGTTAGTTAATAGCTGTGCTACAACCTTGGGGGAGAATTCCAGAATGTATGGTGACTCATTACACAGCTGGAAGTTTGTACAGCAACTGCATGATAGAAAGGGAGGAGGTTCCCCCTACATCACTGAGTCACTATTGCCTTGACTAAAGGGGGCAACTGAGATAATGTGAATGATATGGGAAACTGGCAAATGTGGCTCATTGTGGGAGGAGCTGCATAGGAGGTCATATAGAAAGTTCCAGGTCAGGATTTAAACTAAAGATGGTCTGAAAGATGGGAGGATTCAGCCATGCTGCTGGTAATGAGATTCAGCTATGCACCCAGTAGTGAGATAGGAGCCATGTGGGTGGAGTGAGTGTAGAGAAGGAGCCATGATGTTGCAGCTAGACAGTAGGCAGTCATGATTCGGCCATGTGGCCTGGTATACTAAGGGAGAGAATGGCATGCTGCTGCTCTGATCATGCTCACTCTAGTTGACTCAGAAGCCATCAAGGACTCTGCCTTGCAAGACTCTGACTCTTGGGACTCAGAACATATGAAAAGGCCATTCTCTTGGGACTTGTGCCTTTCCTGGACTTCACCATGATCCAGTGCAACACAGTACATGCTTTCCTAGACTATTACACAGAAGCTAAGGATAACATACCCCAGATCCTGAAGAAGAGAGCTGCTGTGAGAGGATGGTGACTTTGAGACCCACAAGTGTACTTTTCAGAGGGACTGGAAACTGTTCACATAGCTTGCTTAAGATAAGGATATGGGGAACTATTGGGTTAGGCTTTGGATTTAGCCTTTTTGGGAGCAAGGGAAGTGTTGGGTGTTAGGGAAGAACAGGGCTCCAAGCATAAGTGCTTTCAGCAACACCCCTCCACCCAAGGTTGGAATTTTGTAAATAAAAGCCTGTTTCTCTCAATACTGATTGTTGGGTCATACACAAGGCACCACATAAATGGGCCTCTGTTTGCTCAGTTACAGGACGAAGAATGGAAGATACATTTTCTTCTAATTATAGAACATATGTGCTTCACTGGACTCTGAATGAACAACCTTCAGTCACCCACCCACCTCTGAACCAACTGAGTTGATGTGGGCTAATCAGAACTCATTCCATGAGCTAGGGTTATGTCAACCCTTTGCAAATTCCTCAGTTGGAGGGCCAGCATGTCTACTGCCCCACTGCTCTGTTCTTGCCATGTCCCACATGTTGTCAAGCAGGTGACTGGATGGGCAAAGAGAGGGAGACAGGGTCCCTCCCAGAGAGGTTTAGACTGTAATTCTTTCTGGACCCACTTGAGACACATAACTTTCCAAAGATGCCCACAACAATACATCCCATTCTATATGCTCTTCTTATCATGTGACAGTGACTCTGTCCCACTGAGAGGTGGGGTCTGTTTTGTTGTCTATCCTTTGAATCTAGGTAAATCTGTGATTATGGCAGTGATTATGGCAGAAGTGACCCTATGTGATTTTCAAGGCTCTGTCATAAAAAATGATGCAGCTACCACCTGCTGCTCCAGAGGATAATCATCTTAAAACTCAGCCACCATGTTGTGAGAAAGCCTAAGGTGGAGGTGTTCCAGCCAACAGTCCCAGTTGAGGCCTGGCCAACAGCCAGCGTTAACTCTAGACTTGGCATAAACAGGACTTAGGATTTTCCAAGTCTTGGCCTTTGGATCTTCCCAGCTGATATCCCAAACCTCATGAAGATAGGTCATGCCTATACAAATCCACAACCTGCAGAGTATGTGATCATAATAGAATGGTTGCCAGTTTATAACACTAAGCTTTGCAGTGACTGCCCCTCTCCTACAAAGTACCAAGATTCTCCAGGATGAGACCCAGTTGGGATGAGTGTCAGGACACATAGGACTTGAAGATTTGCAGGGTGTTACCAATTGTTGAGAACTTCAATTGTAGAGAGCTTTGCAGTTTAGATAGAACTGCATTTCCCCAGAGAGAGACAAAGACTGCTGAAGTCCCATCACTGTTATAGAGGAGGCCTGAAGCTGGAACAGATTCAAGAATAGGGCAGAGTGGAGGGACCAATGGTAGGCACCTAAGGAGGAAGTCACAAAACCCTGGGGAAAAAGTTGGGAGATACCAGTTCTCAGGCAAGGCCATGCTCATTTCTTAGATCACAGCACCACCAAGTAGACAACTGCTCTGAAAAAAAATGCTTAAACTGCATTTTCACAGAGAAATATAAAGACAAAAAAAGGTTTTCTAGCCTTGCTACTCAGATAACCACCACTGACTTTAAAAAATAAAGCACTAAGAGAACATAAATGTATCAGAAGCTAATCAGATAATCCTTTCCTTGGGCCACCAGTTTTTGTTTCTTCCATACATTGTTTAGGTACACAAAATCTCTGTTTTACCACATACACACACACTCAAGACAGCTTCTGAAACCACCTAGTTCCCGAGTACACAAGGCTTCGTGATTTTTTTTTTTTGTTTACAGTCTTTCTGGATGGTATATCAATGCCACCTACCTTTCTGCTTCTTCCAGAGGCTCAGGCCACCAACAAGGACCCCCATTGCCAAACTGGCATCTGCAGTTGTCCAGAGCACATGAGTCTCCCCCAATCTTAGTCTGGCCAGTGCCAGCATGGCAGGCACACAAAGCCACAGGTGTATGATACTGGGCCCAACAGAGAACAGGCAGAGCTCAGTGAGGAGGCACAGAAGCCAGAGCCATACTGCCAGGACCTGAGCTCCAACTCAGCAGAACTTCCCAAAACTTCTCACCCTCTCTATGCCTCAGTTTCCTGTGTGTAAAATGACGGCGTGGGGATTAAATTTAGAAATTGGCATAAAGTGCTGAGAAAGTGCCTGGCACTTTCATTATTATTATCATTTCCATCATTAAAGCTAATGGAGTAGCACTTGCTGACAAAGCCCTGGACACCCTGGGACCTGGCTATGGCTGAGACAGGTGGCATGAGAAGGAAAGCTCAGGATCTGGAGGTGACAGGATGTTTCAGATGTCCTGTTTGCTTCTTGGCCATGTGGCTGGGCAGATGGGACAGTACAGTGTGAGAACTGGACATTCTGGTCATCTGAACCCCACATAGTACAAACAAAAACTAGAGCAGTGTAGGTAATTGGCCACAGAACAATCAAGCCCTCATGGCCCACAGGGTTTTGGTATTGCCCCACTGAGCCCTGTAGAGTCCCACACTGGAGTTAAGTCTGCACTCCTGGGAATTCAACCTTCATCCCAGGGGTTTAGTGGCCTGAAGTGGGTAGACTACACCCTCCCCTCTCACCACCTACCCCAAGCTCCTGCATACTTCTTCACAGCCAGCTCCTCCTCTGAGATGCTAGACAAGCCAGGTGTGGCAGGGTATCTTGTGGCCACTTCACAGACTCCTGGGGCACTGCAGTAACGGTCACACACTGACTGAGGGCACTGGGACCAAGAACTGAAGGTCATTTTTTTCCTGAGATTAAATGTACTTTCTTAGGTCGCAGAACCCACTAAAACTGGTCTGATCCCATGCTGAGTCCTGCCTTCATGGAAACAACACACAGGAGGACATCAAATGTCAGATCTTGAAAGTATCCTCAAAGGGCCTGCCTGGACAAGGCTGTGGCCTCCAGCTGTGTCCCCTAGGATACCAGGGCTCCAGAGTGTTCCAGAGCGAAGCATAGGGTCCCCGACTGCTGAGCAGGGTTTGCAAACAGCTCTCTCTTCTGGGACAGCATGGCAAATGATCCAGAGCTTGGCTTAGTCCCAGTTAGGTGCAAAACCTGACCCTAAAGTATACCAGCTGTATGGACTTATGCAAGTGACTTCACCTCCCTGAACCTTTTCTCATCTGTAAAGTGGGGACACTCACACCCATCTTAAAGAGTTTTGAGGACAATCAATTGAGTCAGTTTGCTAATATGAACACAAGAAGTGGTCAATAAATGGCAGCTGTTCTGATTATCTCCATCCACCCAACCACGTCAACACCAGGCCACCCTCAGACATTTCCTGCTTCCTCCTGACACCCCTGCCCACCCATAGCCCAGGAACTGCTGACCTCCCACAGTGGGGATGTACAGCCACCCAGCTGCCAGCCTGGCAAGCAACTACACCTTTGACATGTGTTTGGAGTATGAGTGGAAGGGTAGGGACATGGCTTCTTCTGCTTTGTAAGTGTCTGACTTTGGCTTCTTTAACCCTAGCAGGGATTGTGCCAGAAGCATGTTTCCTTTCCCTCCATCTTTAGGTGAGGCAATAGACCTGAGGCTACCTTTCCATAGACTGGTGTTAGACCCTCACAAACCTCAGGGCCCTTTGTGCAGATGTTAATCCTGAGATTCAGACAACCTCAAGTCACTAAAGCCAGTAAGCTGGAGCTCAAGACCAGCATGCTGGAGCAGGGCCTTGGCCCAGCCACCCAAGGCCTACCACTACCAACCAGTGGAGTCAACTGCTTGAGGCCCAACCTAGCAGGAGCTCTCTAATGAAATACCTCTTTGTTGAACTCAAAATCCAAGGGCAGGCTGCAGGAAGTCACTCCCCCAGTGCCCAGCAGGGCCTTGCCCTTCACTCCACGGCCCTGCCATCCCCTTACTAGAACTCTCAAATACGAGCCCCATAAAGTGGTCAGAGACACTCTGGCAGAGATTACTCCATTTTGCCATTGCTAATATGATGCGGACCCCGGCTCACGGGGTCCATGGCATTATGGATGAGAGGAGACAAATTCACACGGACTACCGAGTCCTGTGGAGGAAAAGGGATGGCACAGCCACTCTCTCAAGGGAAGAGTGCGTTGACCCTTACCTTGACAAGCTTTTATTGCTTTTCTGGGCACATTACATTGAGGACAGTCCTCATTCACTATGCACAAGGTTTGCTTTAGGTGGTTACCTTTTACAGAAAACAAGGAGAGGATGCCACTAATCACATTACAGAAGAAGGATATTTGCAAATGCAAAGGGAAAAGTGGCTGAACTGGTTACACTCATCCTTGAAAGGCTTAGCACAGATTTTAGAAAGTCATTTTAAAGAAATGCAGTAAATGTTTGCTGCCTCAATTCAGGGTGAGGGAGTTTTAGCAAAAAGCAAGTCTCAAAGCAGCCCAGGTACAATGCAGGCCTGATTCCCTATGGGAGAACCCATCTATGGGCATGGGTCCTGTGTACCGGACCTCACTTTCCAGACTGGCCTTTCTGAGTGGGAGCTGGGCCCACACCACACAGAATGGTCTCCTATACTAATAAATCTGGGAATCTGCACATTATACCTGCTTTCTGAAAGCTTTGAGAAGTCCCACATACCTTGTGCATATTTGTGCAAGGAAACTTGTTGGTGCACACCTGATATCTAATAGTTTGGGAAATACTACTCCAGCTATGAAGATGGAGACAAAACAACTTACTGTCATTAGGCACTATGGGCTGTCTCCCGACTCAAAACCCTCTCTTCCACATCACCTCTCTTAAACCCCTTAAGAAGTCTAAAAGATGAACACCTCTTTCCTTTTCTTTCTCTTCCTTCCTTCCTTCCTTCCTTCCTTCCTTCCTTCCTTCCTTCCTTCCTTCCTTCCTTTTTCTTCTTTCTTTTCCTTCTTTCCTCCCTCCCTCCCACCCTCTCTCCCTTCCTTCCTTCCCTCTTTCTCCTTTTGGTAACAGACAAGGAACAGCTAGTACCAGGAAACTCTAATCCCTATGGCTTCTCAGGGACACGATATTGTGCAAGTCAAGGAGAGTTGTATTTTCCATGGCACAGCTCTGGCTTTCCTTCCTGGAGCTTTGTAGAGGTGGGAAGGGCACTTCTGCAGCTGGGTTGTGGAGCAGGGACCAGTCACTGAGAAAAGGGGTCCCACCATCTCCACTCCCTCAGAGGATGAGGAGGGAATATCATCATCATTATAATCATTGTATCACTATAAACTCACTACTTACAAATATCTGGTATGTTGCAACCCCCTAGTGTTATTGTTATTGATGCTAATTTGTCGCCTTGAGCTGGTGAAAACCTCTTTAGGCTGACTCCCCAAATTCTTTCACCCTCTAGGTCCATCCACACTGTTGCAAATGCTAAGATATTCCTTTTTATTGCCAAGTAGTATTCCATTGTGTAAATCATGTGTCCCCAAGCCCTGGGCCTCGGACTGGTATCAGTCCATGGCCTGTTAGGTACTGGGCCACACAGTAGGAGGTAGGTGAGCGGTGGGTGAGCGAGTGAAGCTTGAGCTCCTCCTCCTGTCTCTGTCTGAGTACTGCCCCTGTCTCCCACCTCCCCCTACCTACCTCCCCACCATAGGCCACGTGTGTTGCTACCCTGCAAAGCCAGGCAGGTTCATGGTATTTGTGCAGATGGAAAAATATTCACAGAGCTGTTGGGATGTCTGGCGTGCCTTTACTCATGGGTGGGCAAGCCATGCACACTGCAAGCTGCATGTCTATCTGCATGTCTCATGTCATGGCCCCTGCTCCCCCGAGTAGTAGCCGTCATGGCACCTGTCCCCTTGCATGTCTCTCATCATCATCATCCGGAGCAGAGCATCCCTACCTGTTTATGTACTAGAGGGCAACAAAGCCGGAAAACTGCCAAAACCTTCATAACATAGTTATGTGCATACGAGCTCACTTTATGTTATGGGAACAGTTTATCAGAACCAGTTGCAAGGCTATGAGAACACTAGTTATCAGGCCCCTCCTATGGGAACACTACTCCCCTCAGCTACCCAGACACCTGGGTGAGGAAGCCAGACTGCCTCCACTTACCCTGCATCATGGAAAAATTATCTTCCACAAAATTGGTCTCTGATGCCAAAAAGGTTGGGAACCACTGGTGTAAATGTACCACAGTATTTTTTTATCGACTCATCTATTGATGGGCACTTGGTTCCTTCCATATTTTTGCTATTGTGAATAACACTGTGATGGCACTCTTTTCATTATTTCAAGGGTTTTTCTTTTTTTGGTTGGTTGGTTGGATGGTCTAACATTAGTCATTCTCTTCTGCTATTTCCTTGTATAATGTAAGTTTTTAACTACAGTTTTGAGATGATTGAGATGTACTTGATGTGCATATATTTTCTGAATATATATAGTGTTTCTTCAGATATATACCCAAAAGTAAAATCACTGGGTCATAATGTTACCAAACAACACTTGGGGTTCTGCTGCCCACCACAGCCCTCTAGGCAAAAATTCCAGAGGCAAAAGTTTGGTGATAAAGGGAAGAGTCTTTATTCAAAAGCAGTTACTTAAGCCTATCAAGCCACAGCTTTAATCAGTTCAGCCTCTCAGTTAAAGCTAACCCCTAACACCTCTGTTTTCCTATCTTTTCCATGTCAGTTTTTAGTTATCTTGTTTCTATAGGGTTAGTTCACAAACTGAAAACAACATAATATGCACAAATTACAATTTTGGGAGAATGGCAGGCTTCTGCCTCAGACCCTATTCCGTCTAGAACACCCAAAGAATAAACCTGACACTCTCTGCCAGGCCAGCCTGATCCTAGGCTGTGCCTGGAGTTCCTTCCCATACAAAATACTGTCCATTGGGAAATGCGGGCAGCTGCAGCATGATCATCCATGCAACCTTGAGGAAGAACAGACTGAGACCAAACCTCAGAGCCAGAGCCAGAGGGAGAGCCAGAGAAAGAAAGCCAGCTCAGGAGCCAAAGAGCTCTCTCAACCAGAGCTCTCTTTTTATTTCCATTGGCTCAAGAGGCATTCAACTTCTTAGCCAATCCTAGGCTACCCACAATTGCCTCAGCAAACTCCTCCTATGGCCCCTCCCTACTTCTTCTCAGTGATCTGAGTTATCTTAATCAGATCTCTCTGTAACAATAAGGTAGTTCCACTTTTAATTTTTTTAGGGAAGTTCATAATATTTTCCATTGTGGCTGCACCAGTCTGCAATCCCACCAACAGTGCACGGGGATTCCCTTTTCTCCACATCCTCACCAACACTTGTTATTTGTCAAGAACAGTGCACATGTTCTTTTGACATGACCTCACAAATCTCCAATGGCTTCCTTGCTCTCTGGGAAGACCAAATAGATGTTCCTGGCTACCTTGTACATTCTCTGCCCTGGCTTGGAACCACCATTTTCTCAAATAGCCGTGGCCCCTTCTAGTGAAAAGTTACATTTAAATGGGCTCATGGCCACCTCATTGGTCTTTTTCTTTTTTAATATTTTATTTATTTATTTTTAGAGAGGGGAAGAGAGGAAGAAGAGAGGGAGAGAAACACCAATGTGTGACTGCTTCTCATGTGCCCTGCACTGGGGACCTGGCCCACAACCCAGGCATGTGTCCTGACTGGGAATTGAACCGGCAACCCCTTGATTCTCAGGTTGGTGCTCAATTCACCAAGCCACACCAGTCAGGGATCATTGGTCATTTTTTGTAGGCATCTTCAGTGGAGAGAGTTAATGAGTGTTTGTTCTGAACTTTACTTAGTAAGTGAGGCAGCCATATGTTAAGGTGGCCCCCATAATGTCTGCCCCCTTGTATGCAGGCCTGTGGCACTGTTCCCGTGACTGAGGGCAGGACCTGTGACTTGCTTCGAAACAATAGTTTAGCCAAGATGACAGGGGGTCACCTACATGATAACCTTCATAAGATTGTGACCCATTTTTTTAGGACACTCTCTCTATCTTGCTGGCTTTAAGGAAGCACATGGCCACACTGGGAAGGCCCACATGGCTAGGAACAGACAGCTGCCAACAAGCACTTGAACTTGAAAGGGGATTATCCCTGGTTCAGCCCTCAAATGGGACCTCAGCTCTGGTGACACTTAGATTTCAGTGTGGTGAAGCCTGAAGCAGAGAACCCAGCTCAGCTGTGCCCAGATCCTGACCCACAATTATTGTGAGATAATAGACTTGTTCTGTTTTAAGCTGCTAAATTTGTGGTCATTTTTTATGCAGCAGTATATAACCCACACAACTGCTGGATATAGTTCATTGAATTTTCCTTTGAAATTGCTAAAAGAAATCCATGATAGAGGCAACAAGTCAAGTACCCTGAGAACAGGGTCTGCCAAGAAGTTCACACAGCAATGCTGTCTGTGCCTAGATGATCCCTCTTGGTAAAATTTAATGTGTTTGAATCAACCATATGGCCTCCAGCTATGTATCATGAGCTGCAACAAAATGGAATGGCAGGCAGGAGACATGTCAGAAGAGAGTCCAAGAGACCAGGTACCTAGGGTCCCTGCCACATAAACTGCACCCGCTTCCTTTTCACCCCAAGAGGAGGCAAGGAAGAGCTTTCAGGAGACCCAGCCTGGGGAAGAGGGGACCAAACCACCCTGTCACCACCAAGATCAATAATTTTGTTAACACCTCAAATTAGGGAGACAGCACTTTCTGCTCACAGAGCCAGAGATAGAGGCTTCCCAGCTGTATGGGCTGCACCTTAGAAATCCTGGCTCTGGAGGTTCTGGCAAAACCAGACTCAATGTTTTCACAACCAACAGAAGGATTGATCTGGGGGGTGTGACCAGTTCCAGTGGGGAGGAGGATCATGCACACACCTTGACTTCACCTAACCAGGCTTCCACAATCCACCCTGTGTTCCTCCCACATCCATTCACACCCTTGGGGCTTAGGAATCTCATGGAGGAGCCCTACTTTATGACCAATTAGTGGATAAAGCCATGTTCTTCACATGGTGAGATGACAACTGACCAAGGCCAGCAGTGGACACAGCATGAAGGACAGAAGTACATTATGTACATCCTCAAGAAAGGAGAACAGGAGGAGCAATAAAATGGGTTCAATCAGTACTTCCCAAACCTTAGAGGCCAAAAATTCTCCTAAAGAGTTTATGAAAACAGATCCCTGGGCTACAGTCACAGAGAGTCTAATTCATAAGGTCTATTGGGACCTGAGAATCTGCATATCTATCAAGTTCCCAGGGGATGCTAACTCCACTGTTCCAGGGACCACACTTCAAGTAGCAAAATGATAAAGAACAGATGAGTGATGAATGAATGAATGAATGAATGAGACTCAGTATGGAGCCCATCACCCCACAGCACTTTAGGAATGCCTTGGATAGAACAGAAATAGTGCACATAGCACACATACAATCACACATGTGCACTGACACATACCTGCACATGTGTGCACACGTGCACATGCACAGAGACATATATAAAGCTTGTAACATACAGGAACACACACAGACACATGAACATACAGATATGCAAGCAAGGAGACATAGACACACAAACAATATATGCTTACACATAGACACCCACACAGGCACAAACACACATGTGCACAAATATATCAGTGTTCTCCAGAGAAACAGAACCAATAGACAGAGTGTGTGTGTATGTGTGTGTGTGTGTGTGAGTAAAGAGATTTACTATAAGGAACTGGCTCTCACAATTATAAAGGCTAAGAAGTCCAGACCCAGGAAAGACAGTGGTATAGTTCCAGCTTGAGTCCAAAGGCCTGAGAAGCAGGATCCAATGGTGTAAGTTCCAATGTGAGTCTGAGTTTGAAAGCAAAGACTGATGTCCTGGCTTGAAGACAGGCAGAGAGGTTTCTCTTACTCAGCTTCTTATTCTACTCAGGTCTTCAACTGACTGGATGAATCCCACCTACATTGGGGAGGCAATCTACTTTACTTAGTGCACCAATTAAATGTTGATTTTCTCCAGAAATATGCTCACAGGCACTCAGAAATCATGTTTAACAAAATATCTGAGCAGCCCATGACCCAGTCAAGTTGACATATAAAATTAATCACTACAACATACATATACAAATATACACATATGTGTACATAAGCATACACACTCTCAGAGAAACACTCACACAGATTCACATTCAAACCATATACAGACTGAAACAAAAATAGACTGGATACACAAGCATATACACAGAGACAGAAACAGACACAGATACACACATCTACATATATGATACCATTCATGCACATGCACGCACACACACTTTTCCTGGACAACACGGTAATAATACCAAGGCAACATCAGCTCCTTCCTGCAAAGGCACTTTGTGATTTAATAAGGGCCTCCCTGTACTTTTGCCCCACAAGCTTGAGAGCTGTGGGGCTGGGGATGTGGATGACTGTCATCCACATTCATAGATTAAAGGGCCAAAAACTGAAGAAGATACAGTGACTGGATAAAGTCCCAAAAACCATGCTGAACCTTGCCCAATGCTTCTGAAAGTGAAAAGAATCCACAGCACTAAGGACAACCTGCCACCTGAGTTGGACAGATATCAGTGCTGTTGTACTTGCCTCTCTTCCATCCCAGACCCCTACCAGGGATGAATCCCGGACATGGCACATGTAATCAGGGCCCAGAGCCTGGCAAGGAGACATCATCCTGGAGTCCTCATGCCACAGCCTCTGACAGCCAGAGGGTGAGCATCCAGAACTGGCAGAGCAGGCCCAGTAGAACATGCTGGCTGTCACAGCAGCCATGGTTTATCAATGCTACCATCCACCACACACTGTGCTAAATGTGCTTTGCTGATAACAGTCCTCATGGAAGCCAGGAACCTGGAGCATAGTGGCTGCTTCAGGAGGGTATATGGCTTGTCCAAGTCACACAAACCCAGATCCCCTGCCTGGAATCCAGTAAAACCTAGTAGAATCCATCTGGGGAAGATCTTCCCTTGGGTGGTGTTAACATGCAGGTCCTGATTCAGAGAGTATGCCATCCAACCACCACAGGCAATGCAGTGCATGCACTGGGAGTAGTGAAACTCAGTTTCCTGTGTTGCCCATGAACTGCCCATCCAGCTTGCTTTATCCAGGTCCTGAGCATTTACATTGAGAAAGTCCCCAAATTCTCACCACAACCCTATCAGGGGGAAATTGAAACATAGAGGCTATCCCACATCTAAGGTAACCCAGGTAATAGAGCTGGATTTAAACAAACTTGGGCCATTTGGCTCCAGAGTCTCACTTCTAATGGCTGAGCTGGCACATAAACAGGCACTCTGCTGGCAGCTAGAACCTCTAAGCCATGTGTGTTTTCTTCTCCTTCACCAGCTTTGAGCCAAAGATGGGCCATGACCCAGCCAGTGGAGCCAAAGACTGCCGGACCTTGCGTGGGCACCCCAACCCGGAGAGAGTTATTTTTTGGGTAAATGGCTTGGTGCCTACCGCCGTGAGCATGGAAAAAGCACGGGCATTCTGTGGGATCCCCGGTGCCCAGGCCGGGAATTCGGGGGAGGTTTGAGTCCCCCAAAATCCACAGAGTACACACCCGTGAACCTGGAAGGGGCGCAAGCGTGTGGGCACGACACGGTGGGCTCCGGAGGGAGTGCTTGGGAGTTCACAGATTGGTGCCTGGGGCATTGGGCCTGGGAGGCTGGACCTGGGGACAGTGTGCCAGAGGCTGACAGAGCTCTGAATAGGAAGGGGAACAAAGCCACAGGATTCGCCCCTAAGTCTGCTGCAGCCAGCAAAACCAGGAAAACTGGTTTGGCCAGTTTCAAACCAACAAAGGGTTTTTTTTTTTCTTTTGTTTTTGTATATTTTTTTTAAGATTTTATTTATTTATCTTTAGAGGGAAAGGGAAGGAGAGGGGGAGAGAAATATCAATGTATGGTTGCTTCCTGGGCATTCCCTACTGGGAACTGGCCTACAA
>CM052547.1:51987719-52004138 GCA_028533065.1 Trachops cirrhosus | reverse complement strand
AGAAGGGAAGGGTTTACAGGAACAAATATAGAGGACACATGGACTAAACTAGGGGGGATTGAAAAGGGGAGGTAGGAGGGAAGGAATGGGTGGGTGGGCTGGAATGGGAATAAAGGATAGAAAATGTAATGAATAAACTAAAATAAAAAATTTAAAAAAAACAACAAACTAAAACAAAGATGGGCCATGATCCATCAATCAGCAAACACTGCTCTTTTACCAATTGCAGGTGCAGAGATCACTAGGGGCAGCATATGCCCTGACCATGTTCACCCACTGAAACTGCACTCTGCACCCTGTTTCCTGCTCACTTCTAGGTAGGGGTGATGTCCACTCACACTGATAGCAGAGAGTCTCCTGCAGAGGCCCACTCAAAACCTCAGAAAACTAGTCTTGGACCTGAAAATTATGGTTTGTGGAAGGAAAATAAAGTGATTCTGCTACTAAAATCCTCCCTAACCTTTTTTTTTTTTAATGCAACATCTCTTCCCTGTGTTTTGAGGGTAGAAGGTCGCAGCGGTTTTGTTCACGTTTCATTTATTCTCTTCCTCCTCCCCTTGCAAAGAATCGCACTTTGGAAACTTGAATAAAGGAAGTGGTTGACTATAGATGTGAAGTGTAGCCTATAGATGTGAAGTTAAAGAGCTTCTGGTCAAAATGATTTAGCAAGAAACCACCACCACCCGCCCTCTAACAAGGCAGGCAGCCCTCACCCTGGCCAGGGCAGTTTGCAGAGCCCGCCCCTGCCCCACCAGCCACAACCACGCTCCCTAAGCACCGCCCCCGGTGGCGCCAGCCAGCGCTGCCTTCCACGCAGCCATGCAGCCAGCCTGGGCGCCGCTTGCCTTCTGTAGCCTCGTCTTGAGCACCACGGTGGACCTGTCCCCAGGTAAGAGGGTCTCCCTCAGTTCTGCGCGATCCCAAGATTGGTGGATGGGGCCGGCATGCTTTGAGCCCCTCCTCTCATTCCGGGGATCTATGCAACAGTCCTGGGTTGGGCAACCCCAGCAGACCATGCAGTGGCGGGGCACCAAGGCTCCCAGTGCTGGTGGCAGCTGCCTTCCAGGGCTTCAGGAATGAGAGTGCTGCTTGCGGTCCAGGGAAGGTACTTCTGTCCCTGCTGCTGCTCTGGGATCACCGCAGTGGCCTGAGGACCTTCCTCGCAAAGGAGGGATGGAGCACAGGAATGGGTGTGGTAAAGCAGTTTCTATCTTAGGGCTGGTCACTTCTGCCTGCTGGATGCTGTCCTGTGACTTGGCATTAGGGACCCTGTTGATCAGACATTGTCATGCTTCCTGCCAGGCCAGCGCTGGAAGGAAGGGGAAGAAGGCAGACATAGCCTTTGTGTCTGGAAACTGAGGTACAGCTAGAATAATTGACTTCCTCAAGTCACACAGCCAGTGAGCACCTGCCCCTAGACTCCTCCTGCACTACCACCCCCGCCCCCACCCATACACGCACTTGTGTGGCTGGAGATGCCTTTCCAACACCAGAATCATAGGCCATGGATGCTGGTGAAGACCTAGAGGGCCCCTTTCCCACCTCCTATAACCAATGAGGAAGCAGTGCTGGAGGACTGACATGACCTGCTCAAGTTCCACAGCCAGTTCCCAGGGAGCAGGAGCAGTGCCTATGCAGTGGCTGGTTTCTGCCCTCCTCTCTCTTTGGAAGGGGGTTGGAGCCTGGCCACAAAGGACAAGGTGGAGGGTGTTCAGGCAGGACCAATGACAAGGGGAAAGCCCCAGAGCCTCTTAGTCTGTGGAGAGGTCACATCATCATGGTAACATTGTCTCAGGCCCTTGGACCATCTCAGGTGGGTGTTGCACGCAGACTATGAGGACAGGATACTCTACCTCAGCCCTCTCCTGCTGCTTTGTTCTTAGCTCACACAGTGAAGCCCTGACCACATACCCCATCTTCCCAGCATGTATTGTCCTGATTGGATACCAGTGTCTTACTGTGCCCCACTAGTTCCCCGTAGGAGGGAACAAGCCAGGGGAAGAAATGAGATGCTCAGACCAGAGAAAAACACTCCTCAAACCTTAGTGAAGGGGCTTCTGAGAATGTGACACCTGCCTTCTCAACTGTACTGAGATTTAATTATTTATATTACTGGCAATTATTTGCTGTGTTGTTTCTGCTTGCCTCAGCTTCCTACCCTAACAAAGCAGAGACAATACCAGGATTGCATGGGGAATCCTTACCCAACTATTAGTGCCCTTTCACCAGAAGGATTACAGACTCTCTGCTGGTATTTCATACTGAACAGAGCCCTCTCCAAAATACTCCCCTGTTCACAGCTGCTCCTGCCTTTCCCTGCCAAAGCCATTCTTAGCCAGCCTGGGCCATTCCTTGTTAGACCTGCTGTCTGCCACCAAGCCCCAGATGAAGGGTCCAGAGTCCACACTCACATACAGAGGGCCTTAGGACATGCAGACTCCCTGAGCCTAGTAGCTGTGGAGCCTGGAGCCTCCCTAGTATCAGCCTCATGACCCATGAAATGGGTAAATTAACCCATCCCTCTTAGGCCCTGGAGAGGTTTGACTGTGGTAGACACAGATGGCACTCTCACTGAGTCTGGGGTGCTTGCAGTTGCCCACTCTAGCCCTGCTCCTGAGTCTGTTCAATCCTGGCAGCCCCCATGATACCACCCCACCCCATCCTACTCAAGTTTCAATCCTTTCAGGTGCTTCCTTCATTTGACAGAGGAGGGCCTCCGAATGAAGGGCTTGAAGGCCCATCTCTCTGGTATGGAACAGAAATGGGAACTCAGCCCCAGGTTTAGTTCTCTCCTCCACCTACCCTCTCCCTGGCCCCATGGCTCCCACAGCCTCCCCCTCACCTTCAGTGAACAGATTCCACAGCCTTTCTGTGGTGGTGAGGAGGGGTTACAGGGACCCCTAAGGTGGCACGATTTGGGCATCTGGCTTCTCCCTATGCCTAAGCACTAAACTGCACTAACCTAAATACAGAGCCCCCAGTACCTCTCCCCCAACCCCAGCCCTGCAGAACTTAGGAAAAATGAAAAACCCTCCTTTCTCAACCTGTTAGCTCTCCTGGGAAACTCCACTAGGCCACCACATCGCACTCTGCTCACCATCCCCCAGCAAAGCTGGCAATGGTCCATCTTCTCATTTCAGGACCAGCTGGGAAGGGGTCCAGCAGCCATCACTCCTTCCACATGCAAGGTCACATTAGTCCTCAGTTACTAGTACCAAGAGCTGGGAGCACTTGTCATACCCAAAGACCACCTGCAGTAAAGAAGATACCACAGTGCCCCTGCATCCAGGGAAAGGGCCCTGGGACCTGATGCAGGCTGTGTTTGTGCCTACTCTCTATCTGCATCTTGAAGTTTTTTTCCAATAGAGGACACCAATTTGCTCTCAGGGACCCCCACTGTAGCCATATTACATATTTGATCTAATACTTAATTATATTTACACTACTGCACACCATTTATTGGTAACATCTTTATCTGTAATATCTTGTGTATTCTCACCACTACCCTGTGAGGTCAGTGCCATCATCCCCATTTAACGGATGAGGACATAAGAGCTTCAGAGAGGTTAAGCAGCTTGCTAAATGTTACACAGCCAGTGAGAGGCAGAGCTGGGAGTCAAACCCTGGGCATGTCCCAGTGAGTTAAGGCCAGGATTAACCAGCATCCTATTTATGTCAGAGGAACACATGTACCCTCAAAAGAATTAAATCTATTCATTACTCAAACCCATCAGAACACAGCTGGGAGGGGGCAGTTCCATGGAATTAATGGCAACAATACAGACTCACCAAATTTTGGTGTCATATGAGAGAAGCAGAGGGGTGCAAGGTTCAGGATGTCATCTCCAGGTAGGCAGAGAGTAGACATTAGCACCACTGAGCCTGACAGTCATGACCCATCAACCCATTCCTTAGGTCCAGACCTCCAGACTATGAGCTTCAGGAGCAGGGGATCCATGGAGGTCACTTCCCCAAAGGACACAGAATCCTGCCCAAAAGGGCTCCATGATGCTGGAAGGATAAGCCCGAGCAACCACCTGGAGGGAACCACCCCAGGTCACACAGGGAGGACACCAGCATGGACTGCCAGTATTTGACTCCTGAGTACCCAGGGGTTCTCTTCTCAGGTCTTACATGCTGGCGTTCCCACTATCTCCCAGGCCACACCTAGAACACTCAAAAGAGGAGGGTGGTGGGGAACCCCAGCTTCCCCAAAACTAACTCCCTTTGCAGGACAGTGTACAGAGAGAACAGGCCCCAGGGGACAGGAGCTCTCTCCAAGGGGTCTGGACTTCCATATGGCTTCAGAATGTGGACATTTGGCCAGTGTCCCAGGTTCTGGTGCCCTGTACTGGACATACATCCAGTTTGTCTTAGTTTTTCAGAAAAGTAAAGTAAGGATTGTTTACCAAAAATATTTATTACTGGATTATTTTACCAACTGGTCTTTGTCAGGAAGTCCTTGTCCCACACCTCTTATGGGCATTTGCCTATATGTTCATGGTAACTCAAGGACAGATTATACCCTCTGTAATCTGCCTAGAAACAGTTAACTGTTGCTACAACTAACACTCTGGTTATTGACAGTGTCCCCAAGCTGTGGTATTACCTGTTCACCTGCAGATTTGATTGAAACTCTTAGTTGTTCAACACACACCACCAGGCCTGTAAATGAAGTGCTCGGCTCACAAAAGGATGGGGCAGTACTCACGGGGGTGGCCTGCAGAGCTCGGCACACTAAAAGTAAATGCAGGTTGAGTGTCACAGTTCTGAAGTGGGTGTGGGAATGCAACAGGTACAGGATGTTGGAGTAGGAATCATTTGTGATTTGTACAGAAAAATCACATTTTTAAGTGAGAAACATCAGAATGTTTCCTTGAATTCAGCTTTGCTTCTCATTTTGATAACCACGGAGAGGAGACCTCTGGTTATCTTTGATACATGGAAGGTTGGAGAGGACTAAGGTGACTGTACAAAGAGGATGGCCCAGGGATCCACTGGTGCAGGCCTGGCACAGTCCGGAGCCTGAGGGGCACCTCTAGTTGTCTGTTTCTGCAGCAAGGCTGAGCTGTTCACAGGCAGGTAGGGAAGGTCTGCATCTCCACACTATGTGACTGGTTCCTACCCACATGTTGGGTCTCAGTGCCAACTCTCCAGGGCCTGTTCTGAGAACACTATCTGCACTGTCCCAGGCAGGAGTCCACACCCAGGGGTAAAAAGCTGGCTGCATCTTTTTTTCTTAATTCTCACCCAAGGATATGTTTATTGATTTTTAGAGAGAGAGGAAGGGAGGGGGAGAGAGAGAGAAAAACATTGATCAGTTGGTTGCCTCTGGTTTGAACATGCAACTTAGGTATGTGCCCTGACCAGGGATCAAACTTGCAATCTTCTGGTGCACTAGACAACACTCAACCAACTGACTAAGCCACCTGGCCAGGGCAGCGGGCTACATGCTGATGCCCTAAGGGCTGGAACACAGCTGTCCTCTTCCAAGTACTTTATCATTTTGTATCTGCACATTGTGCTTGTCCCTATTACCCTGTGTGCCCTGAAGGTGGCACCTGGGTCACAAGCACAGCATACTCTGCTCAGTGGTCAGACTAGTCTCTTGGTCAACCTGATGTCCTCTTCATGTCTCCCAGCCCCACAGGAGAAAGATCCTGCTGGGGTGGGGATGCCTCTCCCTCAGTGGCACCTCCCCACCCCTTGATCTCCTATCATTAGAGTCATTATTTTCAAGACCAATCAAAGAGCAATTTCTTTTCTGTGAGGAGTAGGGAGTCCTTTGTGGAGTATCCTACTCCTGGACTGATCTGGCAGAGCCATAGTAGGGAGCAAATTCCCTCATCTTCTCTCCTTTCTGGGTTCTTTTGACCTCACTTCCCACCTGACTGTAGACGATGCTGTGTGTGGCTCGGGTCCCCAGGGCCTGGTACAACATTGCATGTCCAAACCCTGGGCCTTGATGTATTTATTCTCTGTGCTGTTCTGGGAGGTGTGGAGACAATGGGGGAGTCATCCCTCATTTAGAAAAACTTCACTTCTTTCCAACTGTGCACAGTTTGTCTCCAGTCCAGCATTGGTCCTTTGCAGAAGAATTTGTTTCTTCGCACCAACCTGCTCCTCCCCCAATTGTCCTTTCAGTGTATGTCACCTAGGGCATCGCAGTGCCACCCCAACACTGAGTGCTGTCAGTTCTGCCTTCACACTCAGCTCTCTCTCCTCCTTACCTAGGCCATTTCCTGCTACTGCTTTCTCACTGGTCTCCTCACCCTGAGCTTGCCCCCCTCAGCACTCTCCTTATTGGCTCGTTGCAGTCACCCTCCTAGAACTTGCCCAGCCCAGGTCTGCATGCTGCCTCCCTTCTTGTGCTATAGACTCCCTAGTATCAGAGTCATCTTGGCATTGTCCATAGCAGCTGTAAAAAAATACTTCTTGAATGACAAAAAAAGAGCATGGTCTTTAGAATTAGTCAAATCTGGATTTAAACCTGCCTTGCACTCCTCTGAGGCCTCAGTTTCCTCACTTGTAAGATGGAGATGCAAACACCATCCCTGCAGAGGTGTGAGAAGTGATTGCAGAGCAGGCTTCTCCTGCTCCCCCAGACTTCAGCCTCCCTGCACAAACTACAAACCCCACTCCAGAGGACAGTGGACAGGGAGGGGCTGACTCTTGGGTTAGGGCCCAGGGACCTCGCCATGGTGTCAGCACCTGTTTGTTTTCTTCCATGAAGGGGAATCAGCTCTTTGTGATATTTTTCTTTATGATCAGCCCTTCCCTGTTAATTTCTCTTGACTCATCCTAAAAATAGGACTTTTCAACTTTTTTTAAAATTAAAAATAGAGCTTTTACTATTTGTTTGGACCTCTGTGTGGACTTGAAACTGACACTTTTGGAAACATGTTAAATAAACATAAAGCAACTTCAAAGTATTTCATAACTTTTTTGTAACTTGACCAAAACCACTTAGGAAGTAACATCACATTCATCTGAGGTTCAGCTGCACCTGACTTCACTTCATTGTTTTAATTCTGCTAAACTCAAACAAAATTAAATATAATCCATTTTATTTAAAAAACAGATAACAGTGGCTAACCTAGAGATATTGAGAAAGATTTCTAATATTTTTGTTAAACTGTTCTGTATTTTTCAAATTTCCTACCCAAAACAAGTAAGCTTATACTCAGAAAAAGCAACAAATGTAATTTTACAAAGCAATAAATATATTAATCCACAGTAGGGAATGGGAGACCATGTAATAATGGGAAATTGGAAAGAAAGGGACTTCTTTCTTTCCCTGCTGTGTAGACTTCAGTGATGAGTAGAAATCAAACTGTTTTCCAAAACAATTTTTTGTTACAGCTGAAATCCACACCAATTTTCCTATTGTCAGTAAGCACAGGTACCCCAGGAATAATCCTTCCAGCCATATTAACATCAGCATGCAAGGGTGTAAGAAGACCTCCCTCACCACCTGAGTCAAAGCCATTTGGGGAGACAGGGAAATGAAGGTTTCAGGGCCTCACACAACCTGATCAACCCAGCTCCTGGCACTTAAGGGACTGAAGCAGTTTTCACTGCTTCAGATACAAGTGAAGGTTTCAGCCCAGCTTCTGTAAGGATGTCATTTAAAGGCTGGATTATTGCAAAGGATAATCTAGAGGACATTTTTAGGGGACAAAGCTCTGGAAAAACCTTGGTCCAACAGATGGTCATAGTCCTCTGTTGGGAAAGGACATGTCCTTTGGGCTGCTAAAGCATAGGGAGCCCTGCAGAGGAATCATGAACTTAGTCTTGACATTTGTCTCTGGCCCCATGAAACCAGTTGGGGAAGCCCCATTGGCCAAGCAGATACTGCTTGGTCAGGCAGTGTGGGTCTTCCAGAGACAGGGGGACACCTCCCAGGGTAATGGAACTTACACAGACCCCACACCTTTTCTTCCCACCCTCAGCCTCCTTCCATTGCAGCACCCACAGGGGTGAGGAGACCCTGTAGGTGGGCTGCATGAAACCAGCTACACAGATGCCCAGCCATCCTAGTTCTCAGTGGGTGTCTCAGGTGCACGCCACCTAATCAAACATTCAGGTTCCACTGCCTAAAACCTGAGTTGGCAGTGGAAATAGCCTCCTCTCGGACCTCTTATTTTAAGTTGATGAGATCACTGACACCCTGGGCAAGACCTCCCAGCTAGGCTGAGCTTCTGGCCCCCTCTTCTTACCAGTGTAGCCCATGCTGGTCCCATGGGATATATTCCAACATGCTTTACCAACTCTAGCCCAGGACCATATGGACAGTCTGTTTCAGACACCCTGTGCCCAGCTATAATGCTCCTTCCCCACCCCCCCTCCAAGGGCTCGTTCCCTGGGCTCTTGGGCACAGCCTTACAGGCAGGCCATAGCTAGCATACAGCTCCAAAGAGTACCATCCTGCCAGGCACAAATCCTCACGTGGTTCAGGTTTACATTTCCCCTAGCCTTGCCAGCCCACTGGCCATATCTAATCCCACCCCCAATATAAGGTAAAAGGTACTTCTCTCAGCCCTCTTCTGTCAGTATCCATGAGTGGGGTACTCCTTGGAACAATGCTTCTCTATTAAAGCTCCCAAGCTCTGCTGAATACATGCTGTTGTTTTCCTCCCTAAGTTTTGATTTTTTTACAACCCAGGGAATCACCTGGTACTTTGACTCCCCCAAAAGCCCACATCCCTTGCCACCATTATCTTCTGACTGATGTCTATAACCCAAATACACCTGGGTGTCTCCAATCTCAGCAATACATGTCTGTGTGGAGAGATGGGGGAGCACAGGGCAGCAAGAATCTCTAAGCTGGAAGCTTGTCTGGTTAGCACTGCTGCTGCCCTCACACAACATCTCTACTTCCTGTCGCTTGGGCACCTCTGCTGCATACTAAACGTACTACCTTGGCAAGGACATAGTCCCTGTCTGCACCAGCGCAGGTGGCAGTCACTGCCACCTGTGGCTACTATACAGAGTATCTGGCATCAGCTGTGCCACCAAAAAGCTGAACCTTACATTTCATTTCATTTAGTTAATGGAATAAAATCATTGACTGGGTTAGTGCCAGGCTTGTGGGACAGCTCAGCTCTGGGTCATGTCTGGCATGCTAACATCTCAGGAAAATCTGGGGGAAAGTCTTAGTAAAGAGAAGCATTTCACAGACCTAAAAACCCTCTTCCCACTCTCCTGATCCCCCCATTTATTTAGATTTTCCCCCCATATTTTTAAGTTTGTTATTTTGATACACAAGTAGTATATGATCCTTGTAGTAAAACTGACAAACTCACCCATGAGCCCACCAAACAGAAAAGGCCATTTTTACTTATTGCAATTCATGCAGCCTGTGGGTTTTTTACTTTCTTATTTTCTTCATAATAAAATCCAATGTTCAAAACCTAAATTAACATAATCACATCAAGCCAGCCTTGCCTCTCAGCATTTCTCCCTGTGCCCTCCTCACTTCAACCACTTGGGCCCCTGAGCCCTGAGACACCTCTGCCCATGGCCCACAGCTGGCTCTCAGGCCCTCCATTCAGATCTGTGTAGATGGTGCAGCCAGATCCTGCATCCCTGCAGACAAACCCCTGCACAATTTCTGCCTGTTTATTTGTGGAACATGAGCTCCAGCAAATACATGCTTGTGTGCCCCCTGCACCTTCAGGATGAGGAGGGCTCAGCCCATGAGGAGCTGAACAAAAGAGTGGAGTCAGATTGTCCTTTAGCAAAGGGCTTTTGGTCCACCTGGGCTCTGCTGCTGTGGGAACTGGGAGAGGGGGATGTAGAGAGCAGAGGGGTACCAGGTCCTTGGTTATGCCTAGTTGTCAGGGGTAGAAGTATGTGATGGTAGGGGAAGACTCTCATGTTGCTTCCCCCATCTTTTATCCAAATATGGGCCTCCTCAGGACATGAAGAGCATGGAAGGGTGGAAGAAATCCAGGCCTCCTACCACATGACAATTCCATAGAGGAGCTGTGTGGGATAGTCACCCAGGCCCAGCCCTGTCCTCAAGATTTGTACCCAAAACAGTGCAGAAGGAAGCAGCATGAAAGCAGCATGATGTGAAGAGTACCAGTTGCTGTGGACCTGCCTGGGGAATGGGGGCCCCTAGGAGTGTGGCCTGGAAGCTGTGTAGGTTCTAACAAGCATCCCTGAGGCAAAAGATAGCAGCAGCCTCCTTACAAGTGAGAAGGCAGGACCAGGCTTTGGACACTTTCTCATGATCCACTTGTTGGGGACCAGCTGAGGGATGAGGGCCAGATGTTGTCCTTGAAGACCAACTGGAGCAACTTCTCCTAAAACCCTGAGGCTGCATCATGTCCAGAGGCTCTGCCACCTTTAGATATGCTCAGGTTTTCTTTAACACACATTGGAAATCCCCTGGGTTCTGAAGGAGGGTGTGGAAGGGACAGAAACTGTATCTTATCCATCATTGTACAACCCACCTTGCCTGGTTCACAGCTTTCAGTACAGGCAACCAGGGGATGCAAAAGAATTGCACTGTGAGGTGAAGGCTCAATGGCCTAGAGAGGGTGGACAGGAGAATGGAGGGTGGATGAGGGGAGGATGGACTGGTGAGAGGAGGGCAAATGAGTGAGGAGCTAGACAGGCTAAGGTCCTGAGAAGGGAGCAGAGAACAGCACTAAACACCAAGGTATCAGACGTGACACTTGAACTTAGAGCTCCACTAACAGCAATGATTTTGTCTGGTTCTATTTCTTTCAGATTTCTGTTCTCAGACCTTTAACTCAGATCTGAAGCCCGGATTTCCCAGAACAATCAACACCAACGACCCAGGAGTCCTCAAAGCAGCCAGACACAGTGTTGAAAGGTTCAACAACTGCACAAATGATATCTTCTTGTTCAAGGAGTCCCATGTCAGCAGAGCTCTGGTCCAGGTGAGGGTCACCCAGCATCTCAGGGCCAGAAGGCCAGGCTGCAGAGTCTCCTTTCCTACCAGGGGCCCACCTCTCTAGTGCCCTAGCCATCAAGAACACAGACCAGGCCAGGAGACTGACAGTAGCAGCCACAGTTAGTCCACAAGCAGGCCAAACCAGTGTTACCAGAGTTTGGCAAAAGATTCTGGAGCCATCTCTTACTGAAACAAACTTCTGGGTGGAGCCACCAGGAGTAGTACAGAGGGCAGAGGTGGAACTGGGACCAGAGGTGGGCGTGCTGAAGGCTGGGGGTGGGGAGAAACCAGAAGCTAGGCAACAGGAACCAAACTGATGAAGATGCTGACCACTTGGAGGGGCCTATTGCAGAGCCTGCCAAAGCTGCCCTTGCCTAGGGCCCCACCCTTGCCTCACCCCCTTACCAGAACCACAGCCCCAAAGGACCTTTTGAAATTCTCTTCCTGGGACTAGTTCTTTCACATCAGAGCTTTGCCCAAGATGCACCCCCTTCCCACATGCAAACCCCTCCTTCCTCCTGTCTTGCCTCAACGTCATACCCTGTGAACCTGTCACACAGATGGCTCAGCACTTGCCCTCTTAGAAGTGACCCTACATGGCAAAGCCAGGTCTTGCTCATCTATGTCCTGAGAACACAGGGTCAGTCTGGGATAAGGGATGCAGAACAGTGACAAGGCACAATTAGGAGGTGGCTGCCTCATAGTCTCCACCCCTACTAAAACCAAGGATACTGTACAACCATTCAAAAAGAAGTCCCCAGATGTGGGAAACTGGCTTTGGACAAAATCTACACTTCCATGGAGGTATGGTGTTGAGGGAAGGAGGAAAGATGCTGACAGATTTTACACACTATTAATGGTTGGTTACCTTTGGGTCATAGAATTATACATGATTTTTATAATGCTCTTTACTCTTTTTGACTTTTGCAAACATTTTGAGAGCAGTGTATTTTTATGATTAGAAATGTGTCATGTGGAAAGAAGTATGGTATGGGGATGGCTTTTATAAGGTTCTCCTGGGGAACAGCTCAAGTGTCATCACTCCAAGGACCCAGCCCCAGGGCTAGGTGAGGCTGTGGCCTCTAGCAGGAACACAAGTACGATATGCCCTATGCCAAGTGCCTTTGGAGGGAGGGGTGCATTATCCCTCAGTGATGTTGGGGACTTTATTCCACTTGGTACTTGGTAGGGTTGAGACTGAAAATTGTGGACGTTTTCTCCAACTCCTCTGAGATCACAAATGAGGGAAATGAACCAAGTTGTTGCCACATCCAAGTGAAGATGGGTTATTTTGAAACTGAAAAGTAAAATGCCCAGGAATGATGAAGGAAGCCAGCAGATACCCTTGCTTGCACTCATGCCACATAAAGGCCACAGAGGGTAGGCAACAGTGAATGGTTAGGGCATAAGTAGGGTATGGGGTGGCAGGTCAGGACTTCATCTTTGCTCTGGAGCCAGGGGAGCGCCAGGGCAACCCTAGTCTGTCACCCTCATAATGCCTGATGGAAAGTCCTGGGCAGAAAAGAGATGTCCTAAGACAGGCCACAGGGTATGCATTTTGCCCCCAGGACCAAGAGCTAAGTCCCTGAGCAGGAATGAGAAAATGAGTGAATAAAGGAGAGAAGAGAGAGGGGTCTGGGATCCAGTTACAGACTTTTTTCCCACTGCAGTTCCTGTAAGTTCCACATTCCCTCTCCACCACTCACCTCCTTTCCAGGACATGGACAAGTCCCATCAGGGCATCTTCACCACCTATCTTCAAGCTACCTCCTGCTGGGGGAGGAGGTGCCATCCCTGCTGAGCTGAACCAGGCCCTGCCCTCTGCTCTCTTTAGATAGTGAAAGGCCTGAAATACATGCTGGATATGGAAATCGGAAGAACTATTTGCAAGAAGACCAAGCACCCCAGTCTGGACGACTGTGATTTCCAGACCAACCACACCTTAAAGCTGGTAAAACAAAAGGAACTCACCTCCTCAGACCCCTCAGTTTCCCTAGCCCCACCCACTCTCCAGGGCTTTGGGAAAAAGTCCTTCATCCCATCTCTGGCCCAGATATCATATGGTTCCAGATATCATAGCTGAGGTCAGTTTTCCCAGCATCTGACAGAACCCAACAGACATGGAGGGGGCACTCCTCCCCCACACCCTGAGAGGCACATCTACATTCAAGGGCAATGTATATATACACAGGAAAAAGCAAATGTGGCAAAATTAGTATACATGCTTCAACTATTCTTTCAATTTTTATATATGTTTAAAACTTTTAAAAATATATTTTATTGCTTATGCTATTACAGTTATCCCATTTCCTCCCCTTTAGTCCCCTCCGCCCTGCACACCCCCTCCCACAGGCATTCCCCCACACCTTAGTTCATGTGCATGGGTCATACATATGAGTTCTTTGGCTCCTACATTCCCCATACTATTCTTAACCTCCCCGTCTATTTTATACCTACCATTTATGGTTCTTATTTCCTGTACCTTTTCCATTTCCTCCCTTTCCCTGCTGACAACCCTCCATGTGATCTCCATTTCTGTGGTTCTGTCCCTGTCATAGTTGTTTGCTTAGTTCATTGTCATTTTTTTTTTTAGGTCTGGTTGTTGATAGTTGTGTGTTGTCATGTTACTGTTCATATTGTTGATCTTCTTTTTAGATAAGTCCCTTTAACATTTCACATAATGACTCAGTCATGATGAACTCCTTTAACTTGACCTTATCTGGGAAGTACTTTATCTGCCCTTCCATTCTAAAGGATAGCTTTGCTGGATAGAGTAATCTTGGATGTAGGTCCTTGCCTTTCATGACTTGGAATACTTCTTTCCAGCCCCTTCTTACCTGCAAGGTTTCTTTTGAGAAATCAGCTGACAATCTAATGGGAATTTCTTTGCAGGTAACTCCCTCCTTTTCTCTTGCTGCTTTTAAGATTTTCTCCTTATCTTTAATCTTGTGTAATGTAATTATGATGTGTCTTGGTGTTTTCCCCCTTGGGTACAACTTCTTTGGGACTCTCTGAGCTTCCTGGAAGTCTATTTCCTTTGCCAGATTGGGGAAGTTCTTCATTATTTTTTCAAATAAGTTTTCAGTTTCTTGTTCTTCCTCTTCTCCTTCTGGCACCCTTATGATTTGGATGTTGGAATGTTTAAAGTTGTCCCAAAGGTTCCTAAGTCTCTCTCTCTTTTTTGATTTCTTGTTTCTCTATTCTGTTGTGATTGAATGTTTATTTCTTCCTTCTGGTCCAAATCATTGATTTGAGTCCCGGTTTCTTTCCTGTCACCGTTGGTTCCCTGTATGGTTTCCTTTATTCCACTTTTCAGTCTTCACTTTTTCCTCTATTTTGCAACTTACTTGGCCAATTCTCTGAACATCCTGATTCCCAGTGTTTTGAACTCTGCATCTGGATAGGTTGGCTATGTCTTCATTGCTTAGTTGTACTTTTTCTGGAGCTTTGATCTGTTCTTTTATTTGGGCTATATTTTTTGGTCTGGGCATGCCTGTTATGTAGTATTGGGTGGAGACTTAGGTATTCCTCAGGGCGGGGCAACCTAGGTCACTGCATTGTAGCACTGTATGTGGGGGAGGGGTCTGAGAGGGAACAATGCTGCTTGTTCAGCTCTGTGCCAGATTTCAATCACTGCCTCCAATAACCACAAGCAAATTAGGCCTGTCTGGTGCTGATTCTCAGGTGAGTCGTTTTGTGTACATTCCAGTACCCTGTCAGTCTCTCCAGTGAACTTTCCTGTGAAGCTAGGAGTTTCTCCTGCCATCTCAAGCCCCACAGGTTTTTTCAGTCAGAGGTTTTGAGGTTTCATTTCTCCACACTGGAGCCCTGGGTTGCGTAGTCTGTCTCACTCCCCAGTTGTTCCTCCTGGTTTATCCTTATGCAAATGTGGGACCACCCACCCTGGTCTCCCAGCTGCTACCTTGCCTCTGAGTCCTCTCTATCACTGCTGCCCATCTCTGCCTCTCCTACTGGTCTGGATGAATGTTTCTTCTTTCACTTCTTGATTGTCAGACTTCCATGCAGTTCAACTTTCTGTCAGTTCTTGTTTTTTGTCTTTAAATTTGTTGTTGTAGTCCTTTTGATGATGTGAGGAGGCACAGTGTATCTACCTACCCCTCTATCTTGGCTGGAAGTCTCGAAATTTTTTTAAATAAAATCTCAGGGCAAGGATAAAACTCCTCAATAAGGAAAATGCTCACGTGCATGCACATGCATGTGCACAAAACACACAGACACAGCCCACAGGCAGCAGCACAAGAAACCCTGTGGAGTGGGCAGCCTCTTTAGGGAGGGAGGCTTTTGTTGACAGGTAGCACAATTTTTAGGGTGTCCTTCTTTGTTCCAGACTCTCTGTTGCTACTCTGAAGTCTGGGTCATCCCCTGGCTCCAGAAGTTCAAAGTACCCATTCTCCATTGTCACTGACTTCCGCCTCTCTGCAATACTACAGCTGCTGTCACTCTTGAAATAGTATCTTCCGGCAAGCAGAATGAAGTGCCTATGGGTTCATTACAGAGTAGCTGGGATGGAAGAATGACTGTCCTACAGTTAAATACTTGACATTCTCTTCTAGACTGAGTCCTCCAATGGGAATGTTTTGGGTTCTCAATCCCTAGGGGAGCCCCTCCCACCCAATTACCAGTGACCTGATTATTCCATGGTCCCAGGTCTCGGATGAAAGCCCAGAGATCTGTCCTTTTGTTCAAACAGTTACAGCACTGAACAAAAGGACTAAGTGTGCTATGGAGCATCTTGACCTTTCAAGGATGATGAAAGTTATAAATAAATATGAATAAAGAACTGACCTCAAAGCAATGGCTGTTGTTTTACCTGTTAAAGAGAGCCTCAGGAGATGAGCGTTGAGGAGTCCCCCTCAGTGCTCTGACTAACTCCATAAAGCATCCCAGCCATTAGCTGATGGCTTTTCTGGCCATCAGCTAATGGCTACAATGTACTAGAGGCCAAAGTAGCCAGATACAGGCCAGCCTGTGTCCACAGCATGAACTGGCAGGATAGGTGGCAACCCACCGAGAGCTTTCACCCTCCAGCTGTGCTTTCTTCTGCCTGGGGGCATCCATTCAATTCTCTCTGCTGCCTTTGAGGCTCAGCCTATGCAAAGCTGTACTTGGACAAGTGAGGCAGGATAAAGCGATGAGATAACATCCCACAGAGACCCACCAAGGAGTAGGAGCACCATACTCCACATATAGCCCCACCCAAGAGGAGTATACCACACACATACCCAACCAACCAGGAGAGGGAAGACAAGGTCAAGGGTGGACATACTGCACTGGGGGCACAGAGGAAGGAGACCATCCAAGGTCCTTGTAAAAGACAGGCCTTGTGCTTGCTTTGCTGGAAGCAGTGTTAAGGCTAGACCAGTAAGCCTGATGCAAATGCAGGGGCCCCTCACTTTGGAAATCTTCCTCTCCAGACCCTCTTCCAACTATGGATTAGTACAAAATATATTGTTTGACTTTAAAAAATATGG
>CM052547.1:51936599-51987619 GCA_028533065.1 Trachops cirrhosus | reverse complement strand
GTGTAGCTTAGTGGATTAAGCGCGGGCCTGTGAACCAAGAGATCACGGTTCGATTCCCAGTCAGGGCACATGCCTGGGTTGCAGGCCAGTTCCCAGCAGGGAATGCACAGGAAGCAACCATACATTGATATTTCTCTCCCTCTCTCCTTCCCTTCCCCTCTGAAGATAAATAAATAAAATCTTTAAAAAAAAATAAAAAAAATAAAAAATATGGATCTGATCATTCACAGGAAAAAGAAAATTTACATTAAATATGCATGGCAATTTAGCACACTGTCATAAACTTGATCAATGTCAATAACTAAAATGAATGACCCTCAGCTTCCTTCAGTGATGACAGTAAAACTGTAACTCCAAATCCCCACATTTTTTTGCTATCTTGACTTACCTCCTTCTGGTCATTTAATTCAGGGACAGGGGTGGCAACTATGCCACAAGATATTTAACTTATCTTACAATTCTGAAGGCCCATGAAGGCAATCCTTTCATAAAGATTAATGAGTTCACTCAGAGCTGTTGACACCATACATTAATAAGACAGCAGGAACACCAACACCAGAAGTGTAAGCAAGACAGGCTTCAGGACACAGCTCAAGGGATCTCTCATGATTTATGCAAGATACAGCAGCAGATGAAGAAAGGATCCCAAATTCTGAGCTCCCAGTCAGTCTTCATTTACATTTAAATACGGGCCAGAGTTAATCAAGGCCAGTCCCTAAAAACTACTTAGACCTCCAGAAAGCCCCCAACTCCACTGGCTTTACATGCAGTGTCAGAATGAAAATGCACAGCTGTGGGGAACCACCTGGCCTGGTATCGGGACTGTAGCCCCATGAAGAACAGGCTGAAAGGGGCCAGTAAGTCTCCCTGGAAAGCCAGGAAACGCAGGAGGCAGACAAGACCCAATAGGGGCACAGGAAGTAGTAATCAGGCCTAAAGAATGCATTATTTCCTCTGAAGCTTGTCCTGCTAAGAATATCTCTGGGTTAATGTATACCAAATGTTTGGGTTCAAAGCACAGGATGGTCTTGCCCTCCCAACTTTATGGCCATCTGGTGTCTTTCTGTCTAGCAGACTCTGACCTGAGAAAGATCTCTGTGTTTTCTCAAATGTTATCTATAGATAATATCTGTTTTCTACTAACTATAGCCTTTGGGCATTGATTGATGAGTTTTGCATGCATACTGTATACCCCTGCACATACCAATCCCAAAAAAAGCCTCAAGAGAAAAGACATTGGGGTTCTTCTCCACTGAGAGATTAGCCAGCCTTTTCTCCCCAGGCAGATCATGTTTTGGTAGTCTCATTCCATCTGAGACTCCAGGGGACACTGCAGGATGGTGTCCCCTACACACATCCAGCTATGGGAGAGAACAGCCTCACAGAACACCTGCTTGGAGCAGCATATGAACCCCCTCCCACCCAGTCCCGCATGTCCTCTGTCCAGCCAGGAAGTTGTGTCTAGCCTTTCCTCAGAGAGGGGAGGAGGAAACTTGAAATCCCAAAACTCTCAGGTTTGAACTCTAACCTATACCCACAATTTTAAAAACATCACTTGCGGCCAGATATTTATTGCCTCCTATATAGTTAACAAAGAGAAGTCTTAGAACTATGGCAAATCAGCCACCACAGAAGCTAGTTGACTGTTTGCTCCCAACCTCAGGCTTCTGCAAACCTTCCCTCCATGAGGGCCTCAGGGCCTGAATTCCAGGTAGAAAAGGCTCTATTTTATAATGCTTCCATAGTGGTATCATTCCCAATCCCAATCTGTTTTATGTAATGTATGTACCTCACAAAAGTAAATGCTTGTCTTCAAACAACTCTTATCCTGCCATGGTAACACTAGAAGGAAAGGGGCTGGGTGGTGAGCCAGTATGAAGCTACCTTAAAATCTGGAAGCCAGCAGCTGGCATACTTTTGACCCCTGCAGAAATGTGTACACCAACCAAACCACTGTAGACATTTTGCTCCAACTTTCAAGAGAGCAGGCCCTGCACACAGTGTGTAGTGACTGTGTCAGCTCCATTCACTTTTTTCATCATCGTAACTCTGACTGCTATAAGAAATTGTTCTCTCTAGACTCAGCACACCAAAGCCCCACCTGAGAAGGAACTGCCAGAGCCCTGCAGTAGGTTCAAACAAATGAAACAAAACACCCACATGGAGACAGGATACCTTACTGCAGGTGCTGGATGTTGAGCGATGACCTCAAGTCCCTCACTGCCAACCAAATTCTACCTGTTTTTTTTTTTAAACTCATCAGCTTTACTCTGACTCAGAGGGAAAGCTATGCCATCATCTAATGTTATTGCCATGGAGAAAATGTAAATTACCCATGATTCTAAGAACAGAACTGTGACCAAAAAGAAGGAACACTTTCTCAAACTTGAACAAACCACCAAAACCATCAAAATTCTAACAAATAGTCCTGTTGTGAGTGTTTTAAGCTTTGAACCTCCACACCTCCTTACGGAATGCATACAGACTCTCTCCTGCCCTCGGCTCCAGACATTCACACAGCTTAGGCCCTCTTGAGGTTGCAGATGGGCCCAGACTTCGAAGAATGCCTCACCACTACCCATGGAGACCACCTGTGAAACTTTAAACCACAATGATACCCAAGGCACACCAGAGTTGGGCATCCTACAACACCACCCTACCTCATTCTCTATCTCCTTGAACCATTAGAAGGTCAGAGTACATGAAAACACTTTAGAAACTATGGACCATTCTGCAAGTTTACACTGATGATAAAAATATCAAAGTGGGACCTCTCTCTATCCTATAAAAAGCAATAATTAAACCATTTTTCTAAAGATCACATGGAGGATTAGCAACAGGGGAGTGGGAGGAGGAGAGAGGGAGGAAAGGTATGAAGAATAAGTAGCATGGATGGTAGGTAGAAAATAGACGGGGGAGGGCAAGAATAGTAGGGGAAATGTAGAAGCTAAAGAACTTATGACACATGGACATGAACTAAAGGGGGGGAATGTGGGTGGGAGAGGGTGTTCAGGGTGGAGGGGAATGAAGGGGGGATAATAGGACAACTGTAATAGCATAATCAATAAAATATATTAAAAAAAAGATTTTATTTATTTATTTTTAGAGAAAGAAAGGGAGGGAGAAAGAGAGGGAGAGAAACATCAATGTGTGGTTGCCTCTCGAGCGCCCTATACTGGGGGTCTGGCCTGTAACCCAGGCATGTACTCTGACTGGAAATCAAGCCAGTGACCATTTGGTTCACAGTCCAATGCTCAGCCCACTAACCCACACCAGCCAGGGCAAGCAATAACTGAATCTTCATGTAGTTTTTATAACAGATAATAAAGTAGCCCAGAGTGATCAAACAACTTGAGTTAATTTTAAAACCATGTTAGTAATTCACAGAGCAAATCTATTTTATGTTTACAATAAAAGCCTACCACATATTTAAACCTAATAAGGCTGTATTTTACATGTGACCATGGCAAACTAACAAATAAAATGCAGGAAATGACATTTTGGGACAGAAAATGAACATCTGAGTCAAATAAAGACTCCTCTGCTGAAAACTGATAAAAGGAATTTATCAGCTTCTTTGTAATGATAAAAATTAAGCACTAAAAGCAAAGCCCTACCGTCTCGGTCAAGGAGTTGACTTATTTAGGACCAGCACATTTAAACTGATTTTTATGGCAGAATGATGCGGTTTTATCCTAGTATTCTTGTATGTGTAACATATAAGGGACATTACCTATTAAAATATTTAATAATCACTACTCTATTTTCTTTCCTATAAAGTTATATAAATTAATACGAGGTGATTCATCTGAGACAATATGAGTTGCATCAATTAGACTATTCCACTATTGCTGCACATAAAGCCAGCCTGACAAGGGTGACACAAGATGAGCTCACCACTAGATTCCAGGATACTTTCTCCCAAAATGAGGCTGACCAGCACATGGGGTTCTGGGGCAGGGGCTGCAGCTGTAAAAACAGCAGGGGCTGAAGGCAACACATTGTGATAAGACACAAAGGTTCATCTTTTGCTACAGCTCTCAATACTCTTTGAATTTTAGAATTATCACCTATTTAAAAAATTGTACTCGAAGAATCTATCAAGAAGACATAAACATTGTGAATATATATACACTCAACAAAAGAGTATCCAAATCTATATGGAAAATCTTGGAGGATTTCAAGAAAGATATTGACAGCAACACCATTATACTAGGGCATTTTAACACCCCACTGTCACAAATGGATAGATCTTCCAAACAAAATATCAACAAAGATAGTGCAACATTGAACCTCCTAATCAAATAGACTTAACTGACATACACAGAACCCTTCATCCCAAAGAAGCAAAATACACGTTCTCTTCAAAGGCACATGGAACATTTTCAAAAAGAGACCACATAATAGGACACAACATAAGCCTCAACAAACTCAAGAAAATTGAAATCATATCAAGCATCTTCTCAGATTACAAGGGCCTGAAACTAGAAACCAACCCCATGGAAAAAAGTCAAAAACAGTCAACTCATGGAGAATGAATAGCAAGGAATTAAACAGGGTTAAGAATGAGGTCAAGGAAGAAATCAAGAAGTTTCTGGAAACAAATGAAAATGAACTCACAACAATCCAAAACTTATGGGACACAGCAAAGGCAGTCCTGAGAGGGAAGTTCATAGCAATACAGGCCTACCTAGAAAAGATACAAACATTTCAAATAAACAACCTAAACCTACACCTACAAGAACTGGATGAACAACAACAAAGACAGCCCACAACAAGTAGAAGAAAGGAAATAACCAAGGTCAGAGCAGAATTAAACAACATAGAGAATAAAACCACAATTATAAGGATCAATAAATCAAGGAGCTGGTTCTTTGAAAAGATAAACAAAATCGACAAGCCTTTAAGCAGACTCATCAAGAAAAAAAGAGGACCCAAATAAACACAATTGGAAATGGAAGAGGAGAGATTACAACTGATACCACAGAAATACAAAGGACTGTAAGAATTACTATGAAAAGCTATATGCCACAAAATTGGAAAACCTAGATGAAATGGACAAATTTCTAGAAAAATATAATTTTCCAAAACTCAATGAAAATGAAGCAGAAAGACTGAACAGACCAATTAACAGCTGATGAAACTGAAGCAGTAATCAAAAACCTCCCTACACCCAAAAGCCCTGGACCAGAAGGTTTCACAGGAGAATTTTACAAAGCATTTAAGGAAGAGCTAACTCCTATCCTTTACAGACTATTCAAAAAAACTGAAGAGGGAAGACTCCCAAACTCTTTTTATGAAGTCAGCATCATCCTAATCCCAAAACCAGATAAAGGCACAACGAAGAAAGAAAACTTCAGGCCAATATTGCTGATGAGCATAGACACTAAAATCCTCAACAAAATACTGGCAAACCGCATGCAGCAATATATTAAAAAGATCATACACCATTACCTAGTGGGATTCATCCCAGGGATGCAAGGATGGTACAATATTTGCAAATCAATAAATGAAATACATCACATAAACAAAAGGAAAGACAAAAATCACATTCTCATATCAATAGATGTAGGAAAAGCATTTGATAAGGTACAGCACCCATTTATGATAAAAACACTCAGCAAAGTGGGAATAGAGGGAGCATTCCTCAACATAATAAATGCTATATATGACAGACCTACAGCCAACATCATACTCAACAGGCAAAAACTAAAATCTTTTCCACTAATATCAGGAACAACAAAAGGATGGCCGCTTTCACCACTCCTATCCAACATAGTATTTGAAGACTTAGCCACAGCAATCAGACAAGAAACAGAAATAAAAGGCAACCAAATTAGAAAGGAGGAAAACTGTCATTGTTTGCAGATAACATGATAGTGAACACAGAATATCCTGTAGACTGCACCAAAAAAGCTATTCAAATAACTGAATTTGGCAAAACAGTGGGATACAAAGTCAACATCCAGAAATCAAAGGCATTTTTGTATACCAACAATGAAATATCAGAAACAGAAACCAGGAAAAGAACCACATTTCATATAGCAACAAGAAAAATAAAATACCTAGGAATAAACCTAACCAAGGAGGTAAAAGACCTGTATTCAGAAAACTACACAATACTGAAGAAAGAAATCAAGGAAGACACAAATGGAAACATACCTTGTTCGTGGATTGGAAGAATTAACATTATCAAAATGTCCATCTCCCAAAGCAATTTATAGATTCAATGCAATCCCTATTAAAGTACCATTGACATATTTTATGGATATAGAACGAACACGTCAAAAATTTATATGGAACCATAATGACCCTGAATAGCTGCAGCAATTTTTAGAAAGAAGAACAAAGTAGGAGGGATCACAATACCTGATATCAAACTATTACAAGGCCACTGTAATCAAAACAGCCTGGTACTAGGGTAAGAACAGACACATAGACATATGGCACAGAACTGAGAACCCAGAAATAAACCCAATTCTCTATGGTCAAGTAATATTTGACAAAGGGGAGGAAGAATAAAATGGAGTAAAAATAGCCTCTTCAGATGTTGGGAGATCTGGACAGGTACATGCAAAAAAATGAAACTGGATCACCAACTTACACCATACACAAAAATAAATTCTCGGTGGATAAAAGACTGAAATATAAGTCATGACACAACAAAAGTCTTAGAGGAGAACATAGGCAGAAAAATCTCAGACATTTCATGCAGCAATATTTTCACCAAAATGTCCCCTAGAGCAAAGGACATGAAGAAAAGAATAAACAAATGGGAACTAATCAAATTAAAAAGCTTCTGCACAGCTAAAGAAAAGAATATTAAAAATGAAAAGAAAACCAACCGTATGGGAAAACATATTGGCTAATGATACTTTGGACAAGGGTTTGATTTCTAAAATATACAAAGAACTCACAAGACTCTATTCCAAAAACACAAACAACCCAATTAAAAAATGGGCAAATGACTTGAACAGACACTTCACCAAGGATATACAGAGGGTCCAGAGACATGAAAAGATGCTCAGCATCATTAGCCATCAGAGAGATGCAAATTAAAACCACACTGTGATACCACTTCACACAGGACAGAACTTCCATCATAAACAAATCAACAAGCAGCAAGTGCTGGAGAGGACGTGGAGAAGAGAACCCTAGTGCATTCTTAGTGGGAGTGCAGACTGATGCAGCCACTGTGGAAAACAGTATGGAATTTCCTCAGAAAACTAAAAATGAAACTGCCTTCTGAACTGGCAATTCCACTTCTGGGATTACATCCTAAGAACCCTGAACCACCAATCCAAAAGAACCTATGCACTCCAATGTTCATAGCAGCAGGATTTACAACAGCCAAATGCTGGAAGCAACCTAAGTGCCCATCAGTAAATGAATGGATCAAAAACCTATGGTACTATTAGAGAATGGAATACTATGCAGCAGAGATAAGGAAGGAGCTCCTACCTTTTGTGACAGAATGGGTAAAACTGGAGAGCATTATGCTCAGTGAAATAAGCCAGGCAGTTAAAGACAAATACCATATGATCTCACCCTTAAGTGGAACCTAGTCAACAAAACAAACAAATGAACAAAATATAACCAGAGACACTGAAATTAAGATCAAAGTGACAGTAACCAGAGGGTAGGTGGGAGGGGGGAATGGAGGGAAATGGGAGAAGGATTTTCAGTAACAACTCTAAAGGACACATGGACAAAACCAAGGCAGGGTGGAAGCAAGGTAGGGAGGTGGGGATGGCTAGAAAGGGGGGAGGTAAATATAGACAACTGTACTACAATAAAATAATTTTAAAAAAAAACTTGAATGCCCAATGGGCTTTTGTGCATGGACAGAAACACTCACTACTATTTATATTTTAGTGCTTGATTTAATTAAATAAATATAATTTTAAAAACTAAAAAAATATATAGAAGGACACATGGACAAAACCAAGAGGGTATGGGGTCAGGGGAGGGAGGTTGGGATGGCTGTGGGGGTGGAGAACAGTGGGGGGAGAATGTAGATAGCGGTACTTGAACAATAAAGTTAAAAAAATAAAGTAAAATATTGTCTTTGTCAAATTCTTTATAAACTATCCCAGTGAACCCTGACTGGTATGAGTCAGTGGATTGGGCATCATTCTGCAAAGCAAAAGGCTGCTGGTTTAATTCCCAGTCAAGGGCACATGCTTAGGTTGTGGGTTGGCCCTCAGTCAGGGCACATAAGAGATATAACTGAATGAGGTTTTTCTCTCACATCCACGTTTCTTTCCATTTCTCCCTCCCTTCCCCTCTATCTAAAAATAAATAAATAAAATCTTTAAAAATGAATTTTTTAAAAATATAACTATCCTAGAGGCACAACCTGTTCTTTAGGACAGAATAGGAACAGATATTAGACCTATTTTGTGGTTAGAAAACAAGAGAGCAGTACAATATCAACTTGTTCAAGAATGAATTTATACTGGGAGACAACATGGAGGAAAAGGCCTTAGGCTGGCTGCTACCTCATGAGAGGTCCTGAGCAAATCAGATGAACTGCCTGTCCCTAAAACAAGGTCCTAGCCAAAACAATTCCCATATCAACAGTGGATGGAATCAAATTTCTGTCAATGTTAAAATAATTAAAGTAGAGAAGAAACTCCTTGGCAACACCATCAAAAAAGACAAATCCACATAAAAGTTTAATTATCATCATTTCATGGGTCTCCCTAACAAAATTACGGCCAGAGTGTAGACATACAGCAACTTTCAGGCTTGTGACAGTCAAGTGAATGTGACATTAACATGTGGACTATTCACATCTGTGGGTCTAGAGGTGAGGAACAAGGTGTGTAAACAGGACTCCCCTCAATTCACCCAGCTGCTGCATGATTCAATTTGGGTGGTAGGTTGTTCAGAGAAAAACCCAACAAGTCCTGTTGGAGCTGTTGAAATCAACATGCTTTTCCTATGTACTTACTCAGGTCATTCCTTACCTTTATATGATTGATGGGACTCAGGAGTTTTAACAAAACCCTGTTATGAGACAGAGTAGGCCAGAGGGTAGGAGCAATGGAAGGGAAACCCCAGGGATCAAGGGCCCATGTCCCACACAACTCTGGAGAATGCAGAACTAACATCAGTGCTGGCATAGCTCCACCCATTGGCCTCCATGCACTTTTGCACTGAGCTATCCTTGCCATTCCTGTGCTCCTCCCTGTAAGACAGGCATTACCCTGTTTTATAATAAAGACATTGAGGCTAGCAGGACAGAGCCAGTAGCTAAAACAAGATCCAGAGACAACTCATCTACTGTTCTATCCACCAAAGCCTAAGGCCTGCTGAAGTACATGATGTCCCCTAAGTCCCAGAAAGTTTACTGTACTTAGGATTTTTTAAGAGAAAATAGCTTTACGTGAACTTATCTTCCAATGGTAGATGTTATGCCTCTCTCTACATGAGAAGTCAAACCCAGGTGAGGGCTGTCTTACAGGGGCCCATACGTCTGCAGGGTCACACCACACTTCCAAGGACCAGTAAGTACTACAGGTGAAAAGGGCTGTGGCCATGGTCTCCTGAACCAGGTGTGGTGCCCAGTGTGGTGACTCCTGGCACAGCCATGATCAGGGATGCAATCAGGACAGCTAGACAGACTGAAGGCTGAGTCTGCCAAGGAAGGGGGCCTTGAAGGAGCCCAGGTATAGGTGCCCGTCATGTTCATGCACTTCGCTGACGTAGATGGCCGCTTGCCCATCAGGATCATGTAGGCTTCTCCAGAAGGCCCCACTGTCGCTGAGTTCTAGGACGAGGCTATACCATGGCAGAAACTTCATCACCATCTCCTGACTAAACAGCTGGAAGGAAAGCACAGTGTGAAAAGAATTTATCTTCTGATTAAAAGACTATAAGTAGATCCAACCTTTTAAAAACATGACAACAGGCCGACAATGAAGTAGCTGATAGTAAGCTCCACATCTCCAAACCAAGACTAAACTTATAGTTAAGGCTCTCCCACGAATGAAATCTTAAGCCAGTCAATCAGAATCCCCACATCAACACTAGTTACGTAATCTGTCTGGTAGACCCCTGCCGTCCTCTAAAGGAAAGTGTTCTTGCAATTACCAACCTGATTTTTACTTAGTATGACATATTTGTTCCTGCTCCCTTCTGCCTGTCAAAGTCCCTCATTTTGTACAGTTCCTTGGAGCCCTTTCTGGCCCTGAGACTAGATCCTGCCTGGTTCATGAATCATAGAATAAAGCCAGTAAGCTCTTTAAAATTTACTCAGCTGAATTTAATTTTTAAAAGGTCCCCCACAGCCCCTCACTACTAGTGAAAGGGAAGCCACATAGGGCAGAGCTAGGGATAAACCAGCTCCCTATTCCTAGTGCAGGGCCTGTCGCACAGCAGGTCTAAGTCCCGCCCCCTGTGTAGATCAAGCAAAGGTGCCTCCTGTCACTTGCATAGAAAAGGCAAGGCTAACCAAGCACAAACAATGACAGTGGCTGTCTGACAGTTCTTATGTGATACCCACCAAGCTTGCCTGCCACGTAGGTACCTCTCAGGATGACCTGGCTGAACACAGAGAAGTACAAATCACGTCCGAGGAAGACACAACATGAGGCCAAGGTCTAGAGCGACATCAACCCCAGAATGCCAGGTTAAAACTAGCACAGCCCCACTGGAATAAATGCCAAGCCCTCTGATTGTATTTAAGATATTTTGGCTGTGCATCATGCAAATGATGGTTCATGTAGAAGAACCTCAGCAGGTCAAATGAACATGTCCCTGCCCTATGAAACATCACAATGGTTCTAGGCTCTCCTTGCAGCCAGTGTCAAGATTAAACACTCAGCAGGAACCTTCTGGAAACCTAGCCCCTGGCTCAGTTGGGCCAAGAGGCCCACAGGGCTACTGAAGGGTTTTAGGCAAAAAAATAGATGGTAAAATGTAATATCTGGCAGAACAGAAGGATACCCATAGGAAATGACAAAAGACACCATTACATAAGATGAACAAGTGAAAATTAATAGGCAGATGTCTACCTTCTTTTTTTTTAACTTTTTATTTCTCTTTTAAAGATTTTATTTATTTATTTTCAGAGAGAGGGGAAGGGAAGGAGGAAAAGGGAAAGAAACATCAATGTGTGGTTGCCTCTCGTGTGCCCCCTACTGGGGACCTGGCCTACAACCCAGGCAAGTGCCCTGACTGGGAATCAAACCAGTGACCCTTTAGTTTGTAGGCCCATGCTCAATCCACTGAGCTACACCAGCCAGGACTACCTTCTGATATAAGGGAAAACAGCTACACAATCACATATGTCCAATGAACAATGTCTCCTAGTCACTGGAAATGTTCAGACATACAAGGAGACTGTGTTCTAGAAGGTTCTATAGCTATCAATCAAAGATGCATTACAGCTCAAAATATTCCATAAAACTTCCCAGGACCCATGAAATGCCACCTCCCATTAGCCATTACTCCTCCCCTCTCCACTCTCTCTACCTTATCGCTAAAGAGATCCCATACCTTCCCATTAGCTTAACTAGTCACTTTTCTAGAAAGTTCTCAAACTTCTACCTCTATTTTCTGATGCCCAGTGCTAGATTCCTCACTGCCCAGGACCAATCTCTACCTGTACTTTCTAATAGCTCTTCAAACTCAATATGCTCCTCAGCTCAGGAGATGGGGCTCCTGACACCAGCAAGTCTGCCCTCACATTTAATCCCTCTCTCACACCCCGCAAGCCCAGCATCAAGGTGTCTTGTCATCTGTTGTGCATGCACCACTTCTTCCCTAAACTCTCCCCACTCCCTCTCCTGGCTACTCCAACCACCTCCACACAGGCTCCCAAACCCAGTGGAGCCCTACTACAGGCTGTTTTCCACATAGCACCTAATGTCTTTTTAAGACATTATTTGTAGTACATTATTCCTCTCTCAAACAATTCAGTCAAGCAGCAGCTTGTGTGTCTGAGCAAGGAAGATGTGTGCAGACCATGGAGTCAGTCTGAACAGGGTGAGGGAGAGGCCATGCCAAAGGAAGGAAGAGGGCAGTAACACAGAGTATGGTGTCAGAGTTCAAGCAGGCTGAGACAGTTTCCCCACAGTGGGGTGGCCTGGCACAGGCTGTCAGAGCACAGGCAGGATGAAGAGGGTGTTTATCTGGGAGACAGTCATGCAGATATCAAAGCCCTTCAGAAGAAAGCCTGGCCCCCTCTCATAGTCAAGAGGAGGAAGGTTGGTGCTAGAGCCCAGCAGGGGCCATGTGACAATGGCTACAGATAGGTGACATTTGGGGAATTGATCGAGTAGGTATGAAGCATGATGAGATCCAGGTTTCTCGCTATTAGAGAAAGAAAGTACAAATATAGAAAGGGAGAAAATTAGAATAAGTCCTGTGGTATTGGACTAGAAATAAAGATACCAACATTACTTATGGCTTTCAATTTAGATAAACAGATGAAAATGTTGGTAAATGTGTTTATACACACCATATATCTATCTATATATCTATCTATAAGTCAGCCCTCACATTTAATCCCTCTCTCACACCCCGCAAGCCCAGCATCAAGGTGTCTTGTCATCTGTTGTGCATGCACCACTCCTTCCCTAAACTCTCCCCACTCCCTCTCCTGGCTACTCCAACCACCTCCACACAGGCTCCCAAACCCAGTGGAGCCCTACTACACAGGCTATATATATATATATATATATATATATATATATATATATAGATAGATAATAGATAGATAGATATATGGTATATATATCTATCTATATGTATATCTACACATGCATACATTCTCTGTTGTCCACTGAGGGGTCCTGGGAGCAGTGATACCCCAAAAAATCAATGTGTACCCTTAGCCCAGATTTCTTCTAGAAAGAATCAGGACTCCTTGGGCAAATGGATGATTCCGAGAATGGTAGGTACATGTCCAAGGTCAAGAAGCCACACTGATGGGGCTCCCACTGGACAAAGCTGGACAACTGAGCAATCAAAATAAATAACGAGCCCTAGCTGGTGTGGCTTAGTGGACTGAGCACCAGACTGCAAACCAAAGGGCCGTGGGTTTGATTGCCAGTCAGGGCACATGCCTGGGTTGTGGGCGAGGACCCCAGTATGGGGCATACAAGAGGCAACCACACCACACACTGATGTTTCTCTCCTTCTCTTTCTCCTTCCCTTCCCCTCTCTAAAAATAAATAAATAAAATCTTTAAAAATAAAAAAATAAATAATGATAGTAATAGATTATACAACCCAGTGAGTGTAATAAGCAACCATGAGATCATACTGATATTTACCCAGTAATAAAGTACCGACCCACAAAATACTCATTAATTACAAATGGAAAAAGAATGACTTCACAGGAGAAGCCTGGCATTCACCATTGAATCAGGTGATAAACATTGCCACTACCAGCATGGGACAAGGTTACATCACTTCTCTACTGACAAGACATACTGAAAACCCAACTTCACTTCTGTGGTCTCCCTGCCAGAGATGCATAACCTGAATCTAAGCATGATAAACACCTAACAACTCAAATGGAGAAGCATCATGAAACATAATTGACCTGTAATCTACCAACAGGTTAAAATGGAGGAACTGTTCCAGACTGAAGAAGAATGAAGAGATGTGCTGACTACAGGCCACACCTTATCCTGGACTGAATAACTGAAGGACATCACTGGGGCAACTGGAACAACCTGAATTGGATGTATTAGACAGTCATAGGTATCCAAGTAAGTTTCTTGTTTGGACAGGTGGTCATAAGGGAGAATGTCCTTGTTGTAGGAAATAAACTAACATATCTGAGCATGATGGGGCATCAAGTCAACAACTTACTTGTAAACTGTTGGTGAAAAAATTCTTTGTAGCCTTCTTGCTACTTTTCTAAGTCAGATATTGTCTCAAAACTTAAAAAAAAACACCCTCAATGACTTTGATTACATTTTGAATAAAATCTAGCCTCCTGTAAGGCCTGTGATCCTGGAAATATCTGAGGAGAATGGGGCATCAGATCAACAACTTACTGGCAAACAGTTTGTGAAAAAAGTTTTTTTGTACCCTTCTTGTTAACTTTCTAAGTCTGATATTGTCTCAAAACAAAAACAAAAAAATCCTTGATGATTTGATCACATTTCATCAGGAACACATCCTGCCACTCCAGTTCTGTCTCATATTTATGGTCTCAGCTCTCTAATCACTAATGTATTCAATAATAACTTCTGAGTGCCTACTGTGTGCCACAAACTGTTCTCACTAATAAGAACAAAGGAGTGAACTAACCAGAAAATAATACCTGCTATGGGACCTCCACTCAAGATGGCAGCATGGGTAAACATGGCTAGCCTCCTCACACAACCACATCAAAATTAAAACTAAATTATATAACAATCATCACTCAGAACCATCAGAAATCAAGTTGAATGGAAGCCTGACAACTATGGAATTAAAGAAACCACATCCATTCAGACTGGTAAGAGGGGCACAGACACACAACAGGCTGGTCCCAAACCCACATATGTTGGATAAAAAATTGGGAGGGATATCTCAGGAGCAAGAAGCCCTAGCCCCAAACCAGGAAACCCACACCAGAGTTCCAGTGCCAGGAAGGTAAGTCCCCATAATGTCTGGCTGCAAAAACCAGTGGGGACTGAGTCACTGGGGAAAAGTTCTGGAGTGCCAAGTAGTTCCTCTTAAATTAAGAACCCACACATGGACTTACTAAGACTCACTCCCTCTGAGCTCCAGAACCAGGGTAGCAGCTTGAAAGGTACCAGTGGCATATGGGGAGGAACTGAAGTGCCTGGCATCAAGGGAAAGCTTGCAGACAGCTTTCTCCCAGACAGAAAGGTAGGAAGAGGCCACTGTCCCTTTTCTGAACCCTCCCCTCCACAGAGCCACAAAGCCAGCAGGCGGGTGCTACATCTGAGACTCCATCAATCTGGCTATAACTGTTTGCCCTGCCCTAGAGATCCTGAGACTCCAAGTTGTTAACAAACAGAGACTTTTCCATATGAATGGCTGGTCTTGATTCATGTTTCACAACTTCCTAAATCATCTCAAACAAGCAACAGATGACCTCAGTGAGCCCCGAGACCCCCGTACCTCTTGTTAAGTGGCGCTAGGCCCGCACTAGTAGCAGCCAGCCTAGATTCACAGCCTAGCCTCAACTAGAAATCTCCAAGCCCAGCACAAGTAGCAGCCATCTCAGATTGCTTTACAGCCCAGGCAGGGTGGGCCTGGGCAAAAGACGGGGGGGCCAGCCTGGCCTGCACCACCTGGGAAACCCCAGAGCCTGCACATCCAGTGGACAACTACAGACCACAATGGAGCACTACCACCCTGAACCTGCGTAGCTGATCCTGCACGAGGGTGGAGGATGGTGGTCAGTGGTTACAGCAAGCCCTTGCAGCTGACTGACTTGGGTAAATCCCTCCCATTGACCTGCCAACAGCAATCAAGGCTCAACTACAAGAGAAGGGTGTAATCAGCCCACACGAAAGGCACACCTTGAGGACCCAGCTTGGATGATAGGGGATGGTGTGCCACTGGAGCCTACAGGATACCTACTACTTCAGGCCATGCTGCAAAGACAGGAAGTCATAGCAGCTCTACCTAATACATAGAAACAAACACAGGGAGGCTGCCAAAATCAGGATACAAAGAAACATGGCCCAAATGAAAGGACATATGAAAACTCCAGAAAAAGAACTAAACAAAAGGAAGATAAGCAATCTATCAGATGCAAAGTTGAAAACACTGGTTATAAGGATGCTCAAGGAACTTACTGAGGACCTCGACACCATAAAAAAGATCCCGTCAGAAATGAAGGATTCACTAATGAAGAATCAATCAATGATTTGGAACATAAGGAAGAAAGAAACAACCAACCAGAACAACAAGAAGAACAAAGAATCCAAGAAAACAAGGATAGTGTAAGCAGCTGCTAGGACAACTTCAAAGTGTTCCAATGTATGCATCATAGGGATGCTAGAAGGAGAAAAGAAAGAGCAAGAAACTGGAAATCTATTTGAGAAAAATAATGAAAGAAAACTTCCCTAATTTGGTGAAGGAAATAGACATGTAAGTCCAGGAAGCAGAGTCCCAAACAAGTGGATGCAAAGAGGCCCCACTCCAAGACACATCATAATTAAAATGCCAAAGGTTAAAAATAAAGAAAGAATCATAAAAGCAGCAAGAGAAAAGCAGTTAGTTACCTACAGAGGAGTTCCCATAAGACTGTCAGTTGATTTTCGAAACAAACTTTGCAGACTAGAAGGGATTGCAAGAAATATTCAGTCATTAAAAGTGGGGACCTGCAGTCAAGATTGCTCCACCCAGCAAAGATATCATTTAGAATCGAAGGGCAGATATAAAGCTTCCCAGACAAGAAAAAACTAAAGGAGTTCATCATCACCAAACCATTACTATATAAAATGTTAAAGGGACTCATTTTAAAAAAAGATCAAAACTATGACCAATAAAATGGCATAAATACATATCTATCAACAGTTGAATTTAAAAAATAAACTAAGAAAAAAAGAGACAGACTCATGGATACTGAGAGTGTTTTGATGGTTGCCAGGTGGGAAAGGAGTGTGGGGGAATGGGTGAAGTGGTGAGGGAATTAAGAAGTACAAACAGGTAGTTACATAACAATGATGGGAATGTAAAGTACAGTATAAAAGATGGAGTAGCCAAAGAACTTATACACGATTCATGGACATTCACAATGCAGTGAGGAGTGCCTGAGGGAGTGGGTGGGCATTGGGTGGAAGGGGAAAAAGGGGGATAAGTTGGGACAACTGCAATAGCATAATCAATACCCACTCGGAAGAAGCGCACATTCTATCAAAGGAAAGAAACAAACAACCACCACTAAGAGATTACATCCTTGCTGTAGAAAAACTGACAGGTACAGGAACTGAACACTTACTACACTCAGCAAAGTGCACATTGTACATATTCTCATTACATTTTTTTCATCACCTATTGAATTCCCACTTCACTGATAGAGAAATTGAGGCAGAGAGACCATGACATCTGCCCATGGTCCCACAGTTGATGTAGTCTTCTTCAAAACCCCTCTTCTTGCCCGCCCTACCATTCTGCCTCCTCCTAGATTCCAATGGGAAAAGATTCTGGCTCTGAAGCCAAGACAAAGAGGAGGAACGTGTTGTTTCTGAACAGATTATGATTTTCTACAATGACCCATTAAACGCAAACAACACTGAAAGCCATGGCTAAACAGGTGTATGCAGCCCCTCTCCAGGGCCTAGACACAGGTCCTGGCACCACATGGGCTCAGTAAGCTGCCTGACACCTTCCAGGACTTTAAGTTACAAATATTTTATTATCTATTAAAATATTCAACATCAATTTCAAATACTATTCAGTCTATATAATGGAGCACTTTTTAGAAAATAAGATTGCTTTGTGAAGAACCCACCTATTAGTATCAGCAAATTACTCAGCCCCATGGTAAAACATGTTAAGTTACATTGGGGCATTTCACGGACATCACTGGAAAAAAGGGTAGGATGATGAACATTTAAGGCTGTGTTGAAAGGGTCATTTGGGGTGGATGATCTTTTTTTTAATGGAAAAGAATTAGGTGTGCAACATCTTATAGAGGGGGGTGACTGACCAAGAAGGTAGGAGGGAGCAAAGCAGAATGAGGTCCAAAGGTGAGTGGGTTTACATGTATGGCCACAAGAAGACTCATCTGATAACCCTTTGAGGAGAAGCAGTGTCATCTGCTAGTAGGAAGGAGAAGGTCAGGTTGCAGAGTTTGGAGGACAGGGGAGAAGGTCTGAAAAAAGCCATCTCAGAGCAAGAGCGAGGCTGACAGGAGGATATAGGCCCCAAAAGGTCATGATGGTAAGAGTGATGATAAAAAGGCCCAGACCTGAAAACCAGAAGAAAAAATATCACAGTCCAAATGTTTAAGTTTACATATCAAGCTGAAAAATAAAAGGTGTATTAAAGAAGTCACTATAGGAGATCAATCGGCATGACGTGGGCCCAGCTCCCAGTGGAAAGCGAGGTCTGATGCACAGGACCCATGCCCACAGATAGGTTCTCCCATGGGGAATCAGGCCTGCATTGTACCTAGGCCACTTTGGGACTTGCTTTTGCTAAAACTCCCTCACCTTGAATTGAGGCAGCATATGCTTACTGTAACTTCCTGAAGTCTGTGTTAAACCTCCCCAGTACAGAGTGTAACCGGTTCAACCACTTTTGCCCTTGGTCCACAACATCCTCTCCTTCGTTTTCTGTAAAAGGTAACCACCTAACTTGAACCTGTGCATAGTAAATGAGGACCATCATGTAATGTGCCCAGAAAAGCAATAAAAGCCTGTCAAGGCAAGGGTCGGGGTGCTCTCCTCTTAAGAGAGTGGCCATGCCATCCCTTTTCCTCCACAGGACTTGGTAGTCCATGTGAATTTGTCGCATGTCTCATCCACAATGTCTCAGACCCCATAAGCCGGGGTCCGCATTAGTCACTAAAAGTACTAAATATTATAAGCAGAACTAGAATTTCCAGAGCTATAAATCAAAAGAGATCATAATTGGATGCATCTTCTAATTATAGTTTTGGTTTTTGGAATTATAGTTTTCAGTTACCTTAAAAATCATTCTTTTAATACTAGGTCTCTCGGATAAGAAATCCAACACTGAAAACCCAGGGTTGGAGCGAATGGTTGCCATGCAGACCCAGTACCCTCCGGAACTGCTGGGCCGGATGTTGTCTGGGAATCCAGGCAGGTTCTCTACGAACAAGTCGACCCCTCCTTTCATCAGGCCAGACACGTAGACTCTGAAAAATTCACCCAAGCAGGTAAGTATGAGCAGCAGCCCCCCAATTTAAGAAAAAATTTTAGCCAAGCACCAAATTAAACTTGGTTCCAATAAGTTTATGGAAACAACTATAAACATGTCCATTATAAACAAAGGTATACCTACAGAAAGAAGCACTCGTGAACCCTGGGTCCAGCTAGACAGAGTTTCAGGAAAAGCCGGTGGGCCAAGACCCACTGATAGGGAAAGGAATCTTGGATGCACAGTCAGAATTAATTAAAAGCCTGCAGACTGTGACACTCAAGTAGTCTGAGAAATGGGAGGAAAAAATGCACTCAAGTTTGTCATTTATCATTTTTACACAAAGGAGAAGGTGCCCTACTGATTCTCAGATTCTGTCCATCAACACCTCCATGCCCATCCTGGACACAAGGAGCTCTGGTGATCAGTGATAGCCCAGCAGATACTACACATACCTTCTTATCCTTGCCATGGTCGTCTCTGCCACCAGGATGAAGTCCTCTGCAGGAGAAAGCTGCACTCCATTAGGGAACCGCAACTGGTCCAGTAAAACCTTTACTTCCTTGGTCTCTGTATCATACTCTAGCAGGCTGTGGATACCAACAGCAAAGGGTCACACAGGGAGAGTACATGACTGTCCTGCTGGTTGGGAGCCTTGCTCCCCTCTGGGCAGGGACCTAAGGAAGGGGACTCAACCTTACACTAGAATGAAGGCCCCTGGTGGTCCCCTGCTCAAATATGGTTCAAGGTTGGTCTCTAGGGGCCCTTCCCCATCCATGGCAGCCCCAGGCAACCTCCTCCAGACATCTCCCAGTCAGGTCTCTCATTGACCTGGGAGCTGGCTCAGTACCAGGGAGGCCAACATGGCTCCAGCCTCATAGAAGTCCTCCTTTAGAGGGATGACCTAAAACCTAGACCTGCTTGTAGGTCTTTCCCAAACTGCAGAGACCACACCTGCACATGCACTGGCCTATTTTTATTTCTTCTCATCAAAGAGAAAGTAAGACCATCCTGCTCTTTTTTGTTGTATCCATCACCCATTTCCAGAAGCCACTAAGGTCCTATCTGAAATGCTGAAATTGCATGCTCAGAAATACTCCCAAGACTTCCAGAAGTAATTGCTCTACTAAAGTTACCTTGCCTGACTAATGATCTTTTTTTTTTTTTTAAACACCTAGAATGAAGGAGCATCTCTTTTTTTTTTTTTTTTTAAGATTTCATTCATTTATCTTCAGAGGGGAAGGGAAGGAGAGAGGGAGAGAAATATCAATGTATGGTTGCCTCCTGTGCATTCCCTGCTGGGAACTGGCCTGCAACCCAGGCATGTGCCCTGACTGGGAATCGAACTGTGATCTCTTGGTTCACAGGCCCGCGCTTAATCCACTAAGCTACACCAGCCAGGGCTGACTAATGATCTTACTGAGCAGAAGACATAGAATACATACTCACCGCCCATCATCTGTTCCTTCCATAACCAGAAACAGATAATCTCGTCTTTGCCACTTGCTGCTGGAATCCGTAAAATAAATTTTCCTCCCATCCCGGGTTATTGTAAGATCGTTCACAAAGGACATTTTCCGCCCCTCAATGGGTGTGTCAGGGGACAGCAACAATGTCACTTCACCTGAAGTAGCAAAGAAAAAGGAAAAAAGTAAAGAAAGGAGGGAGAAGGAGACTTGTTTTTCATTCTAAGAACTTGTATCTCAATTATTTCAAAATATTTATTAGCCTGATTTAAAAAGAAAAACTAAAATGAGCTTCTCCATGCCACGTCAGAACTCACTCCTTCTTATAGTAAAAACAATGTTTTTCTTTCTTTCATCTGTTAACTGATGAATTTTTTTTAGACTACATTAAAGCAAAACCCTTCCTCTAAGGATTAGGAATTTTTTCTTATCGAGACTAACGGACTAAAAATCTATTAAAAGTCTTAGGTAAAAGGCAATTTTCTATTTGTTTAAGAGAAATATAAAATGTTCTATTCATTTGCTTTTAAATAAAGAAATAAGAAAGGTAGTACATTTTTAAAGAGTAGAACAAACATTTATTAAGTGCTAAGCTCTTTCCATGTATAGCTCTTAAACTCTCACAACAATCCCACAAGGCAGGCAACTACATTATCCCTATCCATAAATGAGTAAAGTGAGCACAAAGAGGACAAATAACTTACATAGTCACAGAGCCAGCCAGTGGCACAGCAGACCCATGCAATCAGTCTGTAGTGCCTGAACCCAAGGTCCCATGAACCACCTCTGATAACACACCCCTCCATAATAGCACCCTCCCCTGCTAAAGCACATACAGCAAATGTTACACTGCTGGTCAAGGTGACATCCTGACCAGTCAGGGGAGAGGAATGAGAGGAGGAGTTGGAGAAAGAAAATGAAGGCAGAGACAAAGGGTAAGGTTAAGGAAAGACTGAGAGGCAGAAAAACAGAAAGACAAGACAGAAAGAAAGACATAGAAAAATAAAGATGGAAGGAGGAGGTCTAACATCCTCAGAATAACTCCTTTAATAGGAGTTATTGAAGTACATCCTCAATAACATCCTCAGAATAACTCCTTCAATAGGAGTTACCTGTGGCCAAACACAAATACCAGAGGAAATTAGGATACTAACTACATGAACATGAGTGGGAATTTATGTGGTATTTATATTAGCTGATATTTGTAAGGTAATGCTTTTATTACTAATCAATGAGTAAGAAAATATTAGTGTTTCCAGTAGACTGTATTGAACAAGTTCTATTATATCCACTTATGCACATATTGTTTTAAAAATCTGATATCATCACAGAAGGAAACAAAATATTGTCACATACGTTTCCAGGGATTTACTTCAAATAGTCCCTTATACGCATCAGCCACAAACAGGGTCCCATTGGGCCCCGCCCGGATGCCCAGGGGTCTCCCACAGGTAGGTTCATCATCTCGGGTTTCTAGAGAAACAAATGGACATAATTTGGTGGCTGGTCTTGATTCTGTCTGTGCCCCCATCAATATACAGGTACCTCATCTATCCCTTCCTAACTATTCATAGTGCTGCAGAGAACAAAAAAGACCATGACATTGCAGACAGACCCACCCCTCAGTATTCCAGTACACTAGAATTTAGGACAACTGTCCAACATGTCCAGAGGGACCACCTGAGAATCCAGATCTGGATATAAGCACAGCAACTGGTACCAAAGAATCATGTTCACATCAGCACCCTGAGACTTGAACAGTTAACTCAGGTACATCACCACGAACCAGGCTTCAACTCTAGAATCCCCACAGAACCTCAGGGGTTGGGAGATTAATCTCAACAGCCTCCCCATTTAGGAGCATGATGGCTTTCTCTCCACCTGGTATAAAGGGAGAGTTACTATTTTATTCCTTAGATTAACTCTCTTGCTCTGCTACCTACACTCTTTTAAAACCTGTGGCAATGCGTATTTACTGCAGGGTGCTTACTGCACAGTGCCCACTGTGGAGTGCTTACTAAAGGATGCCCACTGTAGGGTGTTTACTATGGAGTGCTTACTGCAGAGGAGCTTATAGCAGAAGCAGGGGTGCTTGCCACAGAGTGCTTACTAGAGGTATTTAGAGCCAAAATATAGAGTGAAAAAAGGCAGGGTAAAGAACCAAATGTAGAGTATGATTCCATCCCCCATAACCATGGATGGCTGTAAGTATCCATGAACAGAAAGATATCTGAAAAGTTATTCATTAAAATGTCAATAACAGTTACATCTGAAAAAAATCTGAGGTGATTTTTTCTTTCTTCTTTGTACCTTTGCATTGCTTGCATTTCACAATGAAAATGCATCATTTTTACAAAAACATTCTAGCTATTAAGAAGTGATAACTAATATGAAGTCAGGACTACCAGTGTGTGAACAGTAAGATTATTCTACTCTAGTTTTCTAAAATTGAAGTGACTTCAGCGTATTTTTACTTTGAATGACACTGCTGAAATTTCTGAGAAGCTAAAGCAGGAATCACATTTAAGCATCCAAATAATGACAAAGCCAACTGCTTTGCTCTAGTAGCACTCAGACAACACCTATTAATCTTCAAGTTACCTCAAAAGTGAGCACAGGCCTCTGCAGAATGGCAAGTGGTAGGGCTGAGAAGTAACCAGCATGCGCCATGGCCACTGCCTTGCTGTGAAACTGACATGAAAGATGACAACCAGGCACCATAAGGTCCAAGGACCACTGGCAAATAAAGAGCACGTGATAACACCCAAGTCAGGCTATCAGCCAGGTGGTCAGGGCTCTTTTATTCTAAGGGTGAACCTGACTTACACAGGGCCAATTGGCACCTTTCTGAATGACTGGAAAAGACATAGAAGAGGGGGACTGGAACTGACTTACTGCATGGACCTGACCCAAACTGGGCGATGGTATCTACTTCACCATTTTCAAATTTTATAACCCGGCCATCTGCTGTACCAGAAAACATCACATCTGTTTAAAAAAATAAAAAAAAGAATAAAAATGTTACTTGGTTAGCCTAAGAACTGTGCTCATAGTACCTTCTTCTACAACAGAGCTGGCTTATTGGTGTTTTCCATCTCCAGAGAAGAAATGGCAGTTCTAAAGATGAAGGAGAAGTGATGTCTGGGAACCAAAAGTCCTTAAAACATCCAACAGTAAAATGGTGGAGTCCTGAGGCATCTGCCGGTGAGCTTAAACCTGACACCGGAGCAAGGGAGCAGCAGACACCAGTCGATGATAAAACCATGAGGATTTTCTACTCTCTTGGGGTTGGCACTCAGGGACAAATGTTCATGTCTGTCTCATATCAGTGTCTGCTGTTCAGGCTGATCATATCCAACTAAAAGGAAAGGACTGCTAGGAAGTCCCTCAGGATAAAATCAAAGCTCACTTGGTACTCACTTCAGCAGCACATATACTAAAATTGGAAAAATACAGAGATTAGAATGACCCAACACCAGGATGACAGGCAAATTCAAGAAACATTACGTATTATTTTTTTTTAAATCCTCACCTGAGGACATTTTCTCATTTCTTTTTTAGAGGCAGAGGAAGGGAGAGGGACAAACATCAGTGCAAGAGAGAAGCATCGACTGGCTGCCTCCTGCACATGCCCAGAAAAACCCCCAGCTAGGTTACTTGGACAATGCTCCAACCAACTGAGCCATACTGGCCCAAGGCATATTACAAATTTTTTTAAATGTACATTACAAATTCTAGGGCAACCACCAAAAAAGCTTTATAAAAGTAACTGATATGTTAAGAAAGGATAGAAAATGAAACCATAAAAACTACAAAGGGCAGACAGTATAAAACAAAATTAGGAATAAAAAACAAAGGCAATGAAAGAAAACAGTAACTATATGTAGCTGCTAACCCAACTCCTTTAATTCTTAAACATTAATGGCCTCAATATACCAATTAAAAGACAGACTTAGAAGTCAGAGTAGATAAAAAAAGAACCTACTATACGTTGTCTATAAGAAACCCACTTTAAATGTAAAAACACATATACATTAAAAATAGAGGACTGGACAAATATTACATCAACACTTAACAAAAGAAAGCTAAACTAGCTACATTAATGTCAGACAGACAACTTCAGAGCAAGGGAAATTGTCAGGGGAATAAAACCCAACATTACATAATGATAAAGGGTCACTTATGCATGAAGACATTCTTAATGTGTACATGTCTAATAACAAAGTGTCGAAATATATAAATCAATCCACTGTTAGTGTTGGAGACCTCAGCAAAATACACAGTTAAACTAAACAGCACCATCAATCAACTGAATATAATTGATATCTATCAACTAGGTAATCCAACTGGTGAGAATATACACTCCTCTCAAGCTCACATGGCACATTCACCAAATTTTAACACATTCTGTGCAATAAAGCACACTTTAACACATTTTATTTTTTCAATCTAATTTTATTTTAATTGTTGTTCAAGTATAGTTTTCTGCCTTTTACCCCCATCCCAGCCCACACCCCCCAGCCCTCCCCACCTCTCTCCCATTTCCACCCCCTCCTTGTTTTTGTCCATGTGTCCTTATACTTGTTCCTGTAAACCCTTCCCCTTTTCCCCTGAAGTTCCCTCCCCTCTCCCCTCTGGTCACTGTCAGCCTGTTCTTAATTTCAGTGTCTTAGGTTATATTTTGCTTGTTTGTTTGTTTTGTTGATTAGGTTCCTGTTAAAGGTGAGATCATATGGTATCTGTCTTTCACGGCCTGGCTTATTTCACTTAGCATAATGCTTTCCAGCTGCATCCATGCTGTGGCAAAGGGTAGGAGGCTCCTTCTTTCTTTCCACTACATAGAATTCCATTGTATAAATGTACCACAGTTTTTTGATCCATTCATTTACTGATGGGCACCTAGGTTGCTTCCAGCACTTGGCTATTGAAAATTGTGCTGCTATGAACATTGGGGTACATAGGTTCTTTTGGATTGGTGTTTCAGGGTTCTTAGGATATAATCCTAGCAGAATTGCTGGGTCAAAAACGGCTATAGAAAACAGTATTAAAAAGGGAGCCAACCATATGGGAAAACTTATTTGCCAATGATACCTCAGACAAGGGTTTAATCTCCAAAATATATAAAGAACTCACACAACTCCACTCTAAGAAGACAAGCAACCCAATTAAAAATGGGGAAAGAACTTGAACAGACACCTGTCCGAGGAGGACATACAGAGGGTCCAGAGACACATGAAAAGATGCTCAGTATTGATAGCTATCAGAGAGATGCAAATTAAAACCATAAGGAGATACCACTTCACACCAGTCAGAATGGCCATCATAAACAAAGCAACAAACAAGTGTTGGAGAGGTTTTGGAGAAAACAGAACCCTAGGGCACTGTTGGTGGGATTGCAGACTGATACAACCACTATGGAAAACAGTATGGGATTTTCTCAGAAAACTAAAAACAGATCTGCCTTTTGACCTTAACACATTTTGAAAAGCTAGAAATTATATAATGCCTGCTCTCAGAACACAATGGAATTAAACTAGGAATGAACAGAAAGAAAGCTGGAAGAATCACATTATACTTGGAGATTAAATAACATACACTTCTATATAACACATGGATCAAAGAAGAAATCTCAAGAAAAATTTTTTAAAAATTGAACAAAATGAAAATATAAAAACGATTTATCAAAATCTGTGGAATGCAGCAAAAGCAGTCCTTCAAGAGAATTTTCAGCACCAAATGCATATATTAGAAGAGAAAGGTAAAACCAACCACCTACCCCTGGCTGGTATGACTCAATGGGTTGAGCACTGGCCTACAAACCACAAAGTCACCAGTTTTATCCTGGGTCAGGGTACATGCCTGGGTTGTGGGCCAGGACCCCAGTTGGGGGCATGTGAGAGGCAATCAATTAATGTTTCTCTCGCACACTGACGTTTGTCTCCCTTTCTTGCTCCCTCCCTTGCCCTCTCTCTAAGAAACAAATAAAATCTTAAAAAAAATGAAAATAAAATAAAATAAACCATCTAAGCTTCCACCTTAGGAAGCTAGAAAAAGAAGAGAAAATTAAATCCAAGACAAGCAGAAGAAATAATAAAAATTAGAGTATTAATGAAACCGAAAACAGAAAATCAATAGGGAAAAATCAACAAAAAAAACTAGTCCTTTGAAAAGACCAATAATATTGATAATCTTCTAGCCAACTAAGGGGAAAAAAGAGCAAATGCAAATTACCAATCTCAGAAATGAAAGAGGAAACATCATATAGATGCATGGGTATTAAAAAAATAATAAAGGAGTAATATGAACAACCCTGTACCCACAAATTTCATCATCTAGATGAAAATGAACCAATTCCCTGAAAGACACAATCTGCCAAAACTCACACAAGAACTAAGACAATCTGAATAAGCCTGTATCTACTGAAGAAACATATCAATAATTTATAACTTCCAAAACAGAAAACACTAGGCTAAAATGGGTTCACTGGTGGATACTAATGAACATTTAAGGAAGAAATGATATTAATTCTCTACAATCTCCTCCAGAAGACAGAAGCAGAGGGAATACTTCCTAATTCATTCTATGAAGCCACCACTGCCCTAATAGCCAAACTAAAGTCATGAGAGATAGGAACCAATATCTCTCCTGAACAAAGATACAAAAATCCTCCACAAAATACTACTAAATCTAATCCAACAATATGTAAAAAGACACCCAACCAACTGGGATTTATCCAGGGTGTGCAAGGCTAGTTCAGCATTTGAAAATCTATTAGGTAATCCGTAACATCAACAGGCTAAAGAAAAATCACATGATCACAGCAACAGATGCAGAAAAAGCATTTGACAAAATTCAGCAGCCATTCACGATAAAACTTTCAGCAAATCAGAAATAGAAGGAAACTTCCTCAACTTGATAAAGAACATCTATTTAAAAAAAAGAAAAATGTACAGTTAACATCATACTTAATAGTAACAAACTAGAAGCTTTCTCACTGAGATCAGGAACAACAGAAGAATGTCCACTCTCACTACTCATTTACAATACTGTACTGAATGGGCCTTACCTCATTCAATAAAACAAGAAAAGGAAATAAAGTCTATATTAATTGAAAAGAAAGAATTAAAACTTGTTTTTTTCACAGATGACATAATTATCTAAGCAGAAAACCCAAAAGAATCAACAACGAAACCTCCCGGAACTAATAAGGTTGCAGGATACAAAGATAATATTCAAGTCAATTGCTTTCCTATATACCAGCAATGAACAAGTAAAATTTGAAATTAAAAACAGAACACCATTTACATTAGCATCCAAAAGAATGGCATAATTGAGGTCTAAAAACAAATCTCTACATGAGAAAAACTATAAAACTATAACGAAAAATCAAAAAACTACATAAATGGAGAGATACCCCATTTTTATGGACACAGAATCAATATTGTCAAGATGTCAATTCTTCCTAGATTTACATATTTAAAGGAATCCCAATCAAAATCCAGCAAGTTATTTCATAGATATCCAACAACAGATTATAAAGTTTAAATATGGAAAAGCAAAAGATCCAGAATAACCAACACCGTATCAAAGAACATCAGAGAATTGTCACTACTTGACTTGAGACTTACTATAAAGCTGCAATAATTAAGACAGCATGGTAATGTAAAAGAAAAGGTAAATAGATCAGTGGAACAGAATAGAGTCCAGAAACAGAGCCACATAAATATAGTCACCTCATCTTTGACAAGGAGCAAAGGCAGTACAATAGAGCAAAGATAGTCTTTTCTATAAATTGTGCTGGAAAAACTGAACATCCACATGCACACACACAAAAAATCTAGACACAGACCTACAGGCCTTACAACCTTAACAAAAATTAACTCAAAATAGACTTAACTATAAAATGCAGAACTATAGAACTCCTAGAAGATAGTATCAGTGTTAACTAGTTGACCTTGGGTGTGGAGATAATGTTTTAGATGTAATCATAAAGACAATCCATGAAAGAAAGGACTGATAACCTGGACCTCATTAAAATTAAAAACATCTGCCCTGACTGGTATAGCTCAACGGATTGAGTGCCTCCCTGAGAACCAAAAGGTCACAGGTTCGATTCCTAGTGAGGGCACATGCCTGGGTCTCTGGTTGTGGGTATGTGAGAGGCAAGCAATCCATTTTCTCTTGCACATCAATGTTTCTCTCCCTCTCTTAATCCCTCCCTTCCCCTCTGAAAATAAATTAAGTAATATCTTTTAAAAAAATTTCAAACTTCTGTTCTATAAAGGCACTGTTGAGAATGACAAGACATGCCACAGACTGGAAGAAAATATTGGCAGAAAACACACCTGTTAAAGGACTGTTATCCATAATATCCAAAGAGCTCTTAAAACTCAACAATAATAACTCAATTTTTAAAATTGCCAGAAGACTTAAACAGATGGTCAATAAGCATATGAAAAGATGCTCAACATCTATGTCATTAGGGAACTACAAATTAAAACAATGATGCACCACTACACATCTATTTTAATGGCCAAAATCCTCCTTAGGATTCACATCTGCAGAGGGCTAACTAGCAGACCCCCCCAACCCCCACCCTGCCCTCTGCCGCTCTTTGTATCTAACCAGAAATGTCACCAGGAAGATAACCAGCTCCTTGATCTGGTGATAGAGTACAAAGTTCACCCAGGCAGAAAAGAAAAAGAATAGACTACTCTTTGAAAGTTTTTTAAAAATCACTTTAACTCCTCCAAGTTCCAGTTTTGACTTCCAAAATTTGATTTTTTCACCAAAAAAATTTTTTTGAAAAAATGTATTAATGTTAAACATCAATGTCTTTTCATGGAAATATGAAGTCCTACCATGAAGTACCTATTCCTCTTCAAACAATTCTGACTTTGCCAGCCAAACAAACCATTGTAGAAATCCACCAGTGGTTGGGTCCTGCATCAAACAAGAGTTCTGGGAAAGACAAATGGTCAATATCACAGGGGCAGTGGCCCTGGTCTGTCTTCAAAACAAAACAATGGAGCAACACCATTGCACTGTCCAAAACTACTTCACAGAAAACATACAGTACTTTAGAATTAGAAGCAGAGTGTCCAGTTAAGCTGTTCAGAAATCCTCATACCATATTAAGTACAGCAACTTTAATTTTATCTTTTCATTCCAAAGCTTAATTCTCATTCTAATAGAAAGTGCATTGTTTCAGGCTGCTAGAGACTAGTATTAGCACGATATCCAATTCTAGTTCTTAGGTTTGGACAATTCTGAAGAAAAAAAAGTAGAAATATTAAGAATCATTTATATTCTTTTCAAAAATGAAATCTATACAAACTCAGCTAAGAAACAATGTCCAGTCAAGAAATATCTACATAACTTTAATAAATGAACTAAACATCAATGTTGGCATTTTTTCATTTCTTTTTAACGGGTCCAACAATTTGAGCCAAATAAAGTGCTCCACAGAAAAGAACTCAAAATCACCCCATACTGAAATGGCCCATAATTCAAAGAGCCGAGAAGCTCAATCAGGATGTCTGCTCAACAAACACATGCACATCACACATCTGCAGCCAAAGATGGCGAAGGCTCCCCAAACCAGGAGCATGGTGCCAGTGGCTGTTCCTATGAAATCCCCTCTCCAAGCAACAGACAGCATCAAAGTTATCCCAGACTCTGAAGTTCCAGGGGTTTACTTACCCCCAATATTTGCTATGGACTCTGGCCCAATAAGTTGATTTTCAAATAGCCTTTCCACCTGTCGTAACTTCGTATTTGGTTGCAGAACACCAAGCAAGCGAGGGGGTTCTTTGAAGCTGTAAAATAATACAATTATAGGGATTTGTCTATGGAAAACACATGAAGAAAGTGTTTACTGAGGACCTACAACATACATAATTCCACTGATAAAGAGGGTTCATTCCAATAATATCCTTCTCTGCCAGAAATATAAAAGTTAAGAAGAAACTGTTTCTCAGATGACAGATCATTGCAAAATTTGAAAAATTTGCAATCACCTGCCATCTGAGAGCACTCCAGGGCCTCCACCCACCTGAACTGTTTATCACAAGCCCAATGCCTCGCAGCAGGTAAAACCTCCTCACACCCCATGATTCACACACCCTGGTATTTATACTCCCAGTGGTTGCCCTCCCATTAAAGTACAATGGAGATGGAAGGGAGCCATGTGGACATTTCACAGCTGACAGCCTTGCTTCATGGAGAAGACAGAAGAAATGAGACGAGTGCATAGGGAACTGGTGCCACTGCTCTATCATCCAGCATAGGTGTACCCTCAGGACACATCTAGCTTCCCTCTGAAGACAGCTTCCACTTGGCCCTGCCTCCCTTCCTTCACTAAGATTGGGTTCCAGGAACTCTTCCCTCTCCTCAGATCTTTCCCTCCACATGCAAATATATTGTTTCTCCCAACCCATCAGCAAATTATGCTGATGCCACCTCTAAAAGACAGACAGCACTGAACCCTTTTGCCCCATGTCCTCTACTACCACCCTGGTCCAGGCAACTGTCTTCTCTCCCTTGCTTCCTCTCTGTCCTCAATAGTCTATTCTCAACCCAGTAGCCCATGTGAGCACTATAGTCAGATCACAGCATTTATCTGCTCAAAGCCTTGTAATGGCCCCATCTCACCTGAAGCCTAAGTCCTTGCTATGGCTCTTAGCCCTACACATGGCCTGTCAATTCTCTCTCCCCTCTCCCAGTACTACACTCTACCCCTCCACACCAGCCATTTCCTGCTGGTTCTTGACTGCACTAGACATCTTCCATCTTAAGTCCTTTACACTGGCTGTTCCCTTCACCCTCACCTTCTCAGTGAGACCTGCTCTGACCATCCAATTTAATATTCAAAAGCACAGTCCCCCCCAACTCTATTGGGTTCAGAGCCCATTTTAGCTTCTTACTTCTGTTGTGTTTATTGTCTGTCCATCCCCTTGTAGATGAGCAGATGAGATCAGGGATTTGTTCTGTTTTTTGCTGCTGTATTCCAACCACCTGGAATATAGGAGGCTCCTAATGAACACTATAGAAGGAGTGGGAAGGTGGGAAGGTGGGAAGGCAGGGAGGAATCTCCCAATTCCCTCCCCACCCTGCCATCCAGCAAAGCAGTTTCCTAGCCAGACTACGAGTGGGAGACACAAGGGGGATGGAGGGAGTGGCTGAGGATGTGGAAAAAAGCTTTCTGCTTTACTGGCAAAGCATTTCACCCTTGCCACCTGCTCTGAATGGGCACTATGCACAACACAGCACAACTTCCTTCAAATTAAATTGCCCCTCTCCCCCATCATTATGATTTTCACCTTGCTGAAAAAAATACTTCATTTAACTAGGAATTTCATTTCCAAAGGAAGAGAAGGACTGTAACCTGCATTTTTGGTGGTTAAAAAATGTTTCTTTGGTGGAAAAGCCTGAGCTATGGAGTTGTACAAATCTGCTTTCAGATTCTGACCTCAGAAAGGTCATACTTCCCAAAGGTATATGTGAACATTGAACAACATAAACACATAAAGCCCAAGGATAGCCCTGGCTGGTGTGGCTCAGTGGACTGAGTGCCAACCTGTAACCAAGAGGTCACTGGTTTGATTTTTGGTCAGGGCACATGCCTGGGTTGATGGCTAGGTCCCCAGGTGGGGGTGTGTGAAAGGCAACCAACCGATCTAGGCATCTCTTGCACATAGATGTTTTTCTCCCTCTCTTTTTCCCTTCCTTCTCTACTGTCTAAAATAAGTAAATAAAGTCTTTAAAAAAAAAGCCCAAAGATAGAGGAGGGTACACCTGATAACAGCCCCTCTCGCCCAGTCCTTGGACCTTACCTAATTTTCTACACACAGGAAGTCCTCAGGAAATATTTGCAAAATCAAACTAATCAGTGTAGGACATACTGTCCCTGCCCACAATGAGCCTAAGAATTATCTCAGCAAGAAGACAAGAAAACAGAAAATGCAAAGGACAAGCAAGAAAGAACCCTCATTCCTGCACCTGGGCAGCAAACACACCAAGGAAAAGTGGCCCCAGGCAGCTCAAATTAGCACTCAGAGCAAGCCAGGCCACATGGACTCTGGTTAAGGCCAGTGACCTTCTGTTAACTAATTAACTCCTGATAATTCACATTAATTTCCACTAACTCCTGCTAACTCCACGTGTCAAATGTATGCTGAAAGACTCTGGTCAACATCCTCCAGAAATCAGGATGCCACATTGTTCTGTATATAACAGTCCTCTAATTTTCCAAAATGGAAAAGAAAGTGGCTTCACATGTCAGGTTTTTGGCAAAGCCCTGCAGCCTTCTAGGTGACTTTACTCCCTAGAACTGAAACTAATGTGTAACAACCTGCTCTGGAAGGGTTCCACCCCTCCTTGTCCCTGATCTATCTGTTCTCTGATTTCTCAAAGATTTCTAAGCATGGTCTAAGCTCAAATAGAAGTCATTAGCACCCTGGAGGTAGACTCCCCAAGGCACTGCCATTGCTGACCTCCCGCTCTGCTACCTGAGTGATCCCATTGTACATGGCACCTCCCTTGGCTGGGAGATGACTGAGGTGGCGCATAAACCAGTAGCTCTGCTTTTCTGACCTCATCAATACTGCATCAGTGGCCCCAAACCGTGGGTCTCCTCCTTCCTTGCTCTTTTTGCTCTGAAGAGCATTTTAAAGAAGGCTTTTTTTGCTGTTGTCATTAGCATTTTCCCCAAACCTCAATTTATTTCTCTTCTTACACTCTCTGCCACTCTGCTGTTCATCTGCACTTTGAGGTCCATGTTTCCAATTTTTGAGCAAGTCATTCTGTAAATCTGAGCCTGTGGGAGAGATCCTGTCAGCCACACTGATTTCACTAGTTTTTTCCACCTTTCCTTCTTCATCAGGCTCATCTACTGCCCAGGCAGACTCTCATGCACAACTTTAAATCCTTACTAGACCATGTTTCCTTTCAGTTTCTGGTCATGAGTACATACGCACTGTTCCTCTGAATCTCTTCACCACTCTTTCCACACATAAGTTCACCTTTACTGAGATCAAAGGTCTTCAGTTACTTAATCTCCATCCCTCCCACTCCAACTCTGAAACTCCATCTTTATCTGCTCTCTCGACTTTCCTCCTCTTTCCCAAGGCTACCTCCCCAGCCCAGACTTTAATCCCCAGCTGTGGACACAGTTCATTTTCTCACCTTGCCAAATGAATAGAAAAGTCCAGGTCAGTTTCTCTTTGGGTTGGGCTGACCCACATCCTTCCACATGTTGAGAGGGGTTAGCAAGAAAGAGGCCCCTCCCCTCTGTGTGTCCCAGAACCCTCTCAGAGAACATCTAGGGTGCCCTTGCAAGGAAATACTGGCACACCAGAAATTACAGAGCAAATATGCATATGAATCTAAAGTATCCAGGCCTCAACCCATTGTCAATCTAATTCAATCTTATGCAAGCTAATTGTGTTTTAACAACACCATGTACCTTAACTAATTTCCAATCCAACAACAAAAAGTTGACTCTTTTCTATGTACGTCAATCTAAGGTCAGAACAATTGATATGTCCTGCAGGCAGATATCAATTAGATACAAAACACCAACACATTATAGAGTTGTATATGTTATATTTACTTCAAAATAAGACATGGTTCTTTCTGAAGTTTTGAAACCTTACATGGACTAATTCACTTAAAATAAACTTCAGACTGCTCACCCCTCTGGGCAGTTGCAATGGAAAACAGGAACTTATTGAACCAGACTGCATGACCTTCTTGCACCATGTAAACATCAATAAGCAATAAGCAATAAGAGTCTGGCTCAGTCTTAATATAACTAAGAATATGAATACATTTCATGGAACTCCCTAAATGTATACTATTTTATCAAGTTACAACACACTGCATTATTCACAGATCACCAATGAGGAAAGGTAACTTAAGAAAAAAAGAACATTACAAGTTTTTTTTTAAATCAGTTACTTACAAAATTTAAACAAAGTAACCTCTGTTTGTCCATGCTTTTGCCACCTCTTATTAATTCAGCTTAACTGGGTCTAACACTTAAGCTTCTCTTATTTGGGATTCTTCTGGTTTTTGTTTTTTATTTGTATAGTTTTGTTTTTGAAACAATAACATGGGTAACACCATGCATATATTCTGTGGAACATCTAATTCAATATAAAATGCAGGCAAAAAAATCAAATCTTTATTTCTCATAACTTACCTTTCAAATCAGATTGGTTTAGTTAGTCAAGAAATCATCCCAGCCTATTATACTTTACTGAGCAATCCCTCCCAAGAATTGCTGGGGCAGCTCACCTGAGAGGCTGTGGATCTATGGGAGAATCCAGCAGAATCATGGCTCCAAGAAGTGGAATGGTGAGGGAAACAGCCAGCATCAAAAAGGTCACTCGGAAAACTCTACCACTAAAGGAGCTGTCAGAAATGAAATATATACAAAGGTAATCAACAGAGAGTCAGACAGGACTGCTTGGCTGGTTGCAAAGCCCTTTCAGCAGGAACAGTATTCTCACCCTGCATCTCCACAATGACACCATCAATTTCTGTGGCTTGTGATTCAACCTTAGCACTGTTTGCTAGCATTGGCAAACATACTTTTGTTCTTTTTTAATCTTCTAGCTGTGCGGGGCACTCCTACCAGTTATTTTCCAGATAGTATGATAGGTTGTACCTTAAATCCTCTAGTAGTTTTAAAGAGAGAAAACTCAAAGCACTGATGAACACAAAAAGTAATGGGAATAATTACAAAAAGGGAAGACACACTCATCTACAGAGAAGACAGGTGTTCCTTAAAAGCCACTATTTTCTGGTACATGAATTCAAAGCAGCAACACTCAGTATAGTGTGTTCCTAGATTCTCAGGTTCTGTGAATAAAAGAGACAGAGACAAATTCATGAGGCAGACGAAGAAGAACAACTTCCTGAGCATCCAATTCCCCAGTCATTTGTAGATCACACCTTTAAGATCTCAAAAGGTAACCCCAGCTCTTTGACCTAGAAGAGTCTGACAGATACTGACAGTTATTTAAAAAGAATCTATAAAATTACAATTCCAAGTCATCAATACTAAAGCCCTGGGAAGATCTGAAATCTGCCTTAGGAATCATGCATTAAGTTTTGGGACAAATGACCAACAGCGACTAAAATTCTCTCAAATGATCCTCACCTACATCGTTACTCACCTGGTAAAAAAAAGTGAACACATTTAGCCTCTTGCTACTAAATAAACTTTACAGGATCATTATTTGCTTATATTAAGTGCATTCAAATTTACTAAACACTTGACTTCAAGATTAATTTTAAAGCGGCAGACCACACTGGGTTTCGGCCTCTGCTGCCACCATTGTCTCAGACCCTCAGGTCTCAACGAGGCCCAGTGACACTTCAGAATGGGAGACAAGCCAATCTGGGAGCAGACTGGATCCAGCTTCTTTCAACATTACTACAAGTTATTTGATAATGATAGAAGCCAACTAGGCACAATGTACATTGATGTGTCATGCCTTGTGTGGGAAGGACAGCAATTCCAGGGGAAAGCTGCCATTGTGGAGAAGTTGTCTAGCTTTCCATTCCAGAAAATCCAGCACAGCCCCAAGGCACAGGACCATCAGCCCACACCAGATAGCTGCATCATTGATATGGTTGTGTACCAGCTTAAGGCTGACGAAGATCCCATCATTGGGTTACACCAGATGTTCCTATTAAAGAACATCGATGATGCTTGGGTTTGCACCAATGACATTTTAGGCTTGCCCTGCACAACTTCAGCTGACCTCCTCCCAGCCAAGCACTCATGCTGTTTCCTCCTCCCTTCTTTCCGATACTTTTCACATTTCTCCAGATGTTCCAAATATCATACACAAATGAGCAGGGCCATGGTGGAAACAGAAAACAGGTTCTTCCTTAGAGCCTCCATAAATATGGCCCTGCAACACCTTGCTTTTAGCAAGGTGACCTGTCAGGACTTGTGACCTCCAGAACTGTAAGATAATCAATATGTTGTTCAAGAAACTAAGTGTGTGGTCATTTGTGACAAGAGCCATAGAAAACTAATATATTTTTCTCATTAAGCTAATTTTATTACCTGGAAGTGGGATGCTGCTGTAACAAATACCTAAAATGTGAAAGTAGCTTTGGAATCGCACTGTTGGTAGAAAAATTCTGAGAACAGGGTAGAAAAAGTCTAGATTTCCTTAAACAGACTTTTAGTAGAAATATGGATATTAATGACTCTGCTAATAAGGGCTCAGAAAGAAGTGAGTAGCAGGGCAGAGAAATATATATCTCATCTTAGAGAATACCTAAATTGTCAGTAAAAGACTATTAGCAGAAATATGGACACTAGAGGTGCTGCTGGTGATGGCTCCAAAGGATGTCAGTGTAAGTTACTGGAAACTGGAATGAAGCAGATCCTTGTTATATCATAGCAAAAAGATTGGCTGAATTATTTCCTGCGATGATATGAAATGCAGAACTTGTAAATGATGAACCACAACATTTAGCTAAGAACATTTCAAAGCAGGACAGCATAAGGGACAGTGCTAACCAGTTCTTTCCTTTGACGTTTCCTCTTTGCTAATGAGAATCCTAATCTGTGTCTATTTTCCTTCTAATAAAAGAAAAAACAAATTTTGTTCCTAACTTCCTTCTCTTCCCTCATATAGGGTGCAGAACTCACCCCCAGCCAGGTAAAATGCCAAGTTTTATCCCTTTTGCTAGCTGGGAAAGGAAATGGTTCAGTCCCACAGATCTGGTAGAGAGACACTGAAAGAACTGAGGCTCCTAAAAGAGGACTGTTGGCCAGGAAAGAAAAAAATCAGGATAACTCCTCCCTCCCAGCCCTTTCTCCAAACCCCTGAGCCACATAACCTTCTTCTAAGATTATTGATTGATGCTAACAAGAATATGCATACTTAGCACAGATCAGCTATGAACTCTCACAACAGCAAGCTAATGTAACCTGAAAGGTCCTTAGCAGGAAAGGAGTGAGGGCCATGACAAGAGTAATAACAAAAACAGTCACAATAAAAACATGGCATGTGCCCTGGCCAGATACTCAATTGGTTAGAGTATCATCCCAATAAGCCATGGTTGTGGGTCCAATCCCTGGTCAGGGATCACGTAAGGATTCACGTAATGAATGTGTAAATAAGTGGAACAACAAATGAATGCTTCTGTCTCTCTCTCATATAAATAAATAATTTTAAAGAAAAGAAAAAAAAAGAACATGCCATGCAATGTGCTTTACATCGGTAACTAGGCAGAAATGTGTATCTTTGTGCTTTACAAACAAGGGAAGTGAACAGAGAAAGCACAAGTGGCTTGCCCATAGCCTACTGCCAAAAATGGAAGAACAAAGCTGAGTTCCAAGTCTGATTTTAAGCCCGTGATCACCATTAGCAACGCTGCCAGCCAATGACAAGGGAAAGGATACCCAAACCTAGAGCCCTCAAAGCTGACTCTGAGGTCTGAAACACTCTCTGCAAAAGTAAGTGGTGATTTGCCAATTCGGGACATTTCATATTATGGGATCAAATGAGATCATACAATATGTGACCTTTTGTAACTGGCTTCTTTCACTCATAATGTTTCAAGGTTTGCCCAAGTTGCAGCATACAAGGTCTGTCCAGAAGGTATCCAGCTATGTAACATGAAAAAGAGACATTTATTGAAGAAAATACAAGAAACAATGTATATAGGACAATGACACCTCAGTCCCCTTCAAAGTAGGCACTGGGACCTCAAACAGTTCTCCCAATCGCCATCAGCTGTCCCATCGTATTTTCCTGAATCATACCAAGGATCTGAAATCTCATCTTTTAAAGGTGATTTTAGTTTTGGGAAAAGCCAGAAGTCATGGGGCACCAAATCTGGGCTGTAGTGGAGCTGAGTCACCTGGGTGACTTAATGCTTTGCCAAAAACTCTACAAGAGATGTGATGCATAAGCAGGTACATGGTCATGATGAAGCTGCCAATCACCAGTTGTCCATAGCTGTGGCTTCTGAATCATCTGAATAGTTTCTTTGGAGGAATGTTTAAGCTTAACGTAAAATCTGAAGCAGGTTCATCGCTCTACACACTCAGTCATTTTACATGTGATGGCAACATAGTACACATGCTGGCTCAAGTGTCTACCACCCCCACTGATTAGTACAGTGAAACTCTCCAGTCCCCTCTCCTTGGCTGCCAGGTTACATCAATGTCATGCGAACCATTCTCATTATATTAACAATGGCTGGACTTTTTCCAGACAGGCCTCGTATATCAGGACTTCAGTCCTTTTTATGGCTCAATAACATTCCATTATAAGTATATACCATGATTTTTTATATTATTTATTTATTTATTTATTTATTTATTTTTAGACAGAGGGGAAGGGAGGGAGAAAGAGAGAGAGAAGAGAAACATCAATGTGTGGCTGCTTCTCATGCTCTCTGCACTGGGGAACCTGGCCCACAACCCAGGCGTGTGCCCTGACTGGGAATCAAACCAGAGACCCTCAGTCCAGCGCTCAATCCACTGAGCCACAACAGCCAGGGCTATACCATGATTTTTTTATCCACTCATTTGCTGATAGACATTCTGGTGGGAGAGGGAAATGCAGAATAATTACTTAATGGGTATAAGGTGTTTTTATGGGGTGATGAAAAAGTTTTATAACTAGAGGGCTGGTGAATGCCCAGCACTAAATAACACTGAACTGTACATTCTAAAAAAGGTAATTTTATGTTATGTAAATTTCACCTAATTTTTTTTTAAAGTCAGCAGTGATTAAAATACTCTAAACTTAGATTGTGGTGATTGTTTCAAAACTTGGTGACTATACTAAACACCACTGAACTGAACAATTTAAATGGGTGTGAGTTTTATGGTATGTAAATTATATTTCAAATGGTTTTTTAAAAAAAGAAAAAAACAAAGTCAATGACTCAACTATGCAAACTGCTACTCCAGAGGCTGGGATAATCTGTAACTCAAGATTTTATTTAAGTGTCCTAAAGTCTTTCAACACAATGAAAATAATTCTAAGTAAAAATGACAGCAAAGACTTGATTGTGTAGTTCTTTTAAAAACAGAATCCCAAAGAGAGAGAATGGTGAAGATATGTGCTGTCCATGGTGAATGCTGACCACATAAGCATTCTGGTAGGCTGAAGTAATTACCCTTCCCTACTCCTGCTTCAGTAGAGAAGCAGTTCCATGGGGAATGCTGTATTGTGCAATCTGTCACCATAGAACTGTCATTAACAAAATGGTGACATTCTGGCCAAAGTACAACTGTACCTTTTCCTTGCCTGACATGATTCCAATAAAACAAAATCTCCTCATTTGTCTGAAACTCCTATATCCTATAGTTAACTGTCCTTTACCACAGTGCAGCTTAAATCTTTTAAATCTAAATTTAGTAATCTGATTTAGTTCATGACACCTGCTTGAATATCTGGTTGCTCCTTCACACAATGGGAAATGGCTCACTTATCTCAAAAAAAAAAAAAAAGTCATTACAGGCCTGAAAGCCATAGTGCTTACAGCTAGAAAGGCAACCAGAGGTCTGGGAGGATGACCAGTGTCTCACATGGCCCACCTTTGCCACAGATTTAACTAATGCTGTCTTATAATAAGAGTATAAAAAGCTGAAAAATGTAGAGGTCACCCAGTCCAGTGCTCCCAAGACTGGCTGGCCCCTGGACTGCACATACCATATGATTGAGCCATCTTTAACAAACTATAGAAAATGATCCCTGAAAGTATAGTCTTTGATTGGGGCAGCTTTAAACAAGGCCCAGAGACTCTAATTGGATAGGTCCAGCATTGGCCTGGAAGCTCTTTTTTTTCTTTCATGCTTTCCAGTTGTTTCTAATGTGCAACTGGACACCACCAACCTTATTTAACTTCCTCCCCAGTGAAAGAAGTCTATCAACACCCAAGTCACTGATCATCAGCTAGCCTCTATTGGAAAGTTCTGTGGTCATGTTTTAGAAATATCGCCTTAACTCCTTGAGCAGTGCTGTCTGATGGAGCTTTCTGCAGTGATAGAAATACAGCAGCCACTAGCCATGTGTGGCTACAGAGCACTTGAAATGGGGCTAACATATACAAATGATCCAAAGACCACCTATGTGTATCAGGCCCCTGAGTTGTTTATTCTTCGCAAACTATGAGAACCATTAGCTCAAAAAGCCCACCAGTGCCAAACTCCAATTTTTACAAATCTAATTATTTTTAAAATTAGCCCAAATAAGCACATTTTCAGCCGTTTAGCATCTGCCTGCTTTCCACATTTTGTGAAACTTCACCCAACAGCTGTTGTCCATTGATAAAATGGCCTTGCCCAGCCAGTGCTACCCTTGGAGATCTCTAACCCAGAGACTCACCTTGACCAGGGAGCCCTCTCTCTGTTCCCCCTCTCTTCTAGAGTTCCCTTGCCCTCCTCCCCTCAGGACTGTGGCACCCCTCCTGTTGTCCTTCACATGCAAACCTGTCAAAGTGTCACCCAATAAAGCTTGTGTGCTGTGACTGCACCTCAGTCATCTTCTTCCTTGATCCCTTTCCCTCAAAATCCCCTTAAACTCCCTATCTAGCACATATGAGGAACTGAATTTTTAATTTTAGCTAATTAACTTTTTAAAAATATTTTGATTATGTTATTACAGCTGTCCCATTACCCCCTCCATTTGCCTTCACCCTCCCCGACCCACATTCCCCCCTTCTAATTCATGTCCATGTGTCTTAAGTTCTTTAGTTTCTACATTTCCCATACTATTCTTGCCCTCCCCGTCTATTTTCTACCTACCATCTATGCTACTTATTCTCTGTACCTCTTCCCCCCCTCTCCTCCTCCCACTCCCCTGTTGATAACCTTCCATGTGATCTCCATTTCTGTGGTTCTGTTCCTGTTCTAGTTGTTTGCTTAGTTTCTTCTTGTTTTTGTTTTAGGTGTGGTTGTTAAGAATTGTGAGTTTGCTGTCACTTTACTATACATGTTTTTTTATCTTCTTTTTCTTAGATAAGTCCCTTTAACATTTCATATAATAAGGGCTTGGTGATGATGAACTCCTTTAACTTGCCCTATTCTAGGAAGCACTTTATCTGCCCTTCCACCCTAAATGATAGTTTTTGCGAGATAGAGTAATCTTGGTTGTAGGTCCTTGCCTTTCATGACTTGGAATACTTCTTTCCAGCCCCTTCTTGCCTATAAGGTCTCTTTTGAGAAATCAGCTGACAGTCTGATGGGAACTCCTTTGTAGGTTACTGTCTCCTTATCTCTTGCTGCTTCTAGGATTCTCTCCTTCATTTTTGCCTTGGCTAATGTAATTATGATATGCCTTGGTGTGTTCCTCCTTGGGTCCAAATTCTTTGGGACTCTCTGAGCTTCCTGAACTCCCTGGAAGTCTATTTCCTTTGCCAGATTGGGGAAGTTCTCCTTTATTATTTGTTCACATATCTTTTCCACTTGTTGCTCTTCCTCTTCTCCTTCTGGTACCCCTATATTTGGATGTTGGAATGTTTAAAGATGTCCTGGAGGTTCCTAAGCCTCTCCTCATTTTTTTGAATTCTTATTTCTTCATTCTCTTCTGATTGTATGTTTTTTTTCTTCCTTCTGGTCCACTCCATTGATGTGAGACCCAGCTTTCATTCCAGCACTATTGGTTCCCTGTGCAGTTTTCTTCATTTCACTTACTGTAGCCTTCATTTTTTTCATCTAGTTTGCGACCAAAATCAACCAATTCTGTGAGCATCCTGAACACCCGTGCTTTGAACTATGCATCTGATAGGTTGGCTATCTCTTGGTCATGTAAAAGGATGGATTCTGGGGCTTTTAATTGATCTTCTATTTGAGCCATCTCTTTGGTTATTTTTTGGGGGGGTTTGGTCACGCCTGTTACGTATGAGGGGCGGAGCCTTAGGTGTTCAACAGGGTGAGGCAACCCAGTTGCTGGGTTGTGACGCTGTATGTGGGCACAGGGTACAAGAAAGAACAATGGCGCTTGCTCTGCTCTCAGTCGGACCTCAGTCCCTTCTGCTGCTTCCCCTGAGCAAACTGGGCCCCTCTGGTGTCAATTCCTGTGTGGGTGGGCTTGTGCACCCCATGGGACTTTCCTTTTCAATCAGTGCCCCAAGGCTCTATTTCCCAGCGGTGGGACCCTGAGCTGCACGCAGTGCCTCGCTTCACAACTGCAGCCTCACTGGGTCTGCCAGTTGCCACCCTTCCACCAGGGTCTGCCAGCCACCTTGCGCACCCAGGGTCTGTCCGCTGCAGTCTTGCGCACCCCAGTCGCCTTACGTGTCCAGTCCCAACGCTCTCTGCTCTCTGCTCCATGATCCGCGCCTGGCTGCCTGAGTCCGCCCCTCCTACTGGTCTGGATGAACGTGTCTGATTTAACTCCTTGGGTTTCTGACTTCCATACAGTTCAATTTTCTGTCAGTTCTGGTTGTTATTCTGTTTCTAAATTGTTGTTGTCCCTATCTTGGTTGTGCGAGGAGGCACAGTGTTTCTACCTATGCCTCTATCTTGGCCAGAAGCCCTCTTTATTAACATTTTTTAATTAATTTAAACTTAAACAGCTGCATATAGCCAAACAGCGATGACATCGGACAGCAGACTTAGACTACTTAATATTCCTTCATATGCAATCATTTAATAATCACCTACATACATGTGCCAGGTAGTATATGAAGCCCTGAGAGTACAGCCATAAATAAAATACAGTTTCCTGACCTCCTCTGTATATTCTAGTATAAATAAGCAAACACCAGACAGTAACAAGTACAATGAAGAACAATACAGTAGGGTCGGGGGTAGAGTGATGGGGAGGGCTGACTACACACAGAAGTCAAAGCAGATGACCTCAGAATAGAGAAATTCAATGAAGCTGAGAGAAATCAAATATCTGGGGCAAAGCAATGCAGGCAAAGGAAACACAGCCAGACTCAACAAGCACTTGGCATATAAGTGAAGGATACATGCTTTAAGACTTGACCACAGAGGCATAATGACCAAAACAGGGAGTATGAGGCAGAGTGAATGAGGGGAAGCTGTTAGACCTGTCAGGCCCATTGCCAGGGGCATATCCCACACAGCTCTGAAGACCAGGAAAGTGCCTGCCAGTGTGCATGGTCAATGTCCAGAAGGCCAGAACATACATAGAGTATTCTTTGACTCAGGGACCTTGTCTGCCCACATGATCTCATACAACATGTTCTGAGAAACACACTTTCCCCTTGCTTGCACTGATTGGTCGCAGTTCTGCCCTTAGGAGCACCAAATTCTTGCCCTCCTAGACAGCCCTGCTTAGATCTGATGCCTGAAGTCACAACACCCTCAGTTCTATGGTTTCCAGGCAGTGTCCCCAGTCCTACTGGAACTTCTCAAATGGTTGGGTTTGCAGAACATTCTCTTTTCTGGTTGTTTCAGAGTTTGCCAAAGTCTCCCATAAAATGTGTTGCCCACAACTCAAGGAAAAGGTCTAGTCTAAACCATAAACTATCACTCCAAAAAAATGGTTTTAGTTGCCCAAACTGAAAAACAAGGGATTTCAAAGAAAAATCTGGTTTCTGGCTTCTCTGGAAAAAGCAATAGCTCTGACCCTATGAAACCTAAAGTTTCAGAACAGCCTCACAAGGGTTACCACTCTTCAGACATGCACACACTCTGCTCTCCCAGCCCCACAGTTGCTACAGACAGCACCACATCAAGCTAGTATAAGAACCAATGTGACTGATGCTAAGACCAGAGCCTGGAACACAAAAAGTTCTCAGTAAGTGGTAGGTTCCAGGACTTGCAGCTCCCTGAAGCAAATGAATCCCTGACTGTGTGGTGCATACTTCCTTGCAGTGGTTTCTGTACCCATGCCCTAAGCACACTTATTTTATCCCCAGGTTCATTAACTTTTTGACAGGCCCATCTCATTGCAGTTCCTGCAAACTCATAATTAACTACAATTCTGCCTTTCCTCCATGTGTGCCCCTTTTCTCTGCACACCTGCATTATGGTAACTTAAGTAAAGGATACTCCATTTATCCCTATCCATTTTCACTGACAAAGCCCATCACAATCCCCTTCCCAATCTGTGCTGACACATTCAGGAAAGCTAACAACTTCCTTCCCAGGTACAGTCTGGGAAATCAACTTGTTTGCCCCAATCTCCTCAAGAGCCCCGGGTGATGCTCACCTCTTGAGGACGCACCCTGAAATTTCCCACAGTCTCTAAAGGCAGGCGAACAATCACAGTGGTGCAATTACTGTTGGCTCAACCACAATTTACAAAATCCTTTACTTTCACCAGCCAAATATGAAGGGCATTCTCAAACTCCTTCTGTACACAGGACATCAGAGTCTTCAGTCTTGGACTAAAGTCCTGACCAACAGACCCTGTGAAAGTAAAAACAACCTGTGATTTTTGTGGGAAACCTATAAGCCCCAAATCCATAGAGGACAAGAACTGCAGGTGTCAAGTGATCTCTGGAAACTGAAAAAGTCAAACAGCAACGAAGTCCACCTTTTTAAGTGACTGCACCTTCAATTTGTTCATTTTTTACATTCCTCTATAGTGGGGCTCCTAGACTATAGATGTCTTCATTTCAGCATTGAGAATAACTTAAGAAATTAAAAGAACCACTTGAAAATACACACCAGGGCAGGGGAAGGGCTGGGAAGAAAATTCCAGATTCCTAAATCCTCGTGACTTTATGAATTTATGGCAGCCCCATCTGTTCCTCCACACTGCCTCCCTTACTCCTTCAGTCTTAAAAAGGAAAAAATAAAATTGACCTAGTAGAGAATTTTAATTAATCTAAAATCCTTTAGAAAAACTATTCAAAAAGCAGCTGTTAAATTCTCAATGCATTCAGTTTTCAGTCCTAAACAGTTATTTGTGTGCATTAAACAGCTATTCAAAGGGCCAAATATAATTTCAACTCCTTAACAGTTAAGGAGTAGTTACATTTATACAGTCCTAAAATTATTTCAGGCCTTTGAAGGCAAGCACAAGGCTGATGTGGCTCCTGGTGAAAATGAGTTTGACACCCCTGCTCTATAGCACCCAATTTACCAGTGCAATTTTCTACAATAGGCCATGCTACTAAGACAGGGAGTGAAACAGTTCTACCTAATACATAGAAACAAATACAGGGAGGCTGCCAAAAGTAGCAGACAAAAAAATATGGCCCAAAAGAACAGAACAAAACTCCAGAAAAAGAAGTAAACAAAATGGAGATAAGCAATCTGTCAGATGCACAGTTGAAAACACTGGTTGAGAATGCTCAAGGAACTTAGTGAGGACCCGAACAGCATAAAAAAGATCAGTCAGAAACAACTGATTCACTAACTAAAATAAAGAACAATTTACAGGGAAACAACAGTGAAGTGGGTGAAGCCAAAAATCAAATCAATAATTTGGAAGATAAGGAAGAAAAAAATACAATCAGAACAGCAAGAAAACATAATCCAAAAACACGTGGACAAGCTAAGGAGTCTCTGGGACAACTTCAAACATACCAACATTCAAATGACAGGGGTGACAGAAGGGGAAAAGAAACAACAAGAAATGAAAACTTTCTTTTTAAAGATTTTATTTATTTATTTTTACAGAGGGGAAGGGAGGGAGAAAGAGGGAGAGAAACATTAATGTGTGGTGGCCTCTCACGTGCCCCCTGCTGGGGACCTGGCCCACAACCCAGGCATGTGCCCTGATGGGAAATTGAACCAGTGACCCTTTGGTTTGCAGGCCGGCACTCAATCCACTGAGACACACCAGCCAGGGCTGAAAACTTACTTGAAAAAATAATAAAAGAAAACCTCCTTAATTTGGCAAAGGAGATAGATACACAAGTCCTAGAAGTACAGAGTCCCAAACAAGATGGACACAAAGATGACTACACCAAGAAACATAATAATTAAAATGCCAAAGGTTAGGCCTGGATACTGTGGCCCAGTAGACTGAGTGCCAGCGTGCAAACTGAGGGGTCACTGGTTCAGTTCCCAATCAGGACACATGCCTGGGTTGCAGGCCAGGTCCCTGGCAGGGTGTGAGCAAGAGGCAACTATAGTGGGGCTCCTAGACTATAGATGCCTTCATTTTAGCATTGAGACTGATGTTTCTCTCCTTCTCCAGCCCTTCTCTCTCTAAAAATAAACAAACAAAATCTTAAAAATAAATTGCCAAAGGTTAAAGATAAAGAATCTTAAAAGCAGCAAGAGAAAAGCAGATGGTTACCTACAAAGGAGTTCCCGTAAGACTGTCAGATAATTTCTCAAAAGGAACGTTGCAGGCTAGAATTGACTGGCAAAAAGTTTTCAAAGTGATGAAAAGCAAGGACCTACAACCTAGATTACTCTATCCAGAAAAACTATCATTTAGAATGGAAAGGCAGATAAAGTGCTTCCTAGACAAGGTAAAACTAAAGGAGTTCATCATCACCAAGCCGTTACTATATAAAATGTTAAATGGGACTTATTTAAGAAAAGGAAGATCAAAACTATGAACATTAAAATGGCAATAAATTCACAACTATCAACAATTGAATCTAAAAAGCAAACTAAGCAAATAAGCAGAACAGAAACAGAATCACAGATATGGAGACCATTTGGATGGTTACCAGTTGAGAGGGGGAAAGGGAAGAACGGGGGAAAAGGTGCAGGGATTAAGAACTACAAATTTGTAGGTACAGAATGGACAAGGGGATGTTAAGAAAAGTATACAGGAAATGGAGTAGCCAAAGAACTTATGTGTCTGACCTATGAACATGAACTAAAGGGACAGGGGAATGGGGGGTACCAGGTAGAGGGAATGTCAGAGGGAATGGGGGGTACCAGGTAGAAGGCAAAGGGGGTAAAATTGGGACAACTTTAATAGCATAATCAATAAAATGTATTTTTTAAGTAAAATAAACCTGAAAAAAAAAGTATCTTAGATGAACAAAATGTAAAAGGTACACCGGAAAAGACCAGCAGATAACTTTGGAACATCCAATTTACCCTGCCATTAAATCAGAAATCCCCACAGGGAAACTGAAAAACAATTTAATTAACCCTGCCCCTCTGCAGCAGGGCCAGGAGTGTCAGAGGAGCCCAGGTGAGACTTGGGCCTATCTAGTAAGTGCCCTCAGGAGCTATATGCCTTGGTTTTCAACACTGCACCTCATAGAGATCTCAGGGCCAGCTGCACTTTCATGTAAGGCCAGCTTACAGTTCTCATGTTAAAGTACACATGGCATGCCTTGTCTTTATGGTTTCTATAGTAAAGCACTGCTAGTTCTTGCATGACCATTCTAAAAGGCTCCTAAGTCATCATCAGAGGATGACTTCACAATCAACATCCACAGTCAATAGGGTGACCAATTTGTCTGGTCTGTCAAGATTAGTACTGAAAGTCCTGCATCCTTGGAAGTTTCTGAGTCCAGGGCAAATAGGATGGTTGGTCACCCCTATAGTAAGGACTGTATCATATTACCCACCCTCCCAATGAGCCCAGGAGTCAGATATTACCAGAAAGTCTTCTCTGCGAATCACCCTTCTAGACCAAAACACTCCTTTCTGTTACATCTCTCTTTCCAAGGTGTTCCTCTTATTACCATAGGTGAATAAATTCAAAATTCAGTCTGTCCTGGCAAAAACTGTCCCTCATTCAGTATCTACCATATCCCTTGGCACACCAATAAATATTTCTATTTCTATCAACTTATAACTCAATCAGTTCCACAACTTTGAGCTTGTTCTATATAAGGGCCACTTGGTTCTCCCCAAGTTATGAGACTCAGGGCACAAAATTAAAAACAGAAGTTTAAGTATTTTACATTAAAATAGATGTTTAAGGACCATGCTTCAGTTTTTATCTAACAAAACAGAGCATTCTTAAATTCTGGAAGGCTGGCAGAAGCAAAGGCCAAAAACCGGAGATTTCTTTTATTAGGCATCAACAACTACAGTTTCCTCTGCTTCTCGGTCCGTATTAGGAAAAGTCTGCAAGGCTGAATTCTCACGAAAATTGCCTAACAAAGTCACTTCTCTGTTTGCTACTCTTTCCGGAAAACCGCAGTGAGGACTGGTCCTGCTCAGAAAGAGGGGACCAGGTGCAGAAGCCAGTTCCCCGGACATCCTGCCGCACCCCGAGCCATCTTTTCAGACCTCCCTTCATGACCGCACCAGCGCGGAACCCGGAAGACGTAAGGCATTGGCTAGAAGGCTCTACCCGGAGATACGGTAGGCCAACAGGAAGGACAGCGTGTAGGGAAAGGGAAAGTGAGGAAACCACCGCTCTGGAAGCCGGAGCAGGAGGGGCAGGTACGGTGCCAGGCCTCTGGACCGGGAGCCGGGAATAATGTCACGAGAGGGCGCAGTGCGTGCGCAAAACCTCCAGGGTCTGGCAGGTGCCATCAGCTTGATCAGAGCCATTTCTTCCCTGTAAAATGTTTGCCAAGGGTATTAAGTGACACAGCGCATGCCGCGCGTCGGCACCGCTAGAACCTGGCTGCTGTTTGTGTCATCATCGTGCTCTGCGGTCGGCCCCGCCGCTCAAGGACAAAGTCTGGGGACCGGGCCTACCTGCAGTCCTTGGTCTCCGGGCTCTGCCCGTCATCAGTGACTACGTGCAGCCGCAGGGGCCGGCGCTGCCGTAGCCCGTCCGCCTCGCTCATTCCACGACTAACAGTGCGCCCGCCCCGCAAAAATCAAAACGAAGATACGGGAACACCGAGAATGGCCGCCCACCGCTCCTTCGCCACCCCGGCGGGCGGAAGTGACGCCCCTTCTGGCAGCGTGGTAGGCTCCTGGGCGTCTCTCTGTGGACCCTGCTTTCGACTGCCCGCGGTTTCCCCAAGGCTGGGCGCGGGGCTTGGAAGCGGTCCTGAGTAAGTGAGTGCCTTTGGCCTTCGTCTGTGCCGCCTGCTTTTATTTCATTTCACTTGTGATGGCGAACGACAGTAATTGTTTTGCACCTCGGCAGTGCCGGTGGTTTGTGTTGGTAAAGAGGATGGTGCTGTTTATTAGAATGACAAAGACCTGGGTTTCTACCGGCAGCGTAAAAAAACGTTAGGTGCCTTGGCTGGTGGGGCTCAATGGATTGAGTGCCAGCCTGCTAACCGGAGAGTTGCCTGTTGGATTCCCAGTCAGGGCACATGCATGGGTTGCGGCCGGGTTCCCAGTTGGGGGCGTGTGAGAGGCAACCACACATTAATGTTTCTTTCTCTCTTTCTCCCTTCCTTCCCTTCTCTCTAAAAATAAATAAATCTTTTTAAAAATATGAGATTATACTTTTAGAGGTACAGCAGGGCAACAATGCCTACCTAAAAATTATACTTTGAACAAGTCCGATTAAGAGGAAAACAGGCTAGAAAATGCCTGTTTGATTAAGGCCAGAATTTGCATAAGTGTTTTTTGTGATGGTTACAACAGATGTTTGATAAAGTTTATAAAAAGTGCTAAGAAAACAATTCTAAATTAAATTACAGCAGGAGAGTGAAAGAGACAATCTGTTGTCTCTGACCACTTAACAAAAACACTACATTCCTGTTTTGCCTGTTGGAATTTAGGATTAATTTCCAGGTGGCTATTTCCACAGGTTGTTTTAGCCATGCAGCATATAACTTCAAGAGTCCCACCTGTTTTCACAGGGTTTGTCGGACTGCTGCCCCCAACCAGTCTACAGTAGCGGACATTTCTTTATATTCCAACTTGGCAACTATCCCAAAGCTAGACCACTTCCACCTTGCCTACTGCTTTGCCTATAGCTTAGGTAAATTCTTTCAGACATCTTACTTCTCCCTTACCCCTACTTGATGTATTAAAGTGCTTGCAAAACTCTGGGACCGACCACGGCCAGGCAGTCTTTTCTGCCTAGCCATACTGCCTAGCATCTTTGGCTCAATAAAACCTTACTTACAAAAAGACTTTCAGCCATGGATATTAAAAAAAAAAATTAGTTTGACATATCAAAAGGTTACCTGAATAATAAACACGGGGTATAAATAACAATAAGTATACTCTAAGAAAACATGAAATAATCATCAATTTGTCCTTTAACACTAATTTAGTGAACCAGGTGTAATTTCTAAATGCTGGAAGATGATGATGAGAAACCACAAACTTGCTCAGTTATGGTAATTTAGGGGGAGACAACTTTAATCAGCTCACCATAATAAATGTAAAATTTTAAGTGTAATAAAGGAGTAACAGGAGAGGATTTTACAGCTGGAAGAGCTGAAAAACAAATAGGATTTTGGTGAAGGGAGCAGGGAGTAGGATTCCCAGGCAAAGGAAACCAAGTCCTGATACTATGTATCATCTCTAGAAAAGGCCTATTTGAAATTAAATAGTAAGAATCAATTCACTCATTGCACTTGAAGGCTTTCCGGATGGAAATGTGCCCTCCTCTTTCTTAAGTGCTAGATGGTACTAGAATCCCACATGACTGTATCATAAGAAGAAACGAAGAAGAACCAACATGAGGGAAGTGAAGAGCTCTATAAATCAAGATCTTCAGGGATCCCGAGTTATAATTGGTAACACTTCATTCCCTGTTGAATAAAATCAATATATCAGGGAAGCTTTTTTTTTTTTAATTTTTATTTTAGTTTATTCAGTACAGTTTCTATCCTTTATTCCCATTCCAGCCCACCCACCCATTCCTCCCCTCCTCCCTCCCCTTTCCAACACCCCTAGTTTTGTCCATGTGTCCTCTATATTTGTTCCTGTAAACCCTTCCCTTCTCCCCTGAAATTCCCTCCCCTCTCCCCTCTGGTCACT
>CM052547.1:51920441-51936099 GCA_028533065.1 Trachops cirrhosus | reverse complement strand
AAGTTGTGGGAACTTATCTTCCTGGCACTGGAACACTGGGCTGGGACTCCTCACTCCCAAGATATCCCTCCCAAATTTCTATGCACCACATATGGATGTGGGGCCAGCCTGTTTTGTGTCTGCATCTGTCCTACCAGTCTGGATGGATATGGTTTCTTTAATTCCATAGTTGTCAGACTTTCACTCAACTCAATTTCTGTTGGTGTTGGTTGAGTGATGGTTGTTCTACATTTTAGTTGTAATTTTGTTTACTTGTGCAAAGAGGCAAGCCATGTCTCCCTACACTGCCATCTTGACCAGAAGTTCTAAGCCCCATATTTTTGATTCAACACAATCTCATATATATATATGAGATTATATAAACTCCTTTATATATATATATATAAAGATCAACCATTAGACAATGTTCAAAGTGTGCACTGAGCATTGGAAATAATTGCTAAATTCCAATGTGTGGGTTAAAACACCCAGAGTACCACTGCTCAATGTCCCCACAGAGATACCTGCTACTCCTGAGAGATTCCTGTTTGAACTTGATTCTGAATCTTTGCAAGTTCCTCCCTGGGGCAGGTTGAAGTTTCTAGAAAATTTATTTTGATAGAAATATATGTATACAAATAAAATAATTATTATTCTACCCTGGCTGGTGTGGTTCAGTGGATGGAGTTCTGACCTATGAACCAGAAGGTTGCTGGCTGGATTCCCAGTCAAGGCACATGATTGGGTTGCTGGCCAGGTCCCTGATTGGAGGCGTATGAGAGGCAAGTGATGGATGTTTCTCTCACATTTTGATGTTTCTCTCCCTCTTTTCCTCCCTTCTCCTCTCTCTAAAAGTAAATAAATAAAATCTTAAAAGTTATTATTCTGTTTGGTAAAGCTTCCCAAGCAATTTTGAGCATATTAAACAGGTCTAATTACTTCAAAAACTTCTTATGTAACAAGAAAACAAATCCTTGAGGTATTCCAGGGGTCCATTGGAATAATTCAAAGTCACTTCTCAGTTTTTAAATTTAAACTTTGGGAAGGTTGTCATATTTAACCAAAAGATTATAACATAAACTTTTTGTAAAACTACACATTTTGGGGAGGTAATAGCCCAAAAAGACATGAATTAAACTTAAAACCAGGTTTAATATCAAATATTTTGTCCAGAACATAGGATCCTGCTTAATTTATATAAGTACTTAATATATTTAAGCCAATAAAATATTACACCCTACTTATGTCATCCAGAGGCAGAAAATGCACCAGATATAATACACTAAGACATATCACATAAAGACTACATGCATGAGAACGGAACACATAAAGACCATACACATAATTTGAATTACTAATTATTATAGAGAAAGTATAATATTTTTCTTATTAAATTTTCTTATTTATTTTGCTTTTGACAACTTTAAGATGACTGGAAAGGGGATAGAAGGTCCTGTAACAGGGTGTAGCCAAGGTCGGTGTGGGGGCAAATAGGGATTTGTAATGGGGTCCAGAACTTGGTGTCCATGAAATATTAGAAAAAATATATATATAGGATGTCCTCACCCCGATGAGTCTGAGCTGGGGATGGGAGGCACCGAGCAGAGACATTGAGAGTTGTTTTGAATAGCAACAATTTTACAGATAACCTCTAGAATGGTCATTTAACATATCTATAACCTTTAACTGGTTTCATAGATATGTTAAACAGCTGTGGCCATGCTTTGAGCCAGGGGCATGGGAGTGACTTCAACCCAGGATGTAACTGGGAGGCAACTCCTTCTGGTTACAAAGCCTGTGTAAGAACTTGGAGATTATTGGCCCTGCACCACAGGGCTACACCTGCCTGGACTTATTATGGCAGCCCAGTAAAACTGGAAGAATATGGGAATGCTGGCAGCTGTGGCCAATTGTGGGAGGAGTCAGAAATGGTGTGGCAGAGGAAGATTGGTGCTGGGATTTAAACCCAGGCGAGGCAGCCATGTGGGGTCTTTTTGGGACCTCGTGGCTTTGGCAGAGAAGAACCATGGACTTCTATTTCTTTTTCTGAGATACAGTACTCCAGACTGGGTAGAGGGGGAAGGAAGGACTGTGCATTTGAGGGCATTCTAAAGGACTTTGGGATCTCAATGAAGACATTAAGTTATTACTCTTAAATTTGTATAACTCTTTAAATAAATAATCCTTTTCCTTTTCACCAATCTCTGGCATTGAAAGACATCTTTCCCTGGTGGCAGGCAAGGTGAACCTAGTATGAGGTGGGGGACCCCCAGAGCACAAGGGTGGGTCCATTCGGTAATAGTATATCATTCCCCCCACCCATAGTCTGTTCTGTAATAGTCCTATATACCAAGCAAGAAAACCTGTTGAGACTCTCAAAAGCTTTAAGGGCTATTAATGATTGGTAGAAGTAAAGAAAGTCTTGGCTCCAATTCAAGGAACTGTGCAGCAGAAAAGAGCCTGGGCAGGGCTACTTGACCCCTTGAAAGGTCAGAAACCTGGTGACAAAAGATAAGTGCTCTAGATAGAGGACTAGGAGTTATAGTCCACACAAGCACAGAAATACCAAGAAATAGATGCATTTACCCTGTGCCTGTGGGTGACCTTACTATTGACAAAAGCACCAGCCAGATGACCTGGGATTGAATTTAACCCACAGAGACAGAGGACTCAACAGAAAGCCCATTTGAGAGAGCTGCACTGGCAGAGATAGAGAGTATGTTTGAGAGAGAAAACCCATTTGACCCATGGATCTGTTTACCCCATGCCCTGAGGGTGGCCTTACCAATGACAAGAGCACCAAACAAAGGGGAAGGAATAGGTTCCTTCAGACATCAGGGGGATTTGTTCCTGACTCACTGGTCCCCATGTCCTAGGTGTCTCCTGGGGACAGTTGTGAAGGGTGACTCTGTGTCCAGAGGGCAGCCTTAACTCCTATGTCAACATTACAAAACACATCTTGATGAAGGATTTATTCCACAGCTGACAGGTAGGTTTTCCCACACCAAAGAGGATAAGAGAAAATGAAATGAAAACAACTATAGGCAACGCTGGAGTCAAAGAATGTCACTGGAGAGAAATTGGAGTCTGACTGAGGTTTTTTCTTTACAAATTAAAAACTTCCACAGACCTTTACAAACTTCTATGATCTTCACAAACCTTTCTGCAACTTTCCTAAACTGTCTTATCCCCTTAGATATAACCATCTTTAGAATAACTCATTTTTGATCCTTGTCCTTCAACATTGCATCCCCATGCCTTATGCCTTCTATTATTAAAACCATACAATTTCTTTCTAACTTAACTTTTTTGCACTTAACTTTTAGAAACCTCAATTTCCAATAATGGCCAAAAAGTAAGCAACCAGCATTCCCTAGATTGACTTATGAACATGTAAGAGGGTGCAGCCAGGGGGCCCCCAAAAGAAGGATTTGTAATAGGGTCCAGAAGTCAGGGTGTCCAGGAAATATTAAAAATATGGGATATCCTCACCCCCACAAATCTGAACTGGGGGATGAAACACATGGAGCAGGGCCATTGAGAGTTGTTTTGCATACCAATAGTTTTGCAGATAACCTCTAGAAGAGTCATTTAACATATCTATAACCTTTAACTGGTTTCATAGATATATTAAATAGCTGTGGCTGTGCTTTGAGCAAGGGAGATGGGAGTTACTTCCACCCAGGATGTAGCTGGGAGGCAACTCCCCCTGGTTACAGAGCCTGCGTAAGAGCTTGAAGATGATTGGCTCCACACCATAGGGCCACACCTGCCCAAACTTACTATGGCAACCCAGAAAAGCTGGAAAAACAAGGGAATGCTGGCAAGTGTACCCGATTGTGGGAGGAGTCAGAAATGGGGCTGCAGAGGAAGATTGGTGCTGGGATTTAAACCCAGGCATATCAGCCATGACAGAAGAATCACACTGCTTTAGTAGAGAATCACCACGTGGCTTTGGCAGAGAAAAACCACACAGCTTCAGCAGGTGAGAACCACGTGGCTTTTGATCTCCCTTTGGCATGCAGCTTGGGAAGCCAGAAAGCAAGATGTAGCAGTGATGCAGACCTCTCTCTTAGCAGTTTGGAAGAATGTAGGAGACACACTGTGGGAAGAAAAGGGGTGAAAGGACTCTTGCTTGTGGGCCATAAGAAGGTGCCACATGGTTTTGGATTAAGAACTGGAGATCCCAGTGACACAGCTGGTGGTGCCAGGAACCAAGGGAGGCCTACCAGTTGAACACGGATTACTGGGAAGAACCGGGGGCTACCTGAGCCATGGACTTCTATTTCTTTTCCTGAGATGCAGTACCCCAGACTGGGCAAAGGGGGGTGGGGGAAGGAAGGACTGTGTGTGTTTGTGGATGTTTTAAGGGACTTTGGGGTTTTAATGAAGACATGGAGTCTTTAGTCTTAAGTCTGTATAACTTTTGAATAAATATTCCTTTCCTTTTCACCAATCTCTGACATGGAGAGCTATAATTCCCTGGCAGCAGGCAAGGCGAACCTAGTACAGGGGGACCCCAGGAGGAGGAGGGGGTCCATTCGGTAACATTGTGTGACCCCTTCTGTGGTGGCCAATCAGAGAAAATCATGGGAGACCACATGTGCAGTAGCTTTAAAGTAATACAAATACTCGCACATGTGTAGTAAAAGCCTGCCAAAACTAGCCAGGAAGGATCAGCCCTATAAGAACAGAATCCATTCAGCCCATTAGGTCAGTCTCTGCTTGGAGTTGGCCTGCTCCCATGTTCTCTGCTATAAGTTCTGTGTGTTCGGTTCAATTCTTTGTCCTGATCACCAAGAACCTGGTTACCTGTGCCCACCTGTGTCAAACACATCTCATGACCTTTAGAAACATAGGTTCCTCTATTGGCAATGACACTCTCACTCTCAAGAAACACACCTCCAATAAAGCACAAAATATTTATTTACAACTCCAAATCCACTAAACAGTCTCTTTGTCATAAAAAGCCAAAAGCAGGTCTAGCAACCCTTGTTTCAGTATTTCATAATACCTAGACACTCAATTACTTGCATCATAATTCACCAATTTAGAAAGGAATAGCTGAAATAAATTATTGATTTGCTCAGCTATAGCTAAATTAGCCCCTTTTGATAAGAATTATCTCCCCAAATTTGTATTTTAAATGATGGCCTAGAGAAGAGCTCTTGAAGAAGACCAGGTGTCTGCATTGCCAAAATGTAGGAAAAGAAAAGCTTCCCCCTGAAGGACTTTGGTTTCATAAAACCAATTATCCATATGACACAGGTGGCAAACACAAGGCCAATGGGCCAAGTTCGGCCCTCCACCTTGTTTTATCCGGCCCAGCACCTTGTTTCTACCCAATGGCAATGCTGAGCTCCTTGCCCCTAGTTAAGGACTAATTACATTTATACAATCCTAAAATTACATTCGGCCCTTTGAAAGCAACCCCAAGGCTGATATGGCCCCTGGTGAAAATGAGTTTGACACCCCTGCCATAAGATTTAAGGATAAATAGTGGTTCTGGAAAGGTAAAAGGATTTGATGGGCTTTGATGTTCTGGAACCACACTTCTGGCCCTGTAAAAACTATTCATAAAACAAAGATGAAAGGATAAAGCTGGCACCATTTGCTATTGAGGCACTATTTGTCTAGTAGGCCTATGACCTTGTTAAACATGACTGCCATTTTACTCTTCTGAGCTTGTCTCCTTGACTGGAAATTACTAGAAAGCAAGAATAGAAGGTGACTAACCAACTACTTCCTACAGCCACAGGCAGAAGATAACACTGGAACAAACTGCAGCCTCCCATTTCAACACCCTTAGCAGCCCAGGGGCCTCACAACAGCAACTCCCCCCACCCTTTTATAATCCAATTATTCAATAAAAGCTCAAAGACTGCACCCCTCAATGCTGGTGTATCCCTCCATACCATGCCCTTCTCCTTTGTTGGGGAGTGAATAAAATCTTTACTGTGGCCCTGGCTGGTGTAGCTCAGTGAATTGAGTGATGGCCTGTGAATCAAAGGGTTGCCAGTTTGATTCCCAGTCAGGGCACATGCCTGGGATTTGAGCCTGGTCCCCACTAGGGGGTGAGTGACAGGCAATCACACATTGATGTATCTCTTTCTCCCTTCCTGTCTCTCTAAAACATAAATAAATAAAATATTAAAAAAATAAAAACAAATCTTTACTCTCTACACTTTCCTCTTGTGAATTCTTTCAGAGACAAAGTCACTAAACACCCACAGGGATATTCTCTATTTCCTCCTCTCCTCCTGCCTCCTGAGACTAGCAGTGGCAGTGGAAGCTTAACCTGGGCTAACCCCCTAATCCTGTCTCTGTGAGGTTTGGAAAAAGGATTCTAATCCTTCTCTGTCTCTCCAGACTCTGCAGGCAGCCTCCTCCTCCTCACCCATCTTCATGGCCAGCAGTGGATAAAAGTCTCTCTGAATCTTGGGACAAAAACATCCTATCCAACTCTGGCACTGAGTCTATCACTTTCCCAAGGTTTCAGCTGGTAAGAATGCCTCCAACTGTATCCCTGCTAGTTCAGTCTGTCATGGGCTCAGGAATGCCTAGCTTTGAGAAAGTTCTTTAAGGTTCGGTCTGGATCCCAGCTCTGGCCATAGATCTCTAGGTCCTTTGAGTTGGGGACGTCCTTCTCAAACCTTCACCCATGATTTGTTCTCATCCCTGAGATATCCTTTTCTTTTCCTTTCACCTTCCCTTCATAGTTTTCACCAGGGGCAATTCTCAATTAAACTCAGAAGGACTCTCTATTGGGATGTCTAATTAAGAACTTGAAGGATCTGGGACTTACCAACATCAAGTCCAAGCACTTAATTTTTCTATTGCAACAAGGACTGGCCTCAATACAAACTGGGTGACGAGGAAGTCTGACCCACAGAAAACAAATACTATAGTTAAGATAGATCTCTTAACTAAAATATTATTCTCCAACTCGATCTTTACTGTCACTGTCTTGATCTGCTCCTTAGGTTTAGCTCCCAAAAGGAGGAAAAAAGGTTTTAACCCTCAGTGGGGATTCTAGGTCTCCTTCTGTAGGAGACCATTCTGCATGGTGTGGGCCCAGCTTCCACTTGGAAAGGCCAGTGGAAAGCGAGGTCCAGTACACAGGACCCACGCCAATAGATGGGTTCTCCCATGGGGAATCAGGCCTGCATTGTACCTGGGCTGCTTTGAGACTTGCTTTTTGCTAAAACTCCCTCACCCTGAATTGAGGCAGCAAATATTTGCTGCATATCTTTAAAGATTTTATCCTAAAATCTATCCTAATCTGTCCAAGGACAAGTGTAACCAGTTCAGCCACTTTTCCCTTTGCATTTGCAAATATCCTTCTTCTGTAATGTGATTAGTGGCATCCTCTCCTTTGTTTTCTGTAAAAGGTAACCACCTAAAGCAAACCTGCGCATAGTATATAAGGGCGATCCTCAATGTAATGTGCCCAGGAAAGCAATAAAAGCTTGTTAAGGCAAGGGTCGGCATGCTCACCTCTTGAGAGAGTGGCTGTGCCACCCTTTTTCCTCCACAGGACTCCGTAGTCCGTGTGAATTTGTCTAATCTCATCCATAATGCCACGGACCCCACAAGCCAGTGTCCACATCATCTTTCTCCTAACTTTGCCTTTTCCTTCAAATTTACCTCACTCTACCACCCCCCTAACCCTGGTATTTGTTTTTCAGCTGATCGGCACTCTAATCCCTTAAGGCCAGGCTTTTTAAATCAATATTACTCAGCAGGGGATGATACTATTCCATACCTGCCTAACCCAAGTCCTGCATTCAACTCCTGTTTGGAATTAGGCTTGGCTCCACTATGCCCATGGTATGTAATAACAAGGGTACAAAGAGGGAGAAATCTTACCCCTCCCTGAGACTGTAAAACACTATATTCTCCCCCTGGATCCCTGGGAACTGCTAAATCCTGAGGAAAATTGGGCCTGCCGCTCAATGCATGGAAAGAAAAGTGGCATTTTTATGCTCAGTCTCCCCTGCCTCGCCCTTCAAATTGAGTATCTCTTGGCCATTCCATTCCTGTTCTAGTGAGCTGTCCCTTTCAGGAACCCACTAAGCCTGTGACCCAACTCCCTCTACATGAGGTTGCTAGATCAGAGGGAATTATTTGGGTCCAGGCTCTCTCTTCAGTGTCAGACCTCTCCCAAATTGAGGTCAGGCTTGGCAGTTTTTTGGTAAATTTGGCTAAATTTACAAAGGAGTTTGAATATTCCACACTTCCATATGGCATACTTGTGACTGTTTGGGGACTGCCAATTTGTACTTCTTAATCCCTTCACTTTACTCACTTAAGCTCCTATTTACCTCTGGCAACTGTCACCCTCCTTCACAGTAAGATTCTATACAAATGGTAGAGATAATTATCCAGGCTGTTTTTAAATCAGAACCTGTTTCCTTCCAAGTAGGAAATGTCATAACATTGTATATTTTTTACCAATCAAATCTGCCCTGATTTATCTGGTGTGGGTGAACTTTAAGATAATGATGCCCAAATATGTTTTTTCCAGGATGTATTTAGAACTACATAAACCAGATACTGGAAAAATGGAAAAATAATGATTTTAAAGGAACCTCCCAAGAGGAAACTAATCTTGAGACTAACTAAACATTTGCTGACCACATTTTCTTCATTATTAACTTCCATGAAATCCTCAGGGATAGCTTAACAGGGTACCTACTCTACTCAGAATAGTCCAAAACAGCCCAGAGATTTATACTAAGACCTCTAACTCTCAGTTTGCTGCATATCTGTCTCTCTGTAGACAGAGAACCAGTCCACAGTGCCTCAAGGCTCCCCTTTTGGGCTTCATACTCACCAATTGGGAGGAATTTGACCCTGACTCCCTCAAGAAAGAGGCTACTGTCCTTTTGTAACACAACCTGGTCTCAATATAAAGTGGGCAATGAGGAGGCTTGGCCAGTCAATGACACCACTAATTTCAATGCTGTCTTGCAACTGGGCCTGTTTTACTATTCCCACAGGAATTTGACAGAGGTTCCTTACTTTCAGGCCTTTATGGCCCTCAGAGATGACCTAAGGTTTATGCTCTCAGTAAACTGGAAAAATATACGCAGGTGAAACAACATTTCAGATATGGGTAAATTAATTTCTCAGTCCTTTCAGACATTTGAGTGGCTACCCAACTGTTAAAGTATTAAAAATAACTGTCTTTGTTTCACAAATAAAGCTCTTTACATGGCCAGAGGTGTGGTTCCAGAATGTCAAAGCCCACTAAATTTGTTCACCTTTCCAAAACCTCCTCTATTCATCTTTAAAAACTTATGGTAATTGGCTTTATGAAACCAAAGTACTTCCAGGAGAAGCTTGCTTTTGTTTACCTACATTTTTGAAATTTAAATACCTGGAATCCTGAAGAAGAATCCTTGTCTTGGCCATCTATTAAAATACAAATTTTGGGAAAATAATTCTGAAAGGGGTAAACATTAGTCATATCTGTGTTTATCAATTTAATTTATTTCAGCTATTCCTTTCTACATTAGTAAATTCTGATAAGTTCTTAAATGTCTAGGTATTTTGAAATAACAGGAAATACTGAAACATTAATTGCTAAACAAGTCTTAAGTCACTTGCTTTGGGCTTTTTATTACAAAGAAGATGTAAAATGGATTTGGAGCTGTAAAAAAATCTTTTGTGCTTTCCTGGAGGTGTTTGTCTATTTCTTTTTTAAAATGTTTTATTGATTATGCTTTTACAGTTGTCCCATTTCCCCCCTTCATTCCCCTCGACCCTGCACACCCACTCCCACCCACATTTCCCCGCTTTAGTTCATGCCCATGGGTCATACATATAAGTTCTTTGGCTTCTACATTTCCTATACTATTCTTAGCCTCCCTGTCTATTTTCTACCTAACATTTATGCTACTTATTCTCTGTGCCTTTTCCCCCTCTCGCCTCCTCCCACTACCCTGCTGATAACCCTCCATGTGATCTCCATTTCTATGATTCTGTTCTTGTTCTAGTTGTTTGCTTAGTTTGTTTTTGTTTTAGGTATGGTTGTTAATAGCTGTGAGTTTGCTGTCACTTTACTGTTCATATTTTTTATCTTTTTCTTAGATAAATCCCTTTAACATTTCATATAATAAGGGCTGGGTGATGATGAACTCCTTTAACTTGACTTTATCTGAGAAGCACTTTATATGCCCTTCCATTCTAAATGAAAACTTTGCTGGATAGAGTAATCTTGGATGTAGGTCCTTGCCTTTCATGACTTGGAATACTTCTTTCCAGCCCCTTCTTGCCTACAATGTTTCTTTTGAGAAATCACCTGATAGGCTTATGGGAACTCCTTTGTAGGTAACTGCCTCCTTTTCTCTTGTTGCTTTAAGATTCTCTCCTTATCTTTAATCTTGGCTAATGTAATTATGATGTGCCTTGGTGTGTTCCTCCTTGGGTCCAACTTCTTTGGGACTCTCTGAGCTTCCTGGAAGTCTATTTCCTTTGCAAAATTGGGGAAGTTTTCCTTCATCATTTTTTCAAATAAGTTTTCAATTTGTTGCTCTTCCTCTTCTCCTGGCACCCCTATCATTTGGATGTTGGAATGTTTAAAGATATCCTGGTGGTTCCTACACCTCTGCTCATTTTTTTGAATTCCTGTTTCTTCATTCTTTTCTTATTGAATGTTTCTTTCTTCCTTCTGGTCCAAATCATTGATTTGAGTCCCAGTTTCCTTCCATCACTGTTGGTTTACTGTACATTTTCCTTTGTTACACTTAGCATAGCCTTCATTTTTTCCTCTAATTTGTGACTATACTCAACCAATTCTGTGAGCATTCTGATTACCAGTGTTTTGAACTGTGCATCTGATAAGTTGGCTATCTCTTCATTGCTAAGTTGTATTTTTTCTGGAGCTTTGATCAGTTCTTTCATTTGGGCCTTTTTTTTTTTTTTGTCTCTGAGGAGTTGTTATGTAGTAAGGAGTGGAGCCTTAGGTTTTCACCAGAGCAGGGCAATGCACATAGCTGTGTTGTGATGCTGTATGTGGGGAAGGAGTCAAGAGGGAACAATGGTGCTTATTGCCCCATAACATTTCCTAATTGGAAGGGTACAGGTTCTGATTTAAAAACTGACTGCGTCATTATCTCTACCATTTGTATAGAAGCTTACTCTGAGGGAGGGTGATGGTTGCCAGAGATAAACTAAGTGAGTAAGGTGAAGGGATTAAGAAGTACAAATTGGCAGTCCCCAAACAGTCACAAGTATGCCATATGGAAGTGTGGAATATTCAAACTCCTTTGTAAATTTAGCCAAATTTACCAAAAAAACTGCCAAGTCTGACCTCATTTTGGGAGGGGTCTGACATTGAAGAGGGAACCTGGACCCAAATAATTCCCTCTGATCCAGGAACCCCATGTAGAGGGAGTTCGGTCACAGGTTTAGGGGGTTCCTAGAATGGTCAGGAGAACCCAAATCTGAAGGAGGGACAGGCGGATAGGGCCAAGGAGGACCAGTAGGGAGAAGAGCTGGAGGAGGGAGGTGTTAAAGAGTCAGGCCTAGGGGTGGAAAAGTGGCTTGAGTTTGAAAATGGCTGCACTTTTTGCTGCACTGAGAGGCAGTCCCTGCCCCTACCTCCTCCCCAGGATTTAGCAGCTCCTAGGTATTTAGGAGAATTTAGAGGGTTTTACAGTCTGGAAGGGGGGGGTGAGATTTTTCTCCCTCTTTGTATCCCTGTGTTTACTTAAGTGGGCACAGTGGAGCCAAACCTAATTCCAAAAACGGAGTTGAATGCATGTCTGGGGTTAGGTAGCTAAGAAATAGCATCACCCCCTGCTGGGTAACATTGATTAAAAGAGCTTGGCTTTAAGGGATTAGAGTGCTGCTCAGCTGGAAAACAAACACAGCAATTAATCTGTAGGAAGATAGAGAGGAGTGGGGGTAGAAGGGATGGTAAAGTGAGGCAAATTTGAATGAAGAGGCATAGGTAGGAGAAAGGGGCTTGGAATCTGTGTCCTGGGTGTTGGACTTCTCTCCTTGGAGCACAGTGGCTTGGATACCACCTTGACTGTTTGCAGTTCTCCTGGGGCACAAAGGTGGAATTGTGTGGTTTCCTGGAGTCAGGGTGGGTCATAGTGAAACGGGAAAAGACACCGGAGTTTGGGCTGCCTGTCACTACCAAAACCAATAAGCAGAAACAGGGATTGAATCTTTAGGAGAGGTTTATTTAGATGGCCTGCAATCTGAGAAGATGGCGAGTTCATACCCTAACAGACTATCTTAAATTCCATTTTAAAATGGTCATTTTAATAAGGAGAACAAAGTGTAGGTTTGGAATTCAGGGAAAATTTAATTGGATTAAAAAAACAACTTCAGCATTCTCACCCTGGGCAGTGGTCTTTAGCTGTGTCCTGGGCGGTGGTGGTCTCACCCTTGTGTACAATGGCTCAGATACAATCTTGATTGCTTGCTGTCCTCCTGAGGGACTAAGGTGGAACTGATTATGGTCTCCTGGAGTCAAAGTGGGTTATATCTTCAGTTCCTGAAACGTTAGCTTTTCACATACACTGATTACTAAGCTTATTAGCTATTACCAGAAACTAAAAACTTTCCAACATTTGAGTCCCCTATCAAATTGAGAGTAAATGTTTTATACATCCTCTCCCTAACCAGAGAATACATAACCTTCCTGGCCATACACCTCAGGCCTCTGGGAAGAGGAAGAGGAATTCTAAAAAAGGAGCCAGCTTGGGAGGAAGCTGCAGACTTCCCTTTCAGCTACCCCTCCCAAGAGAAACAGCATGTTTGTGCTTCCCACCTAGGAATCCGCCCTCCGCCCCGAAATTCCTATTTTTCCCCTATATAAACTTGCTTCTCAAAGCTCAAGGTAAGGTAGATGTTAGGGTTTTTACCCACCATCTTCTTAGATTGCTAGCCTCTGATATTAATATAAATCTAATTATAATTCAATCTGTGTCTCTGCTTTTTGGCTGAGCCGTGACAGGCAGCACAAGTCCAGGGACCCAGGCACCCTCTGGTTTCACTACTGCCAAGTCACAGCTCCTCAGGGTCCCAGCCCAGAGAAGAATTGTTTTATCATGGTTTTGCCTAAAGTTCCCCTAACTCCTTTCAGCCCAGAGCTGCCTCCCAGATGTTTCCTGTTGGCAGACAGTCCTTCAGGTTGGTGGTGGAGGTGATTCTCCCAGTCTCTAACCCTAGGGACACTGGACTCAAGTCCTATCCCTCCTGCAAACTGGAATGCTATATCTACTTCCCTATTTCCTCTTTAAGCAGCAGTGCTCAACTTTGGCTTTTAAAAGTACCTGGGGGCATTTAAAGCTGTGATGCCAGAGCCATATTCCAGATCAATTACATGGGAATTTCTTGGATGGGACCCAGGCATCAGCGTAGTTTAAAGCTTCCGAGATGATTGTAATGTACAGCCAAAGTTGAGAACCACTATCTTAAAGTTCAGCACTGGGGTTAACATAATTCACGATAATCAGTTGAAGTATTTGCCAGTGTTGCATAACATACATTCATTGTTACTTTCATGTGATGCCTGAGTCTAGTCACTGCCACTTTGAAGGTCACAATACTCCTGTTATTGTTTCTACCACTGGGACGGTCTTCCTGGAACATCTGATTTAAGAGGAAGCAAACTGGAAAAGCAACCCCATGAACCAGCAAGGGTAGGAAGAAGTGCTCATCTGCTTAGTGTTGTCTCTAAGGAGGTGAAGAGCCAGAGGGGAAGAATCCTACTCTAAACTAGAAGTAGAAAAGGAAAAAGAAAGTGGGATGTTGGCTGTCCTAGTATATAGTATTAACCAGTAAGTACTAAGGAGTTCAGAAAACTGTTGGAATAGTCAGTCTGCCAATTTCTCTTGCAACAGGGTAAAATTTTCTGCTTAAGAGCCACCAACTGGGAAACCCTGAGTTGTCTGGTCTCCCTGCTCCTGCAGATCCAAATTTCTGCTAAGTAGCCTTCTGCACAGACACACCTAGGGGCAATTCCTTTCCTGAAGGACACCACCTCACCCAACCACACATATCTTTATTTCTGAGAGTCAAGGAAACCTTTAATGGTCACAGGTATGCATATGTTTGTTCAAAATGGCAGAACAAAAATAGGCCAAAGGGAAACAATTTGTTCCTTCAAGAAATGGTTTCTGGCTGTAATGAAACATGCAATTAGTGAGTGACTCGTGCCAACCATGAAATGTCAGTTTGAGTCCCAAGGGAACAAGAGATAGGTTAAGTTCACTTTTTAAGAGAGCTAACAACGATGAACATCACACCTGTGGCAGACATTACTGCTGAATGTCTTTCCTACTGAGCATCTTTTCCTATCGAGTCTCTGTTGACCTTAAGACTATTCCTCTTTAGGGGTATTGAGGACTTTTTCTCTCATCAGCTTATTTATAATCCTTACCTCTACTCCTGCCTGCTTTTCATTGGGGCTAACATCATTCCATGTGACAGTTCTGTCCTATTCATGCCGACAGTGTCTAGTCGCTCTCCTGGTGCCCATTGAATGATTAGTGGGCCAGGGGATTCTGTCCTCCAACACAGATAATCAACCAGGCATGGGAACCTCACTGAAGTTGGGAACCTCAGATTCTCAGTATAGGAATCAGGACTTCAGACAAAACTGGTAAAGTAGAATACTTGAAGTGGGCAGTTGTGGAGAGCTGTGCTTGAGGCAATAATTTCATGCCACAGGCATACTCAAGCTGAGAATGTTAGCATATCAAAAGGGAAGTGTTCAGGTACAAGCATCCATTGTTAGCTGACAACGGCCTAGATGAACATGGGATTGTTTTCCTCATGCAACAAAAAGCCCAGGTGTGGGTGGTTGTTAGCAGTTGGTCAGCAGCTCAATAGTCCCACCAAGGACCTTGGATTGTCTGTGCTCAGCATGTCCTTTAGACCTCAAGTGTCTCCTGCAGTCATACATCTCTGCTGCCATTCTAAGCATAACTTGGAGTTCAGGGCAGGAGAAGAAAGGACAGGGACAACACCATCTCTCCTTTTCATTAGAAAAGCAAGAGCTTCCGGAGAGGTAAAAAGAATTCCTAGATTTCTGGTTTTATCTCACAGCCAGAAGATTGCCTGTGACCACCTTAACCTCAAGAGCTAGAAAAGTGACAATGTATCTTTTCCTACTCAAGAGCGGAGGGTGGCAAAAAAGAAAAAGGCCAGCCAAACAACAGGGCTTACACAGAATCATGGAGGGGATGCTGAAACAGCACACCATGAGGCACCAGTGGGTGGAGAGGAACTTTGCTTCTGTTTCTCCAGGTCTTTGTTCCAATGTCTGTGAGGCCTGGTTGTACTTTCTGCACTGAGTTCCACAAGATATCTTCATATCCTTTCTATAGTTCCCTGCCACGTCCAGTTCCAGTGTGGCCAACCATGTTGTCTGACAAGGTCCGGACATGGGGGGTATGTCTTCAAGGAAGCATATCCTGGCCCAGAAGATGTGGCATTACTTGGAAGTTCTAGTGCGGCCAACCATGTTGTCTGACAAGGTCCGGACATGGGGGATATGTCTTCAAGGAAGCATATCCTGGCCTAGAAGATGCGTCATTACTTGGGATCTATGTTTGATTTTGTTCTTTCTCTTTTCTGGATTCTGTATTTTTACTGCTTTAATCATCTGAGACCTCTTAGAAATGACCACCACTCTTAGAGTTAACCAGCAGCT
>CM052547.1:51879675-51919941 GCA_028533065.1 Trachops cirrhosus | reverse complement strand
AAGTTGTGGGAACTTATCTTCCTGGCACTGGAACACTGGGCTGGGACTCCTCACTCCCAAGATATCCCTCCCAAATTTCTATGCACCACATATGGATGTGGGGCCAGCCTGTTTTGTGTCTGCATCTGTCCTACCAGTCTGGATGGATATGGTTTCTTTAATTCCATAGTTGTCAGACTTTCACTCAACTCAATTTCTGATGTTCCTAAGTGATGGTTGTTCTGTATTCTAGGTGTAATTTTGATGTGATTGTGTGAAGAGGTGAGCCATGTCTGCCTATGTCAAGGTCTTGACCCAGAAGTCTTCTTTGGGTATTTTAAAAGGGAGCTGGGCCTGAGGCACAAAACTGTCACCATTTCAAAACTATTTAACCTTTAAATAAATAATCCCTTTCCTTTTTACCTAACTCCTATCTCCAGAGTTATGCCTCTAGGCAACAAGCAATAGAACCCCACTGACTGTTTTGGAACAGCACAAGGCTGCCCAGTAACATTCTCAGTGAGCTAACAGCAACCCTACTTTAGCGCACTTCTTTCCTATAACATTTCTGGAGTGTCCAAGCAGCCCTGCCTAGGCCATCTTCTGTTGCTTTTTCTATCCTAAGACCTTTGTTTGTTTTCCTACCCCCCGCTTTAATAAATGTACTCTCAAAATCACCTGGACTTGTTTTGTTAACTCTTTCCTATACAAAGTCAGGAACCCAGACCTTATAGGCTGGCAGACCTGCTCTGGGCCTGGTCCATTTCTTGTGACTCAAAAATGTGCTTGGATGTTCATTTAAGTCTTGTTTCTAATGTAGCCAAATTGTAATCACCTTAAATATCCAATAATAATGGCAAAATAAATGCTCAAATTTAATGTTTGGCCATAGTCAGTCATTACAAAGAATATGATATTCCAATATGGATATATTCACCTTATATTGGGAGAAAAGAACAGTAATACAGTTCCTCAATAACTTACAAAAATTACTTGGATGAAAAGTATGTTGAAATTCAGAATCTCTTGCATTTTAGGAACTATATGCATAGCATTCTCTTTGTGTAATTGCAGATTAGATACTTGAGACTCATATTCTCAATGGGGAAAATTATAAACTATACTTAAAACATTAGCTAGAAGACATTGCAGAACCTGAACCTGGTGACCAGGAAGGTCAGAGGCCAGGAAGATGAGTCCAGTCAGAGCCACTTTTTCTGAGTGCATTTTCAGATACCAGAGAATGTTGAGACGCCAGCCCACATCTCTGACAGTTAGTTCTGAGTTAGATGATTTGGAGACAAATTTGGTAAGATTCCTTGTGCGTCCTGCAAGATCAAGCAGCAGTCACCAGTAGTGCTGGCTAACACAATAGCATGATTGTTGTGTTGGTTTTTCCTCCTTTCCTACAGCCCTCATCACTCACACCTGTTCCTGGAATCACATTCCTAAGTACATTACAATATGCAAGCCTTTATCTGAGGCTCTGCTCTCAGGGCAATTAAGTCTAAGGCAGTAATAGATATAAAAAATAGAATGTGAAGATGTTCCAATATTTGAAAAGTTTGGAGATCTCAAAAAAAGGAAAGAAGAAAGGAAGGAAGGAAGGAAGGAAGGATGGAAGGAAGGAAGGAAGGAAGGAAGGATGGAAGGAAGGAAGGAAGGAAGGAAGGAAGGAAGGAAGGAAGGAAGGAAGGAAGGAAAAAGTTGTGTGGATGAAAAGTGACCACATACTAAACCTGAAAATCTCAGGGGAGGCCTAAATGGCAGCCTTACAAACCCCAAGCCCTAAAGTAATCACAAAGGAAAGGCAGTTCATTACAGGTAGTCATGTCTTAGGCTAGAATCTTACCTGACAAATGTCAATCTTTGTCTTTATTATGCCTGTCTATTATCTTTTTGCACCTGCAATAATATACCTTTGGAATATCAAAGTAATTTCCTTCTTTGAGACCCCTCAAAGCACAAATCCTTTCATTGTTATTGTTATCATGTTGACTGACTGTTAACTGTCCTGTACCCACCTACATAAAAGAAGTATGTCTATCATCCAATCCTAGAGGTCTCCCCACTTTGCTTTCTCCCTCCCATTCCCTATCTATTACCAATCAATTTCATGTAACCCACTTACATCTTCTCTTTTGATTGTAATGTATAAAGCAGGGAGCACAAGTGCCATTTTTCTGGAGTATTTTCTCAACCTGTTGGGATTTTGCTTTTTGGCAATTGTCAGTTTGGCTGAAATAAACTCACAAAAATTCTCTACAGGTTTGACTGTTTCTTACATTGACATTTCTTTGGCATAGTGTGACAGGATGCCAATGAAGCCCACCCAGGATCACCCCAGGGACTCAGACCCAGTGCTAGGATTAATCAAGGAACCAAGCCCTGCCAGCTCTCTGCCATATCAGGTGAACTTGGGTGGATGTCTTCCTTGTGATAGAGGGTCTGACTTTGAGCTGTTCTTAGAAAATCCTCCAGGTGGTGCTACAAGGTAGGAGTTGAGATTGGTGGCTGGTGTTACCTTTGGCTTTTCAACTGGAATTAATTAACTGCATGTCTGAATAAAGTCTTGCTGAAATGAGACCTTGAACTAGCTTGGCTTTGAAGACAAGGGACACCTCCTTTGTCCAGCCCAAATGCTGGGTGCTCATAGATGACTAAAAATCTTCATGGAGATGTCAGATGTCATTCCCCATAATGTGTAGAAGCCCCATACAGAATTCCAACCCAACTGTAATTAAGCAATTGACTCATCTGGGGGCATGCATATAAAGGTTGGTCACTTAGAGCTGAGTCCTCATGGCTGTATTAGATAGCTAGTGAAAGAAACCAAGGCATGTAGGAAGGTGTTTTTGTTTTTTTGAAAAAAACTTTTTTCCCCGATTTTTTAAAATTTTATTTTAATCGTTGTTCAAGTACACTTTTATGTCCTTTACTTCCATCCCAGCCCACCCACCCATCCCTCCCCACCACCCTCCCATTTCCACCCCCCTAGTTTTTGTCCATTTGTCCTTTATACTTGTTCCTGTATATCCTTCTCCTTTTCCCCTGAAATTCCCCTGAAATTCCTTCCCCTCTCCCCTCTGGTCACTGTCAGCCTGTTCTCTATTTCAGTGTCTTAGGTTATATTTTGCTTGTTTGTTTTGTTCACTAGGTTCCTGTTAAAGGTGAGATCATACGGTATTTGTCCTTCACTGTCTGGCTTATTTTGCTTAGCATACTGCTTTACAGGTCCATCCATGCTGTGGCAAAGGGTAGGAGCTCCTTTCCTTCTGCTGCATAGAATTTCATTGTGTAAATATACCATAGTTTTTTGATCCATTCATTTACTGATGGGCACCTAGGTTGCTTCCAGCACTTGGCTATTGTAAATTGGGCTGCTATGAACATTGGGGTACATAGGTTCTTTTGGATTGGTGTTTCAGGGTTCTTAGGATATAATCCCAGCAGTGGAATTGCTGGGTCAAAAGGCAGATCCATTTTTAGTTTTCTGAGAAAATTCCATATTGTTTTCCATAATGGTTGTACCAGTCTGCAATCCCACCAACAGTGCACTAGAGTTCCCTTTTCTCCACAGCCTCTCCAATACTTGTTTGTTGCTTTATGATATGACTTGAGGGGTGAGAGCCTCATGGAGCTCAACCCATACATAAGCAGCACTCTTTGACCCACTATGTAACATCCCTAGAGAATTTTGTTCAGACTCTGCAGATATCCAAAGAAAGACTAAAATTAAAGTGGGAAATTGTGCCTATTAAGGTTGATGAACCCCAAGAATCTTAGCCCCTTGATAATGCCCTCACAGGGTACATGTACAATACATATGAAATCTCAACTTGCAAATACTTACAGAAATGGGAAAATTTAACTAAAAATGATATCAACTCGAAATGGCCAATATGGGGAATTTTTGCACCTCCAAAATGATTTTTCTGTGACCTCAATTAGAAAAAGCCAGCTCTAAAATTAAATTGAATGAATGGAAAGCTTATTCTTATTGGAAATTAGAGGCTTCTGGGAGGTGCTCAGATAAAATATCTTCCCTACATGAAGTTAATAAGAAAGGTGTAGAGACAGTCTCTGAATTAAACAAGGCTCCCAAAGCCAATACATGCCAAGACCTCATTCTTCCGTTGTTCTACAGCTCCTCCACTATACCTTTTGCTCTCTGAGCTTCTTTGTGAAGGCATGTTCTCTCCCTTCTGTCTTCCTTCTCCTTCTATACCTCCTCCACTACCATTCCCTACTAACCTAGGGAGAAATGAAGATAGAAATTCAGAGAAAGATAATCCAGGAATTCTAGCAGTTCCTTTCAGAGGAAAGCTTGTCTCAGGTAGAGAGAAACCAGTGATTGTATACGTTCCTTGGACTAGAACAGAATTAAGAAATCTAACAAGAGATTTCCCCGACCTTTCCAGACCCTGATGGATTTGCAAAGGAATATGATTTAACTGTTAGAACATATGATCCTGGCTATTCTGATCTATTCCAATTAATATACCTGCTGGTTTCTGAAAGCAAGGCAACAGAACAGCTGAATAAGGTTTGCTGGCATACTCCTGTAGAGGATTTTTAAAAATGGTGATACAGACTGGCAAAAATGCAGGGAATTTGCTCCCCAGCTTTACCAAACTATACCTGAGATTTTACCCCAGAAAATGGACTGGACCAAGATCCAGCAATTTAAAAGAAAGCCTGATGAACCAGTACTTGATTTCTTTGAATGTTTTGAAAAAACTTTCAAACAATAATCAGGTCTGTCTCTAGATAGGTTTAAGGATCATTAGAATTATCCCTTACTAAATTTGGCATTTTTGGAAGGATTAGATGAAGAGCTTGTAACTAATGAAACAACATAAACTGGCAGACCATACATGTTGTTGAACTGGCTATTCTGGCTGATCAACTAACTAAAATTATTCAAAAGAGAGAAAAAAATAAAGCTGCCAAGATTATGAACTACAGCTCCAATAATTAAACAATCAAGTTAGATCTACTCAGAGGTCTCTTAGGAGACAGAGGAGTCTGTTTTTACTGTAAAAAGCCAGGTCACCATAAGAAGGATGTAGGAAACTGAAATGGGATTTACAAAAAGAAAACAAATAGAAGTGAGCATAGGGCTGCACCAAGAACTGAAGAGAGCATTTCTCCTTCTCCTTACTAATACTTTAGGAAAAATTGAAATTATCATAAAAGGGGAAATTACTAAGGTCCTTTTATAGATACTGGGGCTACTTTTTCTGTCCTTAACCCTACCCAACTAAGTTTCCCTCTGCCTTGGAGTAAAGTTTCTGTGCAAATAGTAGAACCAACAGATGACTTTTAAAATAAGAATATGTATTTTTTTAACAAGGGCATGTTATGGGACAACATATATATTTTACTGGGCAAATTGGCCCCAATTCACCTGATAGGGAGAAATTTTCTTGAAACCCATGATATGGGTTTCCTTTTCCTGGATGGGTAAGATACACTTAGAACGAAATGAATCAGATTCTGAACCAATTGGGAAAATAATGATTTTAAAGAAACTTTCTTTCACCAGAGGAAAATAATCTTGAAACTGAATGTGTGTTGCCAGATATTCTAATGCAACTTTGGGCCTTTTCCAGTAGAGATATTGGCAAGATCAAGCCAGCCACTCCTATTTAAAATAACTATTGATAATACTTTGCCTTTACCTAATATTTGCCAATATCCTTTGAGACCTGATGCACTAGCTGCAATTAAGCCCTTTATAGAAGATTGCTTAAAAAGGGGACTATAATTCCCTGTACAAGTCCCTGTAATTCTCCCATTCTTCCAGCAAGAAAACCAAAGGGAAAAGGTTAGAGATTTGTACAGGATCTCAGAGCTATAAATAAGATAATTATTCCCAGATATCCTGTGGTTCCAAATCTGCATACATTATTATCACCCATTCCTGTGGACTTCCAATATTTTTCAGTAACAGATTTATGTGGTGCTCTTTTCAGCATTCCAGTAGGAAAAGACAGTCAATGTTTCTTTGTCTTCACCTGAGAAGATCACCAATTTACTTAGATAGTAATGTCCCAGGGATATACAGAAAGTACCTATTTAATATACAGTAGAAATTGTGGATATTAAAAGATAATTTACATGTTAAATTTCCTAGAGATTCTACTCCAATCTAATATGTGGATAATTTACTTTTATGCTCTTATGGGGGTATCCAACATTTTGGCATCTCTGGGCCACACTGGAAGAAGAAGAGTTATCTTGGGCCACATATTAAATACATTGCAACATGTTATCACACAAAAAAATAATCTCAAAATGTTTTAAGTAAATTTATGATTTTGTGTTGGGCCAGATTCATAGCCATCCTGCACCACATGTGGCCTGCGGGCCACATTGGACACCCCTGTGTCTAGGATATTATAAGACTCCCAAGAGGACACAATTTACTCATTAAAACAGCTAGCTATAAAAGGACATAAGGTCTCAAAGGAGAAACTTCTCCAGTTTTGCTTACTTCAAGCAAAATACCTTGGCCATCTCATATCTGAAGATAGGCTGCTGATTAACCCTGAAAGCTTCAGATGAATTCTATCTTTCCTTTTTCCAAAAATAAGAAAACAGTTTATAGGATCCCCAAGTGACAGAATATTGTCAACATTGGGTTCCAAATTTTTCATTAATAGCTCAGCTTCTATAAGCCCTATTAAATTCAGATCAACTGATCTAATTCAGTGGAATCCTGAAGGGAAGCAAGTTGTAGAGGCTGTAAAGAAAGTATTTTCTAAAGCTCCTGCTCTGGGACATTCTAATTATAAAGTTCTCTTCTTCCTTTTCACCATGAAAATAAAGGAAGTACTTTAGTAGTTCTAACTCAGAAACATGGAGATTGTCATAGACCTATAGGATCAGCAACTAGACTCAGTAGCAAAAGGTTTCCCTCCCTGTATGAAGACCATGTCTGCTACAGCCTTTTATGTAAATAGACAGAAGAGACAGTTATGGTTCTCCTTTCACCATTAATTCCTCATTCTCTTGAATCTTTAATGAATTTTCATCAAACTCAACACTTCTGTTAGTTGATTGGCCTATTATGAAGTACCCCTACTCCCTGCACCTAGTACTACTTTAATTTAGTGTAATCATCTTAATCCTGCAACTTTGTTACCCTCTTTACAGGATGAAGACACCCACAATTGTGTTTTGTTTACTGAACACCTTCTTTGTTCCTAGGAAAGGTTTGTAGGAAACTCCTATTGATAATGCTGACTTAATTTGGTTTACAGATGGATCTTATCTGAAAGATGAACAGGGATATTCAGTAACTCTCATGGTGGACATAGTTGAGAGCTCTATCTATCTGAACTAAATCTATCCAGTAAGCTGAATTCATTGCTTTAACTTGGGCTTGTCAATTGGCCAAAGATTAAGTAGCCAATATTTACACTGAGAGTCACTGTGCATTTGGTATAGCTCATGACTTTGGAATGTTATGGAAAGGCAATCCTTCTCAGGAAAGCCCATTAAAAAATAGAAAATTAGTTGCAGAATTATTAGATGGTATACAGCAAACAAAGCAATTGGCAATTATCAAAATTCCAGTGCATTCTAAAGCTACCACCATGGAATCGAAAGGAAGTCATTTCACCAATGCTGCAGCTAGGCAGACAACATTGAACAGTCAAGTTATCCAGGCCCAAGAATGTTTTTTGCTTTCTAATAAATCAATAAAAGATTATCTTTTACAGTTTCAACAGACAATATGAAGAAAGAAAAGAAGATATGGCAACAAAAAGGGGGAAACTTTGACCCAACTCCCTGTACTTCAACATGTACATTTGCTAACACACTGGGGTCCTAAAAAGATGATTTCACAGAGTAAAGAATATTCTGAAAACCTTCTCCTACTGTAGCTCATAAATTGTTCAGCAAATGTTCTATCTGTCAAAAATATAACCCAGGAAACCACTCCATGGATCCCAAAGACATTTTTCATTTTCTTTAGGTCCATCTGAGGATAAAATCCAATAGCTACCATGATAGGGATACAAATATATATTAGTTATAATTTATATGTTTTATCACTGGGTTGAGGCATTCCCTTGTGGGAGAGCAATAGCCTTAATGCTTGGTAAATTCTTATTAGAAAAAAACAATTCCCAGTGGGGAATTCCCTCTGAATTACATAGTGACTGAGGGACTAATTTCATGGGACAAATAAAATCCATCTGTAACATTTGGCCTATTCTACAGTATTTTTATTATGCCTGTCATCCCAGTCCTCTGGATTGGTGAAATGTACTAATGGTACAATCGAAATTCAACTAGCCAAGATTTCAGAAGCTTTTCATTTCCCCTAGACAAAACTGTCCCTATAGTACCCCTCAACCTGAGACCTCCTCCTTTTGGTAAGCATAAGCTTTCTCTTTATAAAATAGTCACTGGCCACCCTTTGCATCTGGATGAAGGGGCATATGAGTCAACTTTGCTAAAAGGAGACATGCACACTATTGTTGAGGGCTTATTAGCCAGCTTAAAGAAATCGGTAAATTAGTAACTGATTCATTTCATAGTGCGCTCCTGGGAGATGAAGATTTCAAAGATCATGGCTTACAACTAGATTTGGTCTATTGGAGAAGATACCAAATAAGACTCTCCAACCTTATTGGAGGGGACCTTACCAGGTATTAATTACTAAGTAACCCATGTGCAACCAGACTCAAAGGAATTAACTAGTGGATTCACATTTCTCATTTTAAAAATGTGCCTGACTGTGAATAGATATCTACTCCTATCTGACACTCCCCTTCATCTACAGCAGAGATAAAAGACTTCAATGATGAGAAGCCCCTGACCACAAAAGCAGACAGCTATCATTAGACACCAATAAGACTTCTATGCTCACAAATTGATACTACTCAAACCTTGTTCTTTTTTTTGGGGGGGGCGGTGATAGAAACAGATATTTCATGCAAATGGAAAGGAAAAAAAAGCTAGGGTAGCCATAGTTACTGTATTCTGCCATGTATAATGTGCACGTTTTTGCCCAAATTTTTCAGGGTAAAATAAGTACATGCATTATACATGGATAGTACTAATTTTGTACCTATATAAAAGTTTTTAATTCTTTTGTTTATGCTTATGCATTAATAGTGTAATTCTAGAAAGCAATAATGATATCCATAAGCAAAGTAATACCCTGGAATACAATAATCATTTTTGCTCCTAAATATAAATAAATAACTGGATTAAAAAATTAAAATGAAAGGTTTTTTCCTGAAAGTTTGGGCCAAAAACATGGGTGTGCATTATACATGGCCAAATACAGTATATCCAGTAAAATAGACTTTGAAACCAAGGCAAAAGACAAAGAAGGACACTTCACAATGAAAAAGGAAACAGTTCAACAAGAGTATATAACCCTAGTAAACATTTAGTCACCCAACATAGGAGCACCTAAATATGTGAAGCAAATCTTTTTTTAAAAATATATTTTATTGATTATGCTATTACAGTTGTCCCATTTCCCCCCCTTCATTCTCCTCTGCCCTGCGCACCCCCTCCTACATGCCTTCCCCCGCTTTAGTTCATGTCCACGGATCATACATACAAGTTCTTTGGCTTCTACATTTCCTACACTATTCTTAGCCTCCCCTGTCTATTTTCTACCTATCATTTATGCTACTTATTCTCTGTACCTTTCCCCCTCTCTCAGCTGCTGATAACCCTCCATGTGATCTCCATTTCTATGATTCTGTTCCATTTCTAGTTGTTTGCTTAGTTTGTTTATGTTTTTGTTTTTTCTTAGGTTTGGTTGTTAATAGCTGTGAGTTTGTTGTCATTTTACTGTTCATATTTTTGGTCTTCTTTTCCTAAGTCCCTTTAACATTCCACATAATAAGGGCTTGGTGTTGATGAACTCCTTTAACTTGACCTTGTCTGGGAAGCACTTTATCTGGCTTTCCATTCTAAATGAAAGCTTTGCTGGATAGAGTAATCTTGGATGTATGTCTTTGCCTTTCATGACTTTTGCTACTTCTTTTCAGCCCCTTCTTGACTGCAAAGTTTCTTTTGAGAAATAAGCTGATAGGCTTATGGGAACTTCTTTGTAGGTAACTCACTCCTTTTCTCTTGCTGCTTTTAAAATTCTCTCTTTTACATTTGGCATTTTCATTATGATGTGCTTTGGTGTTTTCCTCCTTGGGTACAACTTCTTTGGGATTCTCTGAGCCTCCTGGACTTCCTGAAAGTCTATTTCCTTTGCCAGATTGGGGATGTTATCCTTCATTATTTTTTTCAAATAAGTTTTCAATTTGTTGCTCTTCCTCTTCTCCTTTAACACCCCTATGATTTGGACATTGGAACATTTAAAGATGTCCTGCAGGTTCATCAGCTTCTCCTCAATTTTTTGAATTCTTGTTTCTTCATTCTGTTCTGGTTGAATGTTTATTTCTTCCTTCTGCTCCAAACATTTAATTTGAGTCCCAGTTTCCTTCCCTTCATGGTCGGTCCCCCTTGTTTCACCCTTCACAGCTTTCACTTTTTCTACTATTTTGCAACCATACTCAACCAATTCTGTGAGCATTCTGATTACCAGTGTTTTGAATTGTGCATGTGATAGGTTGGCTATGTCTTCATTGCTTAGTTGTATTTTTTTCTGGAGCTTTGATCTGTTCCTTCATTTGGGCCTTTTTTTTTTTTTAATCTCCGAGGGGCTGTTACATAGTAACGATCAGAGCCTTAGGTATTCACCAGGGTGGGGCAACCCAGGTCACTGTGCTATGATGCTATATGTGGGGAAGGAGTCCGAGAGGGAACAGTGCCACTTGTTCCACTCTCTGCTAGTTTTCAGCACTTTCCCCGCTACCCCCAATCAAATTGGGCCCTTCTGGTGCTGATTCCCAAGTGGGTGGGTTTGTGTATATTTCTAGGACCCTGTGGGTCTCTCCAACGAACTCTCCTGTGAGGTTGGGAGTTTCTTCCACTGCTCCCTAAACCCCACAGGTGTTTTTAGTCAGAGGCCTTGAGGCTTTATTTCCCTGTACTGGAACCCTGGGTTTCATGTTCTATCTCACTACCTAGTTGTTCCTCATGATTTATCCTGCACACAAATGTGGGACTGACTAGTCCACAAGCTACTGCCTCACCAGATCTGCCAGCCACCACCTTGCCCACCCCAGTCCCCCAGCCACTGCCTTGCCGTGAGTCCTATCTGCCATGGCTACCCATCTCTGCCCCTGCTACCAGTCTGGATGAATATTTCTTCTTTAACTCCTTGGTTGTTGGACTTCCATACAGTTCAATTTTCTGTCAGCTCTGGTTGTTTTTGTTTTTAAATTTGTTGTTGTCCATCTTTTGATCGTGTGAGGAGGCACAGTGTGTCTACCTACTCCTCCATCTTGGCTGGAAATCTGAAGCAAATCTTGATTCAAAGCCTTGTTCTTATATCACCTAATTGTTATTGATTGAATGCACATAAAATTATTTTTTATATTGTTATTGTCCTCCTTATGGATTCCCAATGAAAATGAAACATTTAACTTGGGAATTTACTAATCATTCCCACCTACTAAATAATGATAATCTAATTATCACTTATGATAATAAAGTTAGTGCTTTTTTGGTTACACATTGGTCTTCTCCTACTATCAATACAAGATTTAGTACATTTTTTTCTGGATATTTCTATTATAAAGGACCCATCTTACACAAATACCTTCAAGGACACCTCTCTGATAATTCCCCTAGTAGAATTATATATATAAAATCTAGATGAGTATTGTAGGAATGGATGAGGAAAAGCTAAGAAAAATACCTAGATATGATGGGAAAAGGTTTGCAGTGACGTGCCCTATCTGTAATAATATATCTTGTCCTTGGACTCACCAGTCATGCTCTTATGGCTGGATGTCTGTGAAACAAGAAAAAAATCAAATGGTTCCCATTTCAAAAATTATTTGGATTACTTGGTGGGTAGATAATGTCTGTAACTACCACATCTTCCTTGTGCCCTGGATGCTTGTTGAAAGCCCCACAGAATACTCAAACTCTAGTTCATTTGGTTACCTCTACCCATTTAACTATGGCATAGGAAACTCAACATTTTTTTGTCCATTCTGTAAACCCCAGCTGCTCCCTAGCTACAGCTACCCAATAGCAACAACATTCCTAATATTCTGGGGCAAGCTGACCTTTCAGTTAATGAAGAATGTCATTCATTAGAAAAAGACTCTTCATCTAAAATAGGTCATATGGAAGAAATACTGTTTTTTAAAAAAGAAAAATGGGTGGCATAGTAGCATGGAAAAACAATAAAGCCTTAGCTCAATGGATAGAACAGATGATAAACTATGAAAAGTCATGCACAAACCCAACAATGAAAACATGCCTGTACTCTAACTCAACAGGGCCTATTGTTGATACTAATCCAAATGGAATTTCAAATAGCTATGAAACAATGACCAACTATAAAGGGTGCAGAAGCCCAGGCCAGACATTTATGGGACTGATAAGGTTCCCCTGGATTTTGGAAAAATTTGGGTGGAAAATGCAATCTATGACATTTGTCTTAAAAGCCCAGTCACCTCAGTTAGAGCCTAAACTTAAATTTTCAGTAGTTCAACTGGCTGGCATAAGAACCATTCTCAATAACACTAGAACACTGACAATGGGAAGTAAATGGGCCATATTTAAAAATACTAAACTATGGGAACACTTCTCACTATTTGATTGTAGAAATTGAAAAGGTGAATGATCATGCCCACAATCTATGGAATAATGAATTCAGCCAATACTGGCCTATTGTATCTACCCCAAGAAATAATTATATGATATATGAAAAAAGGGTATTTTTGTTGGGAAGTGTTAGAAAGTGTTTCTCTTATACCATGTGATTTTTATTGTAATAACACCAAGTTTACATTAAATGCTACTGGAATATCATGTAATACTGAAATTATATGCAAAATAACTTCACCTGAGGTTAATAAAACCTATGATAATATTGATACTGAAAATACATGTATTGAGAAATTAAACTTAATCCTCCCCATGAAATTATTTCCATGGAAACTAACTGGCCAGAGGAAAAATTAGAGCTTCTGGATAATAAAATAGTAGAGAGTCTTAATTCATCTGACCAAACAAATCATAAGATACAAGTGACAGTAGATGGAGGAAACCCTGTTATTAGGTTAATAAAAAATTATGATAATAAATGCAAAGTGTTTTTGGTTGGCTAAGATGCTTGTTCCCCTCAGACTCTTCCATATCTAGTATTAGACATTTTCGATTTTTTATTGGTGTTACTCATTTAATACTGTTACTCTTGTTTCTAGTACATAAATGTTATACTAGATGCAGAAGAACAAAACTTAAGACAAGCAGGAACAAAACAAAACAAAACTTGGATCATGGTAGCTCAAAAATGAGAAATTATCCAGAATATTTTTTAACAAGGACCTATAGGATCTGATTGCCTCCCATTCACCTGCCTTTTTCTTTTAAATAACAATAATAATTTTACCTTGAATGCCATTTGAGTTTATGATCTTGTCCCATTCCCAGCAGCCCACCCTGTTCAGCAAGACAAATGCTGACTCTGAGACTATCTAGGAATGAGCCTTCCTAGCACTGTGGGACTTCATTATCCAACCAAAAGGTTGGCCATCAGTGCATCCTTTGGATTGATTTATGACCAAAAGGGGGACATGTGGGCAAAAAGGGGCCATATACTAAACTTGACAAGCTCAGGGGAGGTCTTTGAGGAAGTCTTACAAACTCAGTGACCTAAAGTAACCACAAAGGATGGTCTGAAATGAAAACTTATTAACTAAAAGCAGTTCATGTCAGGTAGCCATGTCCCTGACTATTGTCAATCTTTATCTTTATTAAGCTTGTTTATTACCTTTTTGCAGCTATGATAAAATACCTCTGAAATATCAAAATACTTCCCTTTTCCTGAACCCCTCAAAGCACAAATCCCCTCACTGTTGTTATTATGTTAATTGTTGACTGTTAACTATCCTGTACCCAGCTATGTAAAAGAAGTATGTGTCTATCATATTACATCTTATCCAATCCCAGAGGTTTCTCCACTTTGCTTTTTCCCACCTTCATGATCTATTTCCAATGGATTTCATGTAACCCACTTACATCCTCTATTTTGATTGTAATGTATAAAGCAGGGTGCAGAACTGCCACTTTTCTGGAGGATTTTCTCAATTCATTGACATTTTCTTTCCTGGCAATCATTAGTTTAGCTCAAATAAGCTAAAAGAAGTTCTCTACAGGTCTGAATGTTTCTTATGTTGATAATAGGCAAAAAATTATATTTAAGGATATAGTAATTGAGATATTTTCAAAATTGATTAGGATAAACATCAAGCCACAGATCCAAGACGCTTCACAGAGCCCAGGCAGGACAAATAAAATGAGGCAACAAAAAGTAATACTACAAAAACCAATGCAACTGGTATTAATAAACCCAGAAATTATATATAATATATTTACTTGTTTTAATTTTGTTATGCAGCAAAATTCCCAATGATGAAGGAAAAACTTACATAAGTCAGATTGAAAGTCATTAAAACTCAAATTGGCATTACTGTTACAGAAAACACCGCCCCCCCCCACCCCGCCGCCTAGGGGTCTTTTGTTACTCTAGGTTCTTTATGCCCACTGCCGGATTAAGAACTGTGATTCTCAATGCCAGAGGTTGGTAAAAAGGAAAGGAACTATTTAATTAAAAATTATACAGGTTTAGAATAATGGTAGAATTCTGCTGTTAAATCTCACTCTTTGGAAACAAAGATACATGCACCAACACAAAGTCCTACCCTCCCCCTTTCCAAGTCAGGCTAGTCTCAGAGCATGCCAGTCAGAAGTACCACCTTCCAGAAGAAAAAAACAGAAATCTGTAGCTCACTTCTCCTGGTTCCTCCCAGTAATCCATGTTCAGCTGGGCAGGTCTCCCTCAATTCCTAGCACTATCAGCTGTGTTGCCGCGATCTCCAGTTCATAATCCAAAACCATGTGGCATCTCCTCATGGCCACTGGGTAAGAGTCCTTTCACCCTCTATTGACCCTGCAAGGGTCCCAAACTGTCCTGCACTGTCCCCTATTGTCTCCATTGCACATGGCAGCCTGACTTTTTGTTTAAATCCCAGCCTGGATCCGCCTCCAAAACCCCATTTCCAACTCCTTCCACAATTGGCTACACTTGCTAGCACTCCCATATTTTTCTGCCTTTCTTGGTTGCCATCGTTAGTCAGGGCAAGCATGGCCCCATGGTGTGGAACCACCTCCAAGTTCTCACGTAGGCATTGTAAATCGATGGGGGAACTATATCACAGGTCAAAGTCATGCCCCATCTCCCTGGCCCAGGCAGACTTTGAAGCTAGCTTGCTGTTACTGATATGCAAAATAATTCTCAATCCCTGTGCTGCTGCTTTTCCCAGCCCCCAAACCAGGCTTGTGGTGGGGTTTGGGGCTTCTCAGCCTATACCTTGTTCTGAGCCTCATTCCACACCCGTTATCAAGCCATGAATCCAAGAAGCCTTACAGGACAAACAAAATGAGGCAACAAAAAATAATACTACAAAAACCAAATGCAATTCGTATAAACAGACCCAGAAATGATATATGATATCTTTACTTGGTTTAATTTTGTTATGCAGCAAAATTCCCAATGATGAAGGAAAGATTTATAATAAGTCAGATCAAAGATCATTAGAATTCAAATTGGCATTACCAACCCTGCTCCTGTTACAGAGCTCACCAAAACTGTAAGCAAGTTGACTGGAGCCCATCCACATAGTGCCTTGGTGAAAGACCCAACAATTAATGCTGGAAGGTGCAGATCTTTATTTACAACATTCCAACCTTGGTGGGGGGTGGGGCATCAGAGCACCTCAGCTCAGAGCTCTCCCTTCCCATAAGACCCAGCACTTCCCATGCTCCCCACCAGGCTACCAGCCAAAAGCTCTGAAAATTTTCCATGTCCTTAAGCCAGTAGCACAAACAGTTCTCCAAGTCTCTCTGGATTAAAGCTGCCATTCTCACTCAGCAGCTCTCTCCTTCAGGATCTGGGATACGTGTCATCAGCCTCCATTTAATAGTCCAGAAAAGCATGTGCCATGTTTCTCTGAATCATAGTGAATGAAACTTAGGAAAAACACAAGTCTTAATAATCCAGGTAAAAATCTAGGTGTAGCAGGACAGGCTCTTGCAAGGTAGACCTTTGCAGCTCCTCAGGCTGCATGGCATCCTCCCTCATTATACATTCCACATGGTAGAAACCCTCCTCTCCTTTCTAAATCGTGGGGCTAAGGGGGCTCCCAAGCTCCATGGGCAAGAGGCCCTGCATGGCTGCCACGCTTGAGTTTAAAATTTAAATCCTCACCCTCCTCCTCCATAACCCCATTTCTGACTCCTCCCATAATCAGCTACCTCTGCCATCCCTGACATATCTTCTGCCTTTCTCAGCTGCCATTGTTAGTCTGGGCAGACTTGGCCCCATGACATAGGGGAAGTGCTTTCCTACTTCTCTCACAGGCAGGCACTGTAACTGGGGAACAACCTCCCAGTTAGATCACAGGTTAAAGTCATGTCCATCTCCCTGGCTCAGAGCAGACAAACTATTTAGCATGACTATATAGTCAGCTAGCTCTTATGGATGTGCAAAGTAACTCTCAATGTCTGTCCTCTCCTTCTCCCTCCCTGAAACCAGGTTAGTGGGGACTTCCTTCTTCTGGGGCTTCTCAGCCTACACCTGTTCTGAACCTCATTCCACACCCATTACACTCCCCCTCTCCAAAAATTACTGTCTCCAAGAAGGCTTCCTCTTTGCCTGGCTTTAGGCTTCTTTCCCCTATTGAGGATACCAATTCAGAGAGCTACTCAGAAGTCACCAGTAAGATGCCTTAATAAAATGAATTAAACAAAAAATAAAATGCTGTGCAGTTCCTCAAAGCTCTCCCAGGAGGAGACAATGCCTTTGGTTTGAGCATGGGGGTCAAGAGTAGTATCAGACAAGCTCTGTCCAAAAGTTACTACTTTTCCCACACCTTCTAGAAGTGGGTACAATGATATATCTGCTATCGCTGTAAGAAATTTTATGAGTTTATTTGAGCCAAACTTATATACGAATTTTTAGGCATTTATTTCAGCCAAATTGATGACAAATGCCAGGAAGCAAAATCTGGATTGAGAAAATGCTCCAGAGAATGGCAGTTTTGCACATTATTTTGTACATTACAGTCAAAGGAGGAGGCATAAGAGGTTACATAAAATCCACTAGTGATGGATTAGGGAGGTGGAAGAAAGCAGAGTGGAGAAATTTCTATGACTGGATAAAAAGTAAAAGGAATAGACAGTACTTTTACAGAGGTAAAAATACATAGTTAACAGTTAACAATTAATATAACAGTAACAATGAAGGGCTCTGTAGTCTCCTGCTTTGGTGGGAGATTGTGCCCTGAGGGGCCTGAAAAAAGGAAATTACACTGACATTCCAAAGGTATGTTATCATAGATGCAAAAAGATAATAGATGGGCTCACTTAAGGTAAAGATTGACCTTTGGCAGGAGAGATACCTGCATAGGACATGACTACTCACCACGACTTGATTTTTTTAAAAAATTGTTTTTTAACTTTAAAATAAATTGTTCTTCAAGTACAGTTGTCTCCATTTCCCCCCATCACTACCCCCCACCCCAGCCATCCCCACTTCCCACCCTCCATGGTACCCCACCTTTGGATTTGTCCATGTGTTCTTTATAGATGTTCCTGAAAAACCTTCCCCCTTTCTTCCCCATTATCCCCTCCCACCTCCCCTCTGATTACTGTCACTTTATTCTTAATTTCAATGTCTCTGGTTATATTTTCCTTGCTTATTTGTTTTGTTGATTAGGTTCCACTTATAGGTGAGATCTTATGGTATTTGTCTTTCACTGCCTGGCTTATTTCACTTAGCATAATGCTGTCCAGTTCCATTTATGCTGTGGCAAAGGGTACGAGCTCCCTCTTTCTTTCTGCTGCATGGTATTCCATTGTGTAAATGTACCATAGTTTTGTGATCCACTCATTTACTGATGGGCACTTAGACTGCTTCCAGCACTTGGCTATTATAAATTGTGCTGCTATGAACATTGGGGTGCATAGGTTCTTTTGAATTGGTGTTTCAGGGTTCTTAGGGTATAATCCCAGCAGTGGAATTGCTGGGTCAAAAGGCAGTTCCACTTTTAGTTTTCTGAGGAAATGCCAGTGTTTTCCACAGTGTCTGCACCAGTCTGCATTCCCACCAACAGTGCACTAGGGTTTCCTTTTCTCCACATCCTCTCCAACACTTTGTTGCTTTGTTTATGATGGCCATTCTGACAGGTGTGCAGTGGTATCTCATTGTGGTTTTAATTTGCATCTCTCTGATGGTGAGTGATGTTGAGTATCTTTTCATGTCTCTGGGCCCTCTGTATGTCCTCCCTGGAGAAGTGTCTGTTCAAGTCCTTTGCCCGTTTTTTAATTGGGTTGTTTGTCTTCCTGGAGTGGAGTTCACCATGACTCACTTTTAGTTAGGAAGTTTTCATTTTAGACCATCCTATGTGGTTACTTTAGGTTTCTGAATTTGTAAGACCCACCACGCAGGACTCCACTGAGCTTGTTGGATTTAGTATGTGACCCTTTTAAAAAATATATATATTTATTGATTTTAGAGTGAGAGAGAAAAGAAGAGAGAAAAAGAAACATCAATTTGTTTTTCCACTTATTTATGCATTCATTGGTTAATTTTTATATGTGCCCTCACCAGGGATCCAATCTGCAACCTTGGCATATCAGAACGACATTCTAACCAACTGAGTTACCTGAAAGGCAGTGTGAGGATGAAATGGGTGATGAAATCATGAACCTGCTCAAAGCCTCCTTGCACATGGCACTCAGTAATGTAAGCATTTCTGTCATCAATCCCAAAGTTGAGTGTCATGAGGGTAGTGGGTATAAGTAAGCTCTGCAAGGACAAGCACAACTCATGGTGATTGCACAGCCAAATCTCCACTCCTCTGTCAAACTGAGGAAATGTTTCTTACCAGTGAGTTTGGGTTCTTGTCTTCTGATATCACAGACATAGTTCTGCCAGGGCTTAACTCAATTAGATGGGGGAATTTGTTCTGGTAGGACCTGATTCAGTGGAGCAATTTGGGGGAACATTTTATTCTACCTGTTTCAAGTTCATTGTATTTTCTTCACCATAAATTCAGCTGCTGTCAGAGAACCAGAGATGAGTGTGTGCTAGAATCACCTTATGATTTACTTCTAGATAAATGTACACATCATGAACATTAACCATGATTTCCTTTTTTTCTATTTTTCTATATAATAAGGACATACAATGGAACCTGGGTTCTCAAACTTTCAGAATTTGTTCCAGAAGGCTGTTCAAGAAGCAATTTGTTCAAAAACTGAGTCATTTGAGTGACTGATTATACAGGTATCAGCATGAAAGTATTGTCGAGTTGAGAGCCAAAGTTTTCTTTGACAACCAAGACATTTTCTTCCATGAACAACTTGGTGGAGAACTGAATTATTCAAGATGGGAGATGTTTGCCAACCAAGGTTTAACTGTATTTCCTTTTGGGAATTAATCATGTTGAAGGCTGAATTTTCCCTTTCAGCATGACAACTTTTGTTTTTAGCCACTTTAAAAGGGAAGTATTCTGAAAATGCACTGCCTACTGCTTCTCTGAGTATGAATTTAATTTGCCTTGGGGACTTATGGTTATTATGAATGTAATCTCATGCCATCCTGGGATATACTGAATGTTCAGATTATCTGCCTGCTCTCTCTGATCCTTAGTGGCACTGACTTCAGTCTCTGTCAGGATATTTCAGTTAAGACAGAAAAGCCAAAGTAGGAATTGTGGTTCAGAGGTAGGGTTGGCCTGTTGCAGCTTGGCCAGGCTTCTCTGCATCTCCCCCAGGCTCCATATTTTCTGAACTGCTCTGTTCCCAGGCAGGCCCTGCCCTGTAATGACTAAAAGGCTCCTGTGGCCCATCTCTGTATCCTGTCTTACCTGGTGGTTGCATGGGCAATAGTCCCTTTCCCAACTGAGTCTTTGTGTCTCTTTCCTAGAAGCCCTGGTAACATTGAGTGGCCAGGCATGAACTTGTCACTTATGTCAGGGACCATGATGCTGGGAATAACCATCACAAACCCCTTAGCAGGCAGGGTGGTCCCCTAAAAAAATAGAGGACAGGATGGTCCCCAAAATAAATCAGGGTTTTACCAGAGAGGGGCAATAAGGACAACCTAACCTGTTATAAATCTATCTATAAGCTTGCTGTGATGCCCCACCTGGGATGGTGTGGATACAGACTATTCTCTAAAAAAGCAGTCCTGCCATGATTTCCCACAGCACCTAGAGGTACACAAGTATATCTTTTCCAGTGAGTTGGTGTTCTCTGCATTCAGACTACCTCAGATCGGCACCTGGGAATCCCCTCAGCCCTCCGCCCCACCACCCCGTCCCTATCCCTGAGGAAGAAGAATAAATGCCATCCCTAGAAAGAGCCATTCCAAGCTCCTGCTTTGGAGGCAGCGGTAGGTTCAGGCCTTGTAGGAGCTGAATCAGCCTTTCACATCTCACCTCTCATGGCACCAGTTCAATGTGTCTTCCGTTTCTCTGTCTAGTGAAGGACATGGAAAATCTCATCCACCCACATCTAGTATAAGGACAACCTGGGTGATGGGATGTCTTACACACAAGCCTGTGCTTCTCCTATATGTAGTCTGTGATGTTGATTTAGCTACCTAAAGATATTTTTGTGTCCTCATTCTAACCTAAATTCTAGATAAGAAAGATGACTGGAATGTTCTTGCCCATGCGTCCAATCTGGCAACTACTGACCATGTGCAGCTACTGATTATTTGAACTGTGGCTACTGCCATGAAGGAACTGAATATCCTATTCTATTCTGTTTGTTCTATTGTATTCTATTTTATTCTCATCTATTCTATTGTCTTTATTTAAATTTAAATAGCCACATGTGACTAGTGCTTATTGGACAGCAGATGATGGATTTTTTTAAGTGGTCTCTTTTGACTGAATAGGTCCCTTCCAGTTTTGTTCTTAGGATTATATTCAGCAACAAAGAATAGTATTATTTGATCAAAAACATCACCACTAACAAAGGAGAATGAGCAAAGTAAAGCTTTATTTGAACTGCCCTACAGATCATTCTGAGGCCCTGGTCACTGTCCAAGTTTACATCTAAGTCATTTTATAAATAACACCATAACTACAGTCTGCCAAGTCTACCACAAATGTGACAGGCACTGGTGCATGGTTCTCTGTGGTTAACACTGCAACAACAGACCATAACCCAGTATATGTGTGTGCTATAGCCTATGGCCACCCTGTTGGGTGTTACAGGGGCAATCGCCTAATCACCTGACAGGCCAGTGCAGCTACAGTCTACAGTAAGTGTTCAGCACCCCACAAACCCCTTGAACACCTACACACGTGCAAGGCACCATAGACTGTGAGATAAAGACAAGGATAACCTTTCTTTGTCCTCAAGGATCTAACTCAGTAGGCTACCTTCCCCTGCATCACACACCATCAACCCTGGCATGCTTGGATAATAAAGAAACACTTTGTGGCTTGATAATTTACATCATCTTGCTAACCTTCAGAGGACTTAAGGCACATTGAAAGAAAGAAACTTGGTTCAGAGCTCCAGCTCTCATCACTGGACATATATGGTTCTTATGCCCCAAGTACAGAATGAAGAACAGAGTTTGCAAGGACCTGGTTATAGCCAGATTAGTGCTCTAAGTTACCTTAGTTTTCACTGGCTGCCCTGAACTTCCCCACAAGAGGCATCCAAAGTAGAGAAGGAGAAATCCTTCCAGATCACAGCTTGGAGAAACAGAACATATGACTGGAGTAGCTTTAGAATTTAAAGGTAAGGAACTTCATGTTATCAATTTACAAGTTGAGTTTCATTGTACACAAACCAAAGGAAGTAGAAATATACACCAAAAAAAGATGTTGCAGGCCTGAGTGTTCTCAAGATAGCACTGTTTAAACTGAGGTACCAACACTTCCAATTCAGATTTCCAAATATGGCAAACAATCATTAAAAGTGCACCCTCCAATCCCCTCCACGTTTCTCCACAAGCAAAGGCAGAAAAGAATGTTTTCATAACTTTAAATGTTATGAAGTGCGTGTACAAGCAAATCCATACATTCCACACGTGGACTTGCATGTTATTCTTCAAAAATATAAAAGTATAAAAATAAAATCTCTGCCTTTTGTATCTAGAAACATCTGGAAAAAACATGACTCCTTCCAGTTCTCAGTCATCTGAGTAGACATACTCTGCCAGATGTTTCACCTTCCTGTGATGTCTGGAGAGGACACAGAAACAGACGACAGGGACTCTTCACTCCAGGAAACCAAATTCAAGACAAGTAGAACAAACACCAACCACATATGACAGTATCCCTGAATGGGTTCTCCAACAGAAAGAAGGAAGAAGGTTTAGCATGATCTTTACATTTGAGGCAGTGTGGATTATGTGCTAGGAGGGGAATGCTCTGGGATGTCTGAAAAGAAGCTAAATGAGAGCTATGTTCTAGAAGGACAAGTTAGGGGCCTGGGTACTGTGTCTTGGTCACAGCCCATCACTGACCAGCAGCCCTCTTGTCTATGTGTTTCTGGTAGGCACTCAGTATTTCCGCAATTATGCTGGGGTCCTCCAGAGTGGTGGTGTCACCCAGATCCTGAGCTCTGCCTGTGATTATCTTCCTCAGGAGCCTCCGCATGACTTTTCCAGACCGAGTTTTTGGAAGGCGTTTCACTATCTGGCAAAGAAGAGGTGCAACATTAAAATCTGGAAAGATGCTTAGATTCCCAACCAGCATCTGACTGCATTGAAATAAGAAGGGCTCTTTCCCAGGGGATTGTGGGGCCCACATGACTCTGGTTTCATCCTCCTACAATCTGGACCTAAAGCTGTAATCAACCAAAATGGCAGAATCAACTATGAATCATGCTGAAGCCTCCACCAGGCCAGGGTTCACCTCACTGCCAATACCCATTTCTCCCATTGGCTACATTACTGAGGGTCTTCAGGTGGCAACAGAACCAAGCATGTGCCACAGCACCTCATTTCCACCCCCAGGCCTGGGTCTGGGTTGGTTTTGTCTTACATATGAGATGAGAGTTACTTAAGAGAAAAACCACTGTCTTGCTTGGTGTTTGAAAATTTAGCATTTTACATTTTCAAAAAGCCACGACGCATTCAAAGTCAGTGGTTATACATTAGGAGCTGTGTTGGGGCACTTTAATAGTGATCTGTCTTTCAAAAGAGTACAGTTCACCTAAGGAGAGTTCAGGTCTCTCTTAGAAACTCTGGTTCCAAGACCAACAGTTTGACCTTGTGACACACCAGGTGAGGCTTCAGAGGACCACGTCCAGTCAAAAGAACACCACGGGAGAAATGTAAATAAAGGAATGAAAAGCTAACACAGCTGAAAGGCTGGCTCAATTCTTCCACTAAACTACTCCAACACATGCTCCCTCAGATAGGATCTGGCAGCATCTCCTCTGCTGGCACAGGAAAAGGTGTCAGAAGCTACACAGGGGCTGAAGAACTCTGATACTTTACACAGGTTTCTCTATTTAAAAACTCCTTATGTTGGCCTCCATGTGCCAAAATAAGGGTACCTAATGTGGACCAGCACTACCCGCTGAACAGGTAAGCTGTGAAACTTCTGTTGCTATGTCTCCCTGCCCCTCTCCCTCTTTTTCTGACAATACAGCCATCTGCCACCCTCATCTACCACCCAGGAAACCAAACAGCTAGTGCTAGTTTTGCTGTGATGCGAATTATGGGAAGTGGAGAAGAAGGTGTAAGATGAGCAGTGCAGTTGAACCAGAGGCAGAAGTGCACTTACCAGGATCTGATCAGGCACAGCATACTTGGCAATCTTGGTGGCCACCGTGGACCTGAGCTCACTCATTACTACCTCTGAGTCACCTGCATCTTCTTTCAACACAATGAAGGCAAATGCAGCTGAAAGGAAAACAAGATTTTGAGGTGTTAGCCAGAGTGTTGTATACAAATTGCCGTAAATTCAAAGGATTTCAAATCATATATTGGTGACTTCGTAGCACCTGGTTTCTTTAGTTGTATCCCTAAAGATGCATTATCATTTTCAAAGTGGAAGTGATTCTGTCAGCTCCACTGAACATCCCAGTGGGTGGGCATGTGTGGGTAAGAGCTTGGCACCATGGCTCTGGTGTTGACTGGCTAGGTGTGTGACCTTGGACACAGGACTAATCCTAACTATACCAGCACCTATGAAATAGCCTGTAACATGGACTCATCAGAGATTTACTATCAGCTCCTGTGAGATGATACAAGGGAACATGGCACATGACACTAACTTCATGCATATTCGTCCAACACTGTAAGCACTAGCCACAGTGGCTATCTATATTTAAATTAAGTTAAAAATGTGGACTTCTGGCCAAGATGGAGGCATAGGTAGACACACTGTGCCTCTTCGCACAACCAAGATAGGGACAACAACAATTTAGAAACAGAATAACAACCAGAACTGACAGAAAATTGAACTGTATGGAAGTTGGACAACCAAGGAGTTAAAACAGACACATTCATCCAGACCGGTAGGAGGGGTGCAGTTGGGAAGCCAGGCGAAGAGGGGTTGCGCGGCACAAAGAGTGGTGGGACCGGGCGCATAAGACCACAGCGGGCAGACATAGGTACACAAGTGGTAGCTGGCAACTGCCATGCAGTTGCCATGGGGTGGCAACCGGCAGACCCAGTGAGGCGGCAATTGTGAAGCAAGGCACTGCATGCAACCCAGGGTCCCAGTTCTGGGAAATAGAGCCTTGGGGCACTGATTGAAAACACCTGTGGAAGTTGAGGAGCAGGGAGACTCCCAGTCTTAGCACAAGCCCACCCACATGGGAATCAGCATCAGAAAGGCCCAGTTTGCTTAAGGGAAGTGGAGGAAGGGACTGAAATTGGCAGAGAGCGGAGCAAGCACCATTGTTCCCTTTCGGACCCCATCCCCACATACAGTGTCACAACCCAGCAACTGGGTTGCACCACCCTGGTGAACACCTAGGGCTCCATCCTCATATGTAACAGGCATGACCAGACCAAAAAAAAAGAGAGAGAGAGAGATGTCTCAAACAGAAGAACAAATGAAAGCCCCAGAACCCATTCTTTTAAGTGACCGAGAGATAGCCAACCTATCAGATGCACAGTTCAAAGCACTGGTGATCAGGATGCTCACAGAATTGGTTGATTTTGGTTGCAAATTAGATGAAAAAATGAAGGCTACAATAAATGAAATGAAGAAAAATACACAGGGAACCAATAGTGATGAAAAGAAAGCTGGGTCTCATATCAGTGGAGTGGACCAGAAGGAAGAAAGAAACAACCACACAGAAAAGAATGAAAAATAAGAATTCAAAAAAAATGAGGAGAGGCTTAGGAACCTCTGGGACATCTTTAAACGTTCCAACATCCGAATTATAGGGGTACCAGAAGGAGAAGAGGAAGAGCAACAAGTGGAAAAGATATTTGAACAAATAATAAAGGAGAACTTCCCCAATCTGGCAAAGGAAATAGACTTCAAGGAAGTCCAGGAAGCTCAGAGCGTCCCAAAGAATTTGGATCCAAGGAGGAACACACCAAGGCACATCATAATTACATTAGCCAAGGTAAAAATGAAGGAGAGAATCCTAGAACCAGCAAGAGATAAGGAGACAGTAACTTACAAAGGAGTCCCCATCAGACTGTCAGCTGATTTCTCAAAAGAGACCTTACAGGCAAAAAGGGGCTGGAAAGAAGTATTCCCAGTCATGAAAGGCAAGGACCTACATCCAAGATTACTCTATCCAGCAAAGCTTTCATTTAGAATGGAAGGGCAGGTAAAGTGCTTCTCAGATAAGGTCAAGTTAAAGGAGTTCTTCATCACCAAGCCCTTATTATATGAAATGTTAAAGGGACTTATCTAAGAAAGGGAAGATAAAAACATGTATATTAAAATGACAGGAAACTCACAGTTATTAACAACCACACCTAAAACAAAAACAAAAACATACTAAGCAATCAACTAGAATAGGAACAGAACCACAGAAATGGAGAACACATGGAGGGTTATCAACAGGGGAGTGGGAGGAGGAGAGAGGGGTAAACGGTACAGAGAATAAGTAGCATAGATGGTAGGTAGACAATAGACAGAGGGAGGGCAAGAATAGTATGGGAAATGTAGAAACTGAAGAACTTATGACATGTGGACATGAACTAAAGGGGGGAATGTGGGTGGGGGAGAGTGTGCAGGGTGGAGGGGGATAGAGGGGGTAATGGGACAGCTGTAATAGCATAATCAATAAAATATTTTTTAAAAATGTGGTTCCTTGATTACATGAGCCACTTGTTACATGAACAGCTCCATCATGGCAGAAAGTCTGTTGGATGGCAATGGCCATCCCATATCTTAGCACAGATACTTTGTCAATATCCTATCACGTTCCAGAAAAAAGCTACAGTGGCTCCCACAGGTCTCTAAATGCATTTCTTTTTAATCTATCTGGGATAATCTTGTACATGGTATGAAATCAGGTTCTAATTGAATTTATTGTTCATATGAGCAGTCACTTGTCCCAGTACCATCTTGGAGAGTCTGTCCTTTCCCCCACTGACCTTCAATGTCCCCCTTCTCACACACAAAGTTTTATATACATGTAGCCCTCCTTATTGTTCATTTGTCTGTTTATTCCTGTACCACTTCCAGTCCATCTTAATGAATTCTCTCTCTGGCACATATCACCTAATATATTACATAGTTTCCTCATTAATCATGTTTATTGTTTATGTCTGTCTCTCCACTCTAATCCCAAACCACTATAGCATGTCAACTCTAGAGAACAGGCACTTCTGTCTCTTTCACTTTCTGCTGTGTCTAAGTATCTACAACTGTGCCTGGAACACAGGAGGTGCCCAACAAATTTTGTTAAATGAATCAGTGAATTACTTTCCTGAATGAACTACAGTCTGTAGAGACCTACAACCTTTGCCTGAAAGTTGCCCCCTCCCATTTCTACCTGGCAAAGTCCTATTCATCCCTCAATACCCAGTTCAGCTACTTTGTACTCTGTGAATCCTTTCCTGACTCTGTCCATAAATGCAGCTGTGGTACTTGTTATGTATGAACAGCCAGCTAGGAACACCCACTGAGAGATGTCTATTGTGGGCTTAATTAAAAATTTAAAACCACCAAAGTAACATATACTGATTATCAACATTAAAACACTGTAGAATATATAAAATAAAACTGCACCTCCTCTCCCTGCCTCTCTTCCTTCATCCCCCAACCCCACCTCCATTAAAGGCATTGTAGAATGATGGTTGGGAGAGACTGCTCTAGCTCCATATCACCTGGCTCTGCCACTTGCTACCTGTGTGGAAGCCACTTAAGCACTCTGTGCCAGTTTTTTACTTGTAAAATGGGGAGCTAACAGTACCTCCCTCACAGCTATGTGTCAGGATTAAATGGTGACAGCCCCTGCATAAAACCTATAATAAGTAGGTTCTCGAGGGCTGCTGGCTGCTCTCCCCAGACCCAAATTTTAAAGTTAACTTCTGGGTTTATAGGGTTTATGTTGCCATCCTTTAAACCCCAGTAGGATCACAGTGGACATGCTGCCTTGAGTTTTTCCCCCTTGTCTCTAATCGGTACTCTTTCCTGCCACTCACTTGTATCTCTAATGAGATGGGAGTTAACTTAGCTTGGATTGTTGAATCCTGAACAGAAATGGATCAGAAAAGCTTCAATGTGAAAGGAGGAGACTGACTGAGAGCCTAGTGGAGGTAGGTGCACAAGGCTGAGATGAAGGACTGATGGGACATGAGGATGGCAGAGGAGCAGCATATTGGTCAGATCAAGTACAGAAAGAGCAGGGACAAATAAATGCACAACAGTTTTTGCAGATGGCTTTAGAGTTTATCAAGAACAGTTAATGGGTTTTTCATGTATTATAAATAGACAGATGCTCAAATTTGTAAGAAATCAGGAAAATATATATCATCATACCCATGATATACAAATTCTCTCTCACCAGCCTGGCAGACATTAAAAGGCCTGGCAATATTAAAGTAACTTAGGATCCAGAAAATAGTGCTGAGAGCTGCTTATGGGAGCATGAAGTGCCCAAGGCCTTTAAGAGTCACACACCTGTTCCTCCCATTTCCATTCCTTTCTGATCCCTTACAGCTCCCCCATAAATTCCAGTCTTCTGCTAACAAAGGGAAGGCAACTTCATGGGCACATCCTTCTTATGGCATCTGAACATGTTTTTTTAGAGCACTGAAATAAATATTAATTTTTACAATGGGTCAATTTAGAGAAAGTGTTGAGTAAATAATGGAACAGTGGAACACAAACTTGGAAGGGAAGCAGGTGACCTTAAGGACATACTTAACGCAGAATATATGCGACAGTAGGAGGGAGAGTACCTAATCCCAGACACTTGGTAATGTAGTAGAGGTCAGTCTTTCCAGCAGTACAGCCCAGGATCAGTGAGTGTCCAGGTCACGCCAGGCCAGACCAGTATGGCCACTGTGCTCCTGCCATTACAACACCCAGGTGAGTCTGCCCCTTCCCAGCCCCATCTGCTTAGAAACTGGCAGACTTTGAAACAAAGTGTGTCCTCAGTAAAGAAGATAATACTGATTACTTGTTCTGCATTCCCCTCTGCATGTCACTGTATAGTAGGAACCACAGGTCAAATTCCTCTAAAAAGAGTCTCAGAGCAGCAAAAGAGCCCACTCCAGGGCATATAGCAGCAGAGCTGGCACTGGATGCTGTGTATGAGCATGTGCAAGGCGATACTGTGAGCAGGGTAGAGCATTTCATCATAAGTCCTCTGTAACGGGGCTGCCAGAGTCATCATGGACACAGCAGTGAACTCCCCAAGCTTAGCGGAAGCCAAAGAGCTTAGGACTGCAGAGTTAGAGCATTTCAGAAATCTGATCTTAGTCTAACAAGCATGCTGTTTAGCATCTTCACCCAAAATCTACACTTGAAAGACAAAAAAACCAATAGTTTCATCCATAAACACCCTGCCACTCATCCTCCGGAGTCTGTTCTTTTTACAAAGATTCCATGACGGGAGTGAGATCAGAGATTAGAGGAGTTCCTTCCCTAGCACTCACCTTCTCCTTTGATGTTGTGGGGATAGCCAATGACAGCAGTCTCTGGCACTGCAGGGTGGCTAGCCTGCACAGAACAATAAAAAGGCAAAATATGTGTGAGCTAGAATACCTGAGTGCAAATTATAGCCCCCAATCTGAGATCAACATGGCCTGCACTCACCATTGCATCCTCGATCTCTGCAGTCCCCAGTCTGTGGCCACTGATGTTGATGACATCGTCCATCCGCCCCGTGATCTGGTAATACCCTCCCTCAGTTCGATGAGCTCCATCTCCAGTGAAGTAGTAGCCTGTACCACAGTGAAGGAATTCAGAGCCAGTACCTCTGAACCAGGACCCAGAGGGTCTCTTGTCCTTCCAGAAGGGACATAAGAATACCCATGTCCCACCCTTGCTCTATAGAAAAAAGCTATGAAGCCCTGAGTTCTGCTGACATTCTGCCTGCTGGTCCTCCTTGCAACCCCACATGGAAATACTCTCTGGATGTGCTATTTGGCTGTATGCTAGTGAAAGGGCAAAGGGCTCTGACAAAGCAATCAAGACTACAAATATTGTGGGAGCAGAGGACATAAAAGGAGTGCACTCAAGCTTCCCAAAAAGTGAGACTCATTTATAAGCTTGACACTGAAGATTATGGGTTACAACAGGTACGCTGTATACGTAAATTCCCAACCCAATGACACAAAACCATGGGGGAAAAAATAAGCCAGAAGAAAACTTACAGCCATCACTATAGTTTTCCAAGGTGGTTTCTTCAATCTTTTTTCCTAACAGCCTAAGGAGTACTCACCATGGGTCATGTGATCACGGTTCTGTGTGCTTTCCCACATAACCCCATGAGGTTCCTGAGGTAGGTCTTTTTCCATTTTAGACATAAAGTCAGGGATGTAAAGGGGGCAGGGAGAGGACTCAAATGCATGCCTCCAAAGTGCCTGCACTATGCTCATAGTCACCATTATCTTAGAAATGTTTTCTGAGTATAGGGTTCCAGTAGTATGTGGAAAGGCATGACACAACTACGTTAGCAACCTCACCTGGATAAGCCTTGAAGTAGGCATCCACAAATCTCTGATGGTCTCTGTAGATGGTCCTGGCCATACCTGGCCAGGCCTGGGAGAGGCACAGAGCCCCAGACACATTGCCACCCTCTACAACATTCCCCTGCAGACCAGAGAGACATGTATGTGAGAATATGGACAGATTCTGGTTAAGAAGTAAAGAACTGACAATCAGCATCATCCCCCTAACTGCTTGGCTAGAGGCAGAAAAATGACAAGTGTGGTCGAAGGAACTGTCCTTGAGAGGGCTTCTAAGGATAACCTGGACTCACCCCATGTGGTGATTTTATCCACTGTGTCTCTAAGAGGAGGCTCTCCAGTGCATGCTGCATGAGAACACAGGCCCTTTACACCAACCACCAGACCCTGGGCACATGTGATGTGGGTAAGTAGGCAAAGGAGGCCAGGAAGACAAAAGAAACACCAGGGACCTTGTTAGAGTGCCCATGGAGGAGGGAGTCACCTCTGTGAGGCCCTCACACACCTTCTCATCCATGAGAACTGGGACAATGCCAAAGAAGGGCCTCATCGCCATTCCAGGGAGAATTTCTGCCCCTTCTTCTGAGGGTCGTGGTGCGATGCAGATGCCACCTGTTTCTGTGGGGTAACAGGGAAGAAACACTGATGGGCCAAGAGACTTAGTGACACATTTATCCAGGCCATGCTGTCAAGAATCTGGGACAGATACACTGGCTGGTGCTCTCCCAGGATGGGAGGTGGGTGGAACAGCCCATTTGGGGCAAGGAAATGGCCCCCACAGTCATAAGGACTTTTCTGTGAGGCAAAACTAGACTTGGGTTCTGGTCTCCTCCACTGTGGAATGGGAGTAGGGTGGATGCTGCCTCTCCTCCTTTAAGGCCCTGCTTGTCTAGTCTGCTTCAGCGGGAAAAGTAGAGTCCACTTACTTGCACAGGAAGATGAAGAAGAATTGCTTCCAGACCAGTGCTCATGTTCACACAGACCAAACAACAAAAACAGATGCCCACAAATTCCTTTTTCACATTATCTCTCTGGCACTTCCCTCTAACAGCCTGCATGGAAATACCTCACAAAACACAGCTGTAATCTTAGTTCTGTGCTCCCTGAATGAATGAGAACTAAGCCATTTGGAATATCCCACTTTCTGGCTTTTGGAAAGATAAGATGTCAGCTACAGCTGTGGTGGTCTCCCGCCCCAAACATCCTAAGTCAGATACTCAAGAGAAGAGAGGGAAAATCTAAACAAAATGCCAAAGAAAATTCCTTTTTCCATTAAAATTTAGATTTAGACTTATAATCCCTTAAACAATGGGGCTCATTCTCACCATATGTACTTGCATTCAAAAAGTGGCTTATGAGGAAAGCAAACATTTAGCTGCATACTTATTACATGTCAGGCCTTGGGCAACATGCGTTAGTGGTATTTCATTCTGTCCTCATCTAGAACTCATTTTACAAATGAGGAAATCAAGCTTCAGAGAAGTCCCAAGTCTTACTTACAGCTGCAAAGCCAGGCTCCACCTCTGAGCTTCAGACACCAGATTTTCACCAAGCACATATGTTGAGGACTGAGGCATTAGTGGTGCTGGTATCATTCACAGAGCCTCACACCTGTCCCCACTACTCAGTGTTTAGCTATGTGTTCTCAGTGCAGTAATGTCGAGAAGAGAGCTGTTGTAGAAGGGACCCACTTGTACTTGATTCCCAAGTATGTCCTGACCCCTCCTCCTGGGAGATGCTCTCACCTGTCTGCCACCACGTGTCCACCAGTGTACATCTGCTGTCCCCCACCACATTGTGGAGCCACTCCCAGGCTTCATGGTTGATTGGTTCTCCCACTGAAACCACACACAAAATAGAAAAACATATTAATAGACCACAATAAACCTTAAACAAAAAGGAATATACTGTTAAGGTGAAAACAGCTCTATAATTTTTCTGAAGGACATAAAAGGTGGTTTGAGAAAGCAGCGAGAACTGTCATGTTATGACCATGAAAGAAATACAAATTTCAATTTCATTTTTACCACTGGATAGTCAAAAATTAAAAAAGAAATTGACAAGAATATAGGGGAAAGAATATCACATGCACTTTAGGAATATAATTTGATATAGCAATTTGGATATTTCTCTTAATATTTAAGAGTGCTTGCACCCTATAAAATTACTTTGGTCAACTGTTTGGGGTGGATTACACTAAAGTTAATATAGATTTATCCTATTATGCAAAAATGTTACTCCTGGCACACACTCCACAAAAACAAGAGCCTATGTCCATCGAAAATGGACACATACAAGAATGATCACAGTGACCAAAAATTAAAATGCTATCCATCAAAAGTCAAATGGAGAAATAAAGTGTGCTGTATTCACGCAGTGAACTACCATACAGCGTGAGAACAAGTAAGCCACTACTACTATAGGGACAAACCTCAGAGTCATGGCCCCAAACAATTGCAGCAGGCACAATAGTAACACATGAATAATAAGCCCATGTATATGAAATTCAAGAATAAGCAAATCAATCACTGAAAGCAGCCAAGTAGTGGTTATATCTGAGGGCTCCTGACTGGGAGGGAACATAAAGGAGCCTTCTGGGGACTGGACATTTCTATGGTATCTGGGTGTGGTAACATATATGTATATATGTAAATAGTTCTCAAGCTGAACACCTGACATTTGTGCATTTCACTGTATTTTATACCTTAATAGAGAGGGAAAAGTACTTATGCCCTATGACTCTGCTGCCAATTCTCAATGTCTACCTTCTGTGGTCTGAATGTGTATGCCTTCCAAGTTTATGTTGAAATCCTAACACTAAGACACTACACTATACTCACACCAGACTAGCATTTAGCCAGAAGCTGCAGGTTTAGACATACTATTGCTAAAACACTTAAATTCTCTCATGATGATTGCCTCTTGTTCAGGACCTTCCATGATACAACAGCTAACCAAGGTCTGTCCTGACCAGGGTCTCCCATACTGGTCACATAGGTGGCTGGGTGTTTTGTGTACCCCTCCCTGCACTCATGCGTGCCCACAAGGAGGCAGGAAGATGCCAAAGCAACACTGACTGATACTGGGAAATTGCCGATAGCCCCAATAGCCAACCACAGGGAAGTGACTACAAGAATCATGGCAATCCCCACAGGATGTGTGAGCAAGTTTTCAAATACGGCAGAACCATATGGAAACCTCTGTCTATGGTTGTGTTAAGTAAATATCACATTATAATAGTACAGTGTGATCATGTTCATGATAAAGAAATCATCTCAGAGCTGAGCTGTGTCTTTGCATAGGAATATAACTTTGAAGAATGTACTGAAAAGTATACAAGAAATTCCCTGGAATAGCACTCATGGAGGACAAGAGCTTTCATTGCAAAGTACAGAGTTTTGCTTTTTACAATAAGATTATACCCATGTGATACCTATAAAATTGAAAGTTAAAATAATTCTTATTTTTTATTAAAACACTTTTTAAAGATTTTATTTATTTTGAGAGAGGGGGGAAGGGAAGGAGAAAGAGAGGGAGGGAAACATCAATGTGTAGCTGCCTTTCACATGCCCCCTACTGGGGACTTGGCCCACAACCCAGGCATGTGCCCTGACTGGGAATTGAACCAGTGATCCTTTGGTTCGCAGGCCTGTGCTCAATCCACTGAGCTATACCAGCCAGGGCAAAATAACTGTTTTAATAAATACATATCTTGGGGTAGAAGTCTTGAGTGAGCTGGGTTCTAATGACTAGTAAGATTAAATGAAGTCAACATACCCAAAGCCAGTAGTGCTGTGAGGGCTAATCTACCTGCCTAGAATGATCCTGATCTATTACCATAGCAGGAGACTAGCACCAAGCTGGCCTTGCCCAGGTATGAAGCATACAGCTCATCTGACAGCCAACAGCCCAAGGTCCAGAACAGCTAAGGAAATCCCCAGGAGAAGCAGCATAGAGAGAGGCTTTGAGGGAGTGTTGGGATCCTGAGGTGGAAGGGGGCAATACGGCACTGTAGGCAAGGTGGACAGAGTAAACCAAGGCCGTAAGTCCTGTATCAGCATTGCTTGCCCTCATTACTGACAAGTAAGTGGGTACACTGTCACTGAGCTCCCTTTTCCATGGACAAAACTGGTAGAAAGACACATCCCATGAAAAACTACAAAGCAGATCTATGTATTCACCAAGGAGCATGAAGGGCCTCTCACCATTTTTTCCTCCTGACAACACACATTGGGGCAGAAGTGAAATGTGCCAGGGAAAAGCAAAGAGAACAGGCAGGACCTCCCAGTACCTTCTGAACTAATCCCATTTCACCTTTTCCAAAAGCCTTCATATGACTTGGCAACCTCTGTCAAACTAAAATTGAAGATAACCCTTGATCTCACAACTACCTGCCTGGAAATATCTAAAGTGAGAGCAGTGCACATCACACAATGACATTTATTACAGTGCTTGGAAATAATCATCACCCAACATCACAGAAATACTCAGTGTACAGTAATTGATTTCCACAGAGCAATCCCATGCAGCCACTGAAGAAAGGGCTCAGGCCTTAACTTATGGAGTTGGTAAGGATTCATGAGGATGAAACCCAAAATAAGTACAGAAAGTGTTTGGAACACTGTGCTCCATATTGTTAATAGCTGTGGGCTCTGAGGAGGGGCTGACAGGCCTCTCTTCCTCTTGATGCAGAATGGCATTGTTTGAATGCATCATGGACACGACCACATAGCTTTCATGATTAAAATCATTTAGAAACCTGCAGTGGCTCTGATAGACAGTATCCATGCCCTCTCCAGCTGCAGAGCAGTGCTCACCTGACCCCAGTGTCCGCAGGGATGAGCGGTCGTACTTCCTCACCCAGGCATCTCCATATTTCAGCAACAGCCGGATAGCTGTTGGGGCACCATAGAACTGATTGATCTTCAATCTCTGCACCATCTCCCAATATCGACCTACAAAAAGGCTCCAATTCAGTCAGTCTGAGAGCTCATCAAACAGTATATATTTTAACCTAATTTAGAGATCCATCAACAAACTCAGTACCGAATACATGCAAACTCCTGCACTGTTTGCAAAAACACGATTCAATACCCATTATGGGATCAGAAGGGAGACCTCTGAGAAGGGTTCCCTGTGGTAGTTGTCCCCCAGCACACAGCCATCTACAGGCTGGCCCTTTTGTAAAGAGTCTTTACCTGGCTCCAGACAGCCACACCTACACAGTGTACCTCATATGATATAGTGAGGAATCAGTTAAGAAGATGTTACTGTGAATTTTAAAATAACCCATGTAGCATTAACAAAGAACTTGTGTTTAGTTGCATTAAATGGTTTCGAAAATGGTGACTGGTGCTCCCCCTGGAATACTGCAGATAGGCCATGAATGCATGCATCCCAGGGAGCAGGGTAACTGTCCAATATGCACTCATCTCATTTCCTATAAGTTGCTCTCCCCGCCTGCCCATCCCCTCAACTTACCACCATTGCTCTACACACAGGGAGCTGCATTTAAAGAGGTGGAAGTGATTGCGTCTAAGACATGGCTCTTATTCCCTAGCTATGCCTCCTACATATCCTTCCTAAAGAGCATACAGTCCTACTGGGAGGCTAGAGAGGAGCAAGGGGAAATGACAAAGATGTTCTACACACAACTGTCAGTGCTGTGGGATGTTTGGACAAGAGCCTTCTGGCAGGGCCACCATCACTGGATTACATCAAAAAAATACTTGAGGTCATTGAGCTGACTGGGAGGAAGATGCCAAGGTAAGTAAGACACAGCCATGTCCTCCAAGTGAAATCAATTCATGGAGGTGGCACCAGGCCATTCATGACACACTTTGACAGAACAGCACTGGAGGCACAGGTGGAAGGTTGTCCTTCTCCATCTGGGGGACCTGCAGAGACTGGCAGTGGCATGGACTTCAAGGAAAGACTGGACCTGGTCTGGTGGCCATAGAGGTAAGAGGAACGGCTTGAGATACACAGTTTAAGTTAAAGAATTCTGCAGTGGGTCGTCTTGAGACAACTTCCAGTACCAAATTAGACCCCCTTCTATTGCTCATCTGATCTTATTGTGGACAAGGCCTCCAGCTCTGGCCCATTCGGCAGGGACCAAGGCTTGGCAGCTATGGGATGGGACCATGAACCATAGCTGGGCCAGAAAGCAGTCCTTTACACCACCCTCTTGTGCATCTCTCCTCCTTCCTCAAGCTCCCTCCCAGGGACCCTATTTGGGTTTCCAGTCCTCACCAGCATCAGGGTAAACTGGGGTGCTCTCAAAAAGGACACTGGTTGCTCCATTGCAGAGGGGTCCATATACCACATAGCTGTGTCCAGTGATCCAGCCAATGTCGGCCACACAGCCAAAGACATCTCCTGGCTGGTAGTCAAACACAAGCTGCAGAAACAGGAGAGGCTGTCAGAAGCCTATGACCCCATATTCCCACATGTCAGTAAGAGTGTTCTATAACTACAAGATGCAGCTGCTCCATGGCCACCAAGAGCAAAGGAGTAAATTAAAAGACAGAGTTACTGGTAAAAGAACAACACAGTGACTCAGAGAACAGTGAAAGAAGCCAGACCTCAGAGTGTACACTGCATGATCCCCAGCTTGAGAAAGCCAATACGTATGCAGAGGTCATACCACAGCTGGTCTTGCTGGGGTCCTGCTTTTAAGGGGTAGGTCAGGGCCTTCCAGGGGTTGAAGATGCCCCATGCCCACACATACTCACAGGTAAAACTTTATCTAATGGTATGTATAAGGGCATCTTTCTGAATTAAAGTATGCCACAATTTTAAAAATCATTTAAAAACCGCAAAAAATTTAAAATAAAAAAGACCTAGAAGTGCCTCAAGCATCATTAGCTTCTAAGAACCTGAGAGAAGAGATGGGTGTCTCCTGCATTCTTGCCAAAGGGTCCAACCTGAGCCTGATCACATCTCTGGATCTAAATGCCCTTTGCAAGAAACAAGGAGGACAGAGGGAAAAATGGCCAGATGCTACAACAAAGTTGAAGGAAATGGAAGGAATGGAGGGAAACTTTTAGGGTAAAAAAGATTTAAAAGAGCCCTGGTTGGGGTGGCTCAGTGGTTGGCCTCTGGCCTGTGAATCAAAGGGTTGTCAGTTCAATTCCCAGTCTAGGGCACATGCCTGGGTTTCAGGTCAGGTCCCCGGTAGGGGGCGCACAAGAGGTAACAACACGTTGTTGTCTCTCTCCCTCTCTTTCTCCTTCCCTTTCCCTCTGTCTAAAAGTAAATAAATAAAATCTTTTTTAAAAAAAGGCTTAAAAGACAGCAAAAAAATGTCAGTGGTAAAAGTAAGCTACAAGATCTAGGGATGCCCATCTAGGTGAAAACTAGAAAAAGGAAAACACAAGGCACTGATGCTATGCTATACAAGTCAGGATGTGCGGAGAGGGCTGAGGGTGGAAGGGCTGTGAAAGGACTTCTGTAAGAATAGCGACATTCCATTTCCTGAATGAAGTGTGTTTACCTTATAATAATTTATTAAGCCACACATTTGATTTGGATGTTTTTCTGTATGTGTTCTATTATAAAATATTTTTTTTATTGGGGAACAAGGGTCTCTAGTCTTCTGCCAGAGACAAAAGGTGAGATTCTCCAGGAGTTCCCAGACAGCGCAGTGTTGGTCTGGATGTGGCTAGGTCCTTGTGGAGTCATGTCTAAACAGGGGATGAGAGAGGGTAGATTCTTTCAAGGAAAACTGTACTTTCATTGCCCTGGTGGATCAGCATACCCATATCCCAATACCCCACAGCATTTTGAAAAAGGATTTTTAATACAACTCAGACATAAATTGTCAAGTCTTTCAAGAAACTGGAGATTTCTTTCTTTGAAGTCCTGGGGCTAGCATGAGAGTACTGTGGGAAAACATAAGCCCCTCTTACCCACTGGAACTGCTTTACAGCAGAAGGAGTTCTAGCCCTAAATTCAGCCTCACCTGGCCCCTGCTCAATCTCGCCAGGGAGGCAAGCACCTCCCACCCTCCCCTTGCCACCAAGGTCATACCCTGTGTGTCAAGGCAGCATACAACAGGTAGCCTGCCTGGGTGTGCACAAGGCCCTTGGGCATCCCAGTGCTCCCGGAGGTGTATAGCAGAAAGAGCATGTCCTCACTGCCCATGCTCTCTGGGACACACACAGGCTCCTCCTTGGCCATTTCCTGTAAGAGGGAAGACAAAAACAGCCCCACCCAGGGCAGTTAGCCTCTCCTCTCCATTTGGCTTCCCTGAGAACACCTCTCCCTGGCTACTGTGAGACTCAGGCTGACTGGATTAGAGCTCACTTCTCTGGCCTGCCCTAGTTCAAGTCCAGATGCAGAGAAGACACAAAATAAAAGAATGAATCCAATCATTTCTGTTACATTAACTGTTACACTATATTTGTGGTATTTGAGTTCCATCTTCCCAACCAGGATATAAGCCTATCAAAACTACAGGGGAACCCTGGACACTTCTGGGCAACCTACATTCAGAACCACAATCTAACAAGACTCAGACCCAGTTAATCCAATAATAACCTCTCCTCCTCAAACCATACAAAGCAAGGTAAACCCACCTGCTCAAGTGGGACATCCAGATGCCCCATGTGGACCTTGTTGTCTGTCCTGTGAGCTACCAAGACATGCTGGATGGTTGGGCAGTGCTTCACAGCTTCATCCACTATCTTCTTCAGCTCCACCACACGCCCTCCCCGCAGTCCTTGGTTGAAGGTGATAACCACCTTACACTTTGCTAATAGAGATAATGGACATTTCTGATCAGTTTACTTTCCACTGAGCCTCATAGCCCAGACTGGCAGACACACATTGCAAGCACAGGAGTGTGATAGAGAAAGTTCAATACTGAGGAAAAGAGTCAACAAAAAAGTGAAGGGTAAGCCTACTGTGCAATCATGGTACATAATACAGAAGCACCAGGCCTTTTCCTAGCTCTGAGGAGGAGCAAGAAGCAACAGGAGATAAACTGGAGCTGAATTCTTCCAGCCTTTCACCATTTCTTCCTACCTGCCCCAGAGGCTTTTCCAGGTGACAAGCCATCACATTGCCCCCAGCCACAGCCACCAAGAGGCAGAAACCAAGAAAGCTGGGCAGCCAGAGACTGAACTCCAACATGTCCTGTGCAGCCCCTAAATTGTCTAGGACCAAACTGCCAGGACACAGAGACACTACCCCAGGTGGATGCCAGGAGTTGTTGGCCCCTACGCTCACCTTCAGGGGAAGGCTGTACAGGTTCCACACCTGCTCTTCAATGATGCAGGCAGGCTCAGCCAGGCTCAGAGCAATGCTAGGCTGACAGCAGAGCAGGGAATTAGGTACAGACACAACTAGACCTCAGGACCACAAAAGAATGATCCTCCACACTGTGTCTTAATTTGAATGAACCAGTAGAATCAGGCTACAGTCGGTATTTTTTTTAATCCTCACCCAAAGATATGTTTATTGATTTCAGAGAGAGAGGGGGAGAGAGAGAGAGGCAGAAACATTAATGTGAGAGTGAAATATTTATTGGTTGTCTCCTGTACATGTCCTGGCCGGTAATCAAACCCACAACCTAGGTATATGCCCCAGACAATACTCCAACCAACTGAGTCACTCTGCCAAGGCTACAGAGAGTTTTTATATGGTTCGCTAAGGAAGAGCCTGGAACAAACATCCAGTATAGTACTGTCTAGTGGGGACCAGGAACATCACTCAAAATTTTTTTAATGTATTTTATTGATTATGCTATTACAGTTGTCCCATTTCCCACCCTCCATTCCCCTCCATCCTGCACACCCCCTCCCACCCACATTCCCCCCCTTTAGTTCATGTCCATGTGTCATAAGTTCTTTAGCTTCTACATTTCCCATACTATTCTTGCCCTCCCCTGTCTGTTTTCTACCTACCTTCTATGCTACTTATTCTCTGTACCTTTCCCCCCTCTCCTTCTCTCATTCCCCTGTTGCTATCCCTCCATGTGATCTCTATTTCTGTGTTTCTGTTCCTGTACTAGT
>CM052547.1:51847530-51879175 GCA_028533065.1 Trachops cirrhosus | reverse complement strand
ATGGTAGGTAGAAGATAGACAGGGGGAGGGTAAGAATAGTATGGGAAATGTGGAAGCCAAAGAACTTATGTGTATGACCCATGGACATGAACTAAAGGGGGAGAATGTGGGTGGGAGTGGGTGTGCAGGGTGGAGGGGAATAAAGGGGAGGAAATGGGACAACTGTAATAGCATAATCAATAAAATATATTGTAAAAAAATAGGGAAAATGATCACCACAAATATCTGTTGGGGGCAGCAGCTATCTGTCCATCTGGTCTTCAAGGTCACCCCAATGTCCAGGTATATAAATGTTTTTTTTCTTTTCAAGGCAGTTGCTTATTTTCTTCAAATCAATCTCCTCCTATATAAATGGGAGCTGCATTATCTATCATTTCTAACTCAAAAGGCTATGGCCAGAAACAAATGAAATACTGAATGTTAAAGTACTGTTAAATGAATACAAGGTACTATTACCAACTGATAAATATCATGCTATGAGTTAGAGACTTTTTTTTAAAGATTTCATTTATTTATTTTTAGACAGGAGAAGGGAGGGAGAAAGAGAGAGAAAGAAACATCAATGTGTGGTTGTCTCTCTCGCACCTCCTACTGGGGGACCTGGCCTGAAACCCAGGCATGTGCCAACTAGGAATCAACTCTTGACCCTTTGGTTTGCAGGCCAGCACTCAATCCACTGAGCCACATGAGCCAGGGTGAGTTAGAGACTTTTAAATAGGATATAACCATTCTGACAAAATTTATGGAAGATACCAAAAGATCATGATTTCTTTAATTCTTGAGAGGGTGAACTCACATGAAAATATTTATATACTTTAGCTAATATGTGTGTGAGTGTGTGTGAATTACATTTTCCCCTCTTGGGTTATATTATCTATTATTTATTCTTATAATAAAATTTTCATTTCAATTTTCTGACTCTTAACAGGCATATAAATTATATGGCAAAAATATATAATAAATAAAGATAAATATCATGGAAAAAGTTACTATTTATTGACTCAGGAAAGTTCTTTGACTTATTAAACAAAGAGATGAGAAGAAATGCCCAAAAACAGAAGAGAGGAAGAGAAAGAAGAGAAACTGGGAAGGCGCTTGGTAGCAGAACATAGATTTATATAATAAACCCCAAATCAATGTGTGTATGTTTGTATGTGTCTCAGTATGTTCCAAAGTTGAGATATCAAGTTTTCACACTAAAACTGGGGATTTCTGACTTTTCTTGAACATGCAGCAGATGAGGACACACCCTACCGTGGAAGCTGAGGTGGTAGTCATGTCTCAGCAGAGCAGGTCCTGTCCCACCTCCAACTGCCTGGCCCTGGAGAACCTGATTGATGGAACAGGAAGCAGTGACCCTAAGCAGGTCATGACAAGCCTTGGAGTGCCCAGCTCCTTGATGCTAAGGAGAGATACTAAGAAAGGGATGGAGGAGAGAAACAGAGTGACTTAAAGCTGTGCCCTGAGCAGAAGAGTGTTGCTTCCATGTGTACATGAGTGTTCACTGGACCCTGGATGCTCCAGGCATTAATGGGGAACAGATACAAACCCTTGGTGCCACCCCAGAGCAGTCTTGAGAAAATTCCAGATAGGTGTGCATACTCTTATCTGAGAAGCCTGCTCCAAAACACCTTATTCCACCTTGAGTTGTACCTTCTGAGTCACCTTGGAAAAAGGCTGGCTCAGATATAGCTTAGGAAACAATCTACAGGTGGTCCAGTGACCCACCCAAGGCCTAGCCAGGAAGCAATAGGAAGGGCCTCAAAGCAAAGGGGCTCAAAGCAAAGATGAGCCCCTCCTGGGGCTCATCTACTCACATTGCCTGCTCCCATGGCAGCTAGGGTGCCCACACATGACTGCCCAATTTCAAACCTAGGTCTTCAGTGGCCTGGAGCTCAGCAGGGCATCCTGTGCATGCTTTATGCCAAACAGGAGGGCAGAGGTGCAGAAGGTGGAGGGGAAAGACCTGCCCTAGGATGGACAGCATCCAGGATGTGGCTGGGTGGAGAGCAAGACAGCCCTATGTCCATCACTTCCTGGGGCTAACAAGTGGCAGGAATTCAGGCAGGTCAGCACTGAGCCCCAGGTGCAATGTCCCTAGGTGCCTTCCTTGCATATGGGAGGTGCTGAACAAATGACCACTAAGGCCCTAAGTGATCTACCTCTCCCCATTAGCAGTGCCAATTTTGTTGAGCACCTTCCTGCCTTGAGACCTTTGCATTGTTTCTCCCTGCCTGGGGCACACTGTACCACTCTCCCCACTGCTGTTCTCACCTGGTGCCCAACCTCCTGCAGGTCCCAACCTATACATTCTCACTCTCTCAGTGAGCACTTTGCATCCCTTTGACCTTTAGCTCACTCACCTGTGATGTTTGCACTTGATGTCCCTCTGTGGGCAGGGACCAGATATCCTGTTCATGTTTGTATACATGTGGCCTAATGCAGAGCAGAGAGCAGAAAGCAGAGAAGCACCACAGCTCTGGATGATGGACAGCCCAATCAAGTCCTTGAGCTAAAGGGCAACAATGGAATCTAAATGGCACTAGGTTGGCTCTATGCCCTGGGGAGGGAACAGACCTCTTCCTGTCTTCATGGCTTTGTTCCTCAAGAAGTTCTCTTGTTAGTCTAAATCAGCACTTCTAAATCTCCTAGAACTCCTAGAGGGCTTCTTAGCACACAGATTGTGAGCCCCACCACCACCAGAAGTCTGAATGAGCAGGTCTGGGTGGGCCTGAGCATTTCACCTCTGACAGATCCCAGTGATGCCATTGCTGCTGGTCCAGAACCATGCTCCAACAAACAGGCATGCATGCACACATCTAAACACATTCTACTCTATACATATATTCCAGATTCCAGGGCACTTTCTTTCCCCTATGGGGCTTGGAGTGATCAAAAACTCTTGCCAGCCCTGTAAGAAATTTGGCTACACCCTCACTAGACAGCAGCCTGAGTCACAGGTCAAATCCATCCTCCAGAGTCCAGCCATGTCCAAACACTCACTAAATAGAAACAACACTCTTGTTCTTTAATCTAAATTTCATTTTTCTAATCTGAAGTTGGGATAACAGTTTCTAGCTCTGGGAGTGACAGCAGGAATTAGATGCCATTGGAGAGTTTCTGGTCAGATTTCGTGGCCGTGTTTCCAAGGGAAGCACAGTACACAGCTGCTATGGTTGACATTCAGATGACATGGACACTTAGAGAAAGCACAGGGTGGGGTTTGGGTTACAGTGGCCCTAAAACACCATGTATATGTTGGCTTTCAACACATATGTATGGGTTCTGCTATTGCCTTAATTGCAGGGAGAAAAAGAAGGAAGCAAGGATAAAAAGAAGAAATTATTTTTAAATTTTATTTTAATCATTGTTCAAGTACAGTTTTCTGTCCTTTACTCCCATTCCAGCCCACCCACCCACCCCTCCCCTCCTCCCTCCCATTTCCAACCCCCCTAGTTTTTGTCCATGTGTCCTTTATATTTGTTCCTGTAAACCCTTCCCTTCTCCCCTGAAATTCCCTCCCCTCTCCCCTCTGGTCACTGTCAGCCTGTCCTCTATTTCAGTGTCTTGGCTATATTTTGCTGTTTTGTTGTTTAAGTTCCTGTTAAAGGTGAGATCATATGGTATTTGCCTTTCACTACCGGGCTTATTTTGCTTAGCATAATACTTTCCAGCTCCATCCATGTTGTTGCAAAGGATAGGAGATCCTAAAAAGAAGAAATTCTTATTTCTCCACATTTTAAAAAAGTCTCCACCCAGAGAACTGGGCAGTAGGACAAGAAAATTCCATTTACAAGCATTTCCAAGAACAGTTGGGCAGGGCCCTAGGTGCAAATTAAGGCTCAAGTCAAACCCCACCTCCTAATTCAAGCCTTTTCCAAATTTCCCAGCACACAGTAATCTCTCTCTCCCTGGATCAGTGGCCCAGTTAATCTGCCCAGTGGTCTCATTCTGGGACACAATGCTGGCTCTGTTAAACTCTCTGCAGTCTGAGTCACAAGATCGCTGAGAGTAGGAACCATGTTCCTTAAGATTCACATATCATAGGTGTGGGTTGGGGAGTGACATCATAATTCTTCCCTTAGCAACTATAAATGCCTTGAGCAAGTTATCCTAGTATGGATTTGCTCATTTATTAATTTGTGATTCATCTCCTCATTAAAATGCAGACTCTGTGGCATTAGGGCATTTTCTGCACTGTTCATCATTGTACATGAGCTGGAGCCTTTATTCCCACACCTGTACAATGTGACCACTTCACACTGGTGTCATGACAATGAGATGAGGCTCCATCATGTTCACCTCAAGGCAGTTTAACATAGAGTCTAGCACAGCTCTGCAAATAGCTAAGCAAATGCCTGCTGATGGTTCATAGGTTTGGCATTTGTTTGTTTGTTTTTTAAGACTACAAGGACCTGGCTGGGTAACTCAGTTGGTCAGACTATTATCTGATATGCCAAAGTTGTGGGTTTGATCCCTAGTTGGGGCACACACAAGAATCAACCAATGAATGAATAAATAAGTGGGACAACAAATCGATGTTTCTCTCTAAATAAATATATAAGTAAACAAAATTTATAAAGACTATGAGAGGTTATCATTTCCATTATAAAGATGGCACACACTTGCATAGGAATTTTCAAGAAATCCTGTCAGTTGTTTAAATGCACCAATCTTCCTCCCCAACTTTAAGTAAACCCATATACAGAAATTCTACTTTAATCAAAAGAAACAAGGGAGTTTATATTCACAACAGAATTCACAATGGGTTTTCTTTAAATAAAAAATCTTCCTGGCACAATTTAAGATATTTCATCAATCACACAAACTGTGTTTTCCAAATTTCCAAAAGCACCTGATTTTTAAAAATTAATTAATTTTTTATTGTATTTTCTTTCTATTACCATTGCATGTGCTTTCTAAAGTAAGTCAGGCCTCTGACAACTACAGAGAATTCAGTCTCTTCTGGAGGACTTTCTTTTGAGACTTGGGGTTACATTTTCATTTAGAGTTCTTTGAAAAACCTTAGATAAGTTATTTCAATCACTGAGGAATAAGTGAAGCACAGGAGTATAGCATCTTATGATTGACTGTCAGTGTATCTGCCTTCCAAATTACTGGAAGCATGTCATAAAGAAGAGCAAGTTACAGCAAAATGGTTCCCATTGCTGCAACTAATGTTTCAAAAAGCATCCAGAAATCTATGTTCAATGTTTGGTTAAAAATTATTACTCTACACCCTTGCTTGAGAGTTAGAGTACACATACGTTTAAAAAAAAAAATCAGACTCAGAATCCAGTGTTTAGGAAATAGAGTACAGTTGTGTGTTTGAAATCAACACATGTTGTTACCTTCCAGTTCTGCATTTGCAACTTCCTGCCATCTTGAGTTTATACACCACAGGGCAAAACATCTGTTGAGCCATACTGAGGACAAAGCCAAATTTCAAAAACTAGAAAGAATCTTTTTTTAGATCTTGGCTTTCCAAAGAACCTTCTGTAAAGCAGTTTTCTGTAAAGTTAATAGAAGCAAGACACTGAATAGGGTTGTGACTCTATCTTTATGCCCATCTTCTGACATCATGACTCAGCTGGTGACCTAGCTACCAACCCAGAGATCCAGGATGGTCTTTGAGCCCTGTTGGCTGCCTGCATACTCTCTTGATCTGTTTCCTGCCTATTCCAGATTGATCAGACGCGAGCCCATTTGGTCCTGTTCAGAGGAAACAGAGCACTCTCAGCAGCACTGCTGAAGACCAGGCTCAATATCATAGTCCTCCACACCCCCCCTACCTCCCTACCCCTACAGCATTCATTAATAAATAACAAGGACCAGTGATTGGGCATGAGTAAAACACTAAAGACTGTGCAAAGAACCCTGACCAGGTAGCTCAGTTGGCTAGAGCACCGTCTTATCCCTAATATGTCAAGGATGTGGGTTCAATCCCTGGTCCTGCCAGGGCTCATACAAGAATCAACCAACTAATACATAAATAAGTGGAACAACAAAATCAATGTTTCTCTGTCTCTGTCTCCCTTCCTCTCTCTCACTTAAATCAATAAATGAAAAATTTATATAAAAATGGACTATGCAGTGAGCTTTATTAAGTATTTTCTCATTTAATGCTAACAACATCCCTAGGATTTCCCAGGCCATCCACTGCTGGTTGAAAGACACCTAGCAGCTTCTGCTGTGGTGTCTGTGACCTCTGGTTGACATTCATTGAGCCATTGCCAAGCTGTGAGAAGCCCTGTATAGGTGTTTTGGGACATAGTTCCAGCTGAACCCAGCCTGAATCATCCTGGTCAAGGTCCCAGACTTGTAACAACAGCCCCAGACATAGACCAGTGGGGAGCAGAAGCAAGTCATGCCCACAGGGCCCTGTCCAAAGTCCTGACCCACAGAACTGTGAGAGTAATACAACACTTGGGGGTGGTTTGATATGCAATAGTAGCAACTACAACTGAATTTAGACTGTCCTAATTGTACGAACAAGGAAACCAATGCAAAGAACAGTAAAGGGAAAGTAAGGATTCAGACCTAGATGAAATTCTCAACACACCAAGAACCATTAAGCTGTGCTACACCCATCTGCCATTTCTGTTTGTTTACTAAAGTCATTGCCAGGACACTAATCCCAATTCTACCCATTTAGAAGTGTCTCTGCCTGCCCTAGGTTAGGGCATACGGTCAGTGGTTCTCAACCTTGTATATGCCTCAGGAGCACCTGGAGAGCTTGAAAACACAGATTGCAGAGCCCCACCTTCATGGTTTCTGGTTCTGGTGGGTCTAGGATGGGGCCTGAGAAATTATATTTCTAATAAAGTTCCTAGGTGATGCTGATGCTGCTGGTCTGGGGACCAGAGTTTGAGAACTACTAGTACAGATCTTCCTGAAGGGATAATGGGGGTTTCAAAAGTGATACTCCTTTGGAATAAGTCATCATCATACTATCACACAGACAGATTAGTCCAAAACACACCCACCATTCCACAACATTCTAGGGGGCTCCTAGGGCAGCTATGGCTGGGTTTGGCCTTTTTTTATATCATCACCTCTGTGGTTTGCAGACACTGGCAAAGGGCAGAGATATTTTTCTTTTTTCTTTTTAAAAAAAATATATTTTATTGATCATGCTATGACAGTTGTCCCATTTCTCTCCCTTTATTCCCCTCCCCCTATACACCCCCTCCCACCTACATTCCTCCACTTTAGTTCATGTCCATGGGTTATACATATAAGTTCTTTGGCTTCTACATTTCCTATACTATTCTTAACTTTCCCCTGTCTATTTTCTACCTACCATTTGTGCTATTTACTCTCTGTAACTTTTATCACCCTCTCCCCCTCCCACTCCCCCACTGATAACCCTCATTTGATCTCCATTTCTGATTCTGTTCCTGTTCTAGTTGTTTGCTTAGTTTTAGTTTTTGATTTTTTAGGGTTCAGTGGTTGATAGTTGTGAGTTTGTTGTCATTTTACTGTTCATAGTTTTTGATCTTCTTCTTTTCCTTTAGATAAGTCCCTTTAACATTTCATATAATAAGGGCTTGGTGATGACGAACTTTTTTAACTTGACCTTATCTGAGAAGTGCTTTATCTGCCCTTCCATTCTAAATTAAAGCTTTGCTGGATACAGCAATCTTGGATGTAGGTCCTTGCCCTTCATGACTTGGAATACTTCTTTCCAGCCCCTTCTTGGGCAGAGATATTTCTGAGATGAGAGGGTAGACATACACACACATTCAGGGTAAGAATGCTGCTGGAACATTTTTTCCACAAGGCAGTTTCTGAAGCTCAATTTCTGCAGAAATAAATTTTTTAAAAAGAAGCACTTCTGCTAGCCAACCATATGTTGATCCTGACCAAGAGAGGCTCAAGAGGCCCTTCCTGCCTTCCTCGTGAGGTCCATTCCCAGTGGCTTATCTGAGATTGAGAGGCTACAAGTGTTCATGAGCCACCAAACCTGACCATTCACAGTGGTCTCAGGCCCTCCAGTCCCAGTCAGCTTGCATAGAAGCTGCACATTTTCTGCTCTGTACTTCAATCAGTTGCTCTCCTCTCTTCAAGGGTACATGTCACCAACTTTACAAACCTAAGGGTTTGTTTTGTGTTGTTTTCCCACTAACTCAAGGACACTTGCTGCTGACTCAATTTTAGAGAAAACACTTATCTAATAAGTGATTCATTTTGATTAAACCATCAAAGTAGTAACAATATCAGAAAATATCTGGTCCAAAGTTCTTTCCTAAGTTTCTTTGTTTGAAAAATAATTGCAAGACACTACCTTGTCTTGCTACTTCTAAGTATAAATGAAAACTGCTATGACTTCTTGATCACCAATAAGTGTTGGACCTGTTCCACATCTCCAGCACTCTGTGCTCACAATCAGCCTAGCAGGAGGGCTTACTGTTCCCAGTGTACAAATGAGAGTTAGGTTCAGAGGAGTAGTTATAGACCCAGTAAATGGTGGAGTTGTGCAACACGCCAGATCCTACCTTCATGTCCAGGACTTGGTCAGGGCCTGACCCTGCTATTAAGATCTGCAAGTTCTTCCCTGAAACACCCCTTAAACCTCAGGTAACTCAAAACCCCAGTCTCCCTGACCATGCAGCCCCCTGAGAAACCCACCTGGCTGTGAGTCCCCTACTCCTTAGGCTGCCTTGCCTGCCCACACTCTGCCTACTCTGCCTGGATGGTTACTGCCTCCAGTTCCTGGGCCTTCTCTCCTTGCTGCCTTGGGGCACAGTCAACTCATGCCACCGTGCAATTCCCAATTCCTAACAAAAAAGTAGTAAATTCTATCTCAGCATATACCAAAGGACTGAGTGGCTAATGGAGCTGCTTTCTAGGACCTCAATTAAAACCAAGTCTAAAACAAGCCTTGGATCGTTTTGGAGGATGGGAGAGGGGTTGGGGAGGGTCCCTCCATTCCTTTCTTCCCTCCTTCAGGCGCTGCCTGAGAGCAAGGAGATTAAGTGATTCCAGCTGCTGGCCTTGGGTTTCCTACTCCCCAGCCACACTCCACAGCCCGGTTTGTTTACATTTCTCACCAGGCCAGTCGCTTGGCAGGCAGCAGGTAGCAACAGCCTGATGCTATTCAGTTTTGCCTCCAGCCCGGGGGACAGAAGCATGTTAGTCCCCACTCCTGCGCGCCAGACACCCACCACCCCAGCCTGGCCCAAGTGTCTCCTGCTGCTCCCCGCTGGCTTGCGCTCTGCAGGGCAGTGGAACCCCGAGGTTAAACTTGAGAGTCCGCCATTGGAGAAGGCAGCTGGGGCAAAGCCAGCAGCTGGGCGACCCGAGCTGACGCCAGGCCGGGTCTCCGAGGGCCACAGCTAGAGCGGGGAAAGTGGGATCGGGAATCGGAGTTGCAGAGCACAGAGAAGCTGGAATCTCTGGGGTCTGGAGGTGAAGACCCAGTGGCCAGCGATCTGCCCGGGACCCCTGCGCCGGCTAGGTTCTGTGAGTCGCCTCTGGACGCATGAGTGGGGGACGCCCAGGGTCCCCGTAGCCTACTCACCAGACACGTTTAGCTGGCCTCCCAGGAACCAGCCGATCTTGCCGCTGCTGAAGTCACAGTCCCAGACTGTATGGTAGGGGGTGTCCCACACTAGCGAGTCTCGCGCCAGCGGCCCCCAAAAGGTTGCGGGCTGCCCGGCCGCCTGTTCTCTCAGCGTGCGGTACGTGGCAGGGTGCGTAGTGTCTGCCGCGGCCGGTGTGCTGCCTGGGGGCCCGGAGCTGGCCCTGCGCGGCGAGCTCACACTCACTACACGCAGTGGCCACCCCCGCAGTCCTGCACGCCCTCGCAGGATGTCCAGGAGCCGCCAGACGCCGCAGCCCAGACTGCGCACCGCCATCTCCCCCAGGACCCAAGGCCTCTGTCTCTGCAGCCGGACTGCCAACCGGGTTCGAAGGGGTAGGGGCAGCAGTCGCTCCAGAAGGGCCCCGCCCTGTCTCCGCCCTCCCGCCACCACCCACCCCTCAGGCCCTTTCTCCGCCTGAAGGTGCTCCTGTTCTCACCTCCTCTGTCACTGCCATAGAGAAGAGGACCTCAAAGAAGGAGGAGAAGTAGCCTGGGGAGGGGCGCTGGGGAGCCACGTAGAGCGGGGTCCGACCCTGGTGGGGCTGTGGGTGGGGTTCCCTCATCTGTGTTATCGCCCTATGGGGCGTTGGGGCCGGTTTGGTTTCAGTTTGTGTTTCTTCAAGTTCCTCCAGCTGCGCTGCGCAGCCAACAATTAGAGACCCGTGCATCCGGGACGCAGGCTGGCTCAGCGCTCTCGGTCTTCCGGGTCCGGTCGGAGGGAAGGAGCCTCACAGAACAGAAGCGATTGATGTAGCGAAGTGGACAGGTGGGTGCGAGAACCGAAGTTAGTTCGGTATGCATTTGATGCTGAAGTGAAAATATTAATCCCTTTGTGTGTCCTTGAGAGAGAATACCTCATCTGCCAGGCTGGTCTGTACCTCCTAAAACACATATGCAGGTAAGCCCCCTGTGGACTAAATGGGCAGATCTGGGGCCCAAGGGCAAGGAGGCTGTGGTGACCTGGGATCCAATGCTTTTTTCACCCAGCTGTAACCTCAACCCAAAGGGAGTCTTCTCCTGAGGGAAGGAAGGTATGGGAAAGCGGGAAAGTAGCAGACAAGCGAATGCTCCACTAAGGTACACTGGTTTGGGACTGAGTAACTTTAGGAGTTTTCACCAATTGCTCTAGCTTCTGTGGCCTGGGACCAAACCTGAATATTCTATTTGTGACATTGGGCAAGTTCCTATATTTCTCCATACCTCATTTTACTTTTACAGAAAAATGGAAGTAATATTTCCCTCCCCTGTTGTAGTAAAGAATAAATGAGATTGTGTCTGAAGCATCAAGCCCAATAAGAATCCCCAGTCTGAGGTGCATTGGTGGAGACTATTCAACACAAACAGATGAATTGTGATACAGCACAGCTATGGAACAGCAGCACCTCTCCAGCTAAACAGCTCTACTCACTCTCCAGAGAGACACCTTCAGTGTTTCAGCTCCAGGAAAAGGAAGTCTTGAGGTGAAAAGCAAAAGTGTACTCCCAGAGCCAGAGGAAAGCTGACTTACTAGATAGAAGTCCCCTCATCAGGTCCCTGATTGGTCCATCCTCATACAAATGAGGACTCCAAATCCTCCCAATTTGGTTGGCCCAAAAGGCACTGTCCTAATTGGTCAGAATGGAACCTCTGTGATTGGTCAGTGAAGATGCTGCCAGGGATATAGCCTGCAGCTCCAATTGGATAGGGAGCTCCAGTTGGAAAGGGAAAGTCTCAGTCCTATTAGTTGAAATAGGATTCCAAAAACTCTTGTATAAGGGCTGACTCAGATGGCAGGAAAACAGTGCAGGCAAGCAGTTCAGTGCAGGTTTCTCCCTGAAGTGTCATTTGCATGAAAGGCCCCTGCACAGAAATAACTGCTAGGCTCTGTGTTTGTTTGAATCCAGTTAGCCACCAGGAGCCTTTCTTAGTAGGCATCTTTCTCAGGGTCCACACCTAGAATTAGCACACAGGGAGCTTAATAGTGGAGGCAGTGTTTATATTGTGAAGCCAGAAAGGATAGAAGGGAACTCAGAGAAACTTGCCTCAACCAGGTTCTTAAATATTTCAACACCCAAAAATAAATACATAATAAAGAAGGTAAGCATATGGGAAGTGGGACGTTTGAAAATTGGTTTGTTGAGTTCTTTGGGTTTGGGAAAGATTCCGCCCTCTTAGTGAGATCTGCAGAAGGAAAGTCCCTGCCACTCCAAGGAGCTTCTGCTGCCAGTTAGCCCCAGGCCATGTTGAATACCTGCTTCCTGCCAGAGAAGAGAGGACTTTAAGGCTGGAGAACCAGTGATAAAACCTAGCTCTAGACCTGTGCCCAGCACCTGACCTGCACTTTTAACTGAATTTAAAAATTATGTAGTGCTATCAACTGCTGCCCACTATTAACCCTTAGTGGAACAAATGAGGAGACTGAGACCAAATGAATTAGTAGACTTACTACAGAGCACCTGCCTAATGGGGTAGCAGCACCAACACCCAGCATCTTCTACTCCTCCCATTCAATATCAAATCGTCACTTGGCAGAGTCCTCATTTTAAATGAAATATACAAAATTGTAAATAGAGAAAGACCATAACTGTGGCAGGGTGTCCCAAAGATGGCCACCAATATTACATCCCTTTGTGTAAATGTGTAAGAGGTGTACTCCAAGAGGAGGAGCCTGATCCCCCTTTGAATCTGGCCTGTTCAATTTTTCTAACAGAATGTGGTGACAGTGCTCCTCTGACAACCCCAGGTTTGGGCCTTGTGAAGCCACAGCTGCAGCCCCTAATGTCTTGGAACTCAGCTGCCATGCTGTAAGGGAGTAGGGATAGCTTTCCAGAGGAAGAGACCCTATGGAGAGAACAATGAAAAATATGTATAGAATTGACTCTTCTTTAAAATAAAGAACTATGTAGGTCCCATTTCCTTCTGGTTGGATGAAGAAATGATTGCATATACACAAAACATTTCAAAACCCATCAGGTGGTACAGCATTGCACTTCCTACAGCCCAAGTTACAAGAATTTTGTCCTGAATGTCACAGTCTTCTTAGGCCAAGGCCATTCCTGCTATGTCCTGGAAGCATATCTCCCTAAACTGGAACAAGCTGGAGCCAACCAGCCCCTGCCCTAGCCAGCTGTCTCCTGTGGATAATTCTGAGAGAGCAGCAGATTATCCAAACTACACACATCACACTTTCTCCCCCGGAAGCCCCCCTCGACTTTAACATGAGAAGAGCCCTCCAGTACTGAAACCTGTAGTTGGTAGGCACAGAAGTTAGGAAGGACTGGGGAAGTTTCCTGCAGGACCCTTATATCTTAGGCCTGCTGTTTAAGTTCAAGATGGTATAGCCACGATTGCTGACACTCATAATCCCTAGAGATAGATGCTTTGACCATCACTTTATATAGGAGAACACAAGCACAGGGAGGAGAGATGTTCACTCAAGGCCACAAAGCTAGCCAGTGGTAGAGCTTCAGCTTTCTGCCTTCAGAGCTTACAGTTTTAACAGCTTTAGGGATACAGCCTACCAACACCCCTTGTGCTATTTGTCTTCATAGGTTCTACAACTGACATTACTCAGAGAGTTGCAGTAGTTCATTGCCCCTAAGAAACAGTCTGTGTTGATAACGGATCCTGTGGGAGAATCACCTGCCACCAGTCACCAAGACCTAGTGTGGAAGGCATAGATGCTAAAATCCTCAACAAAGTACTGGCAAACCACATCCAGCAGTATATCAAAAAGATCATATTCCATGATCAAGTGGGATTCATCCCAGGGATGCAAGGATGATATAATATTCACAAATCAATAAATGTAATACATCACATAAAGAAAAGAAAGACAAAAATCACATGATCATATCAATAGATGTGGAAAAAGCATTTGGTAAGGTACACCACCCATTTATGATAAAAACACTCAGCAAAGTGGAAGTACATGGGTCATACCCCAACATAATAAAGGCCATATATGAAAAACCTACAGCCAACATCATACTCAATGGACAAAACCTAAAAGCTTTCACACGAAAATCAGGAACAAGACAAGGATGTCTGCTTTCACCACTTCTATTCAACATAGTTTTGGAAGTTCTAGCCACAGCAATCACACAAGAAGAAGAAATAAAAGGCATCCAAATTGGAAAGGAGAAAGTAAAACTATCATTGTTTCCAGATGACGTGATAGTGTACATACACAGAAAACCCTATCTATAGACTCCACCAAAAAACTACCCAACCTAATAAGTGAATTTGGCAATACAATGGGATAGAAAGTCAATATTGAGAATCAAAGGCATTTTTGTACACCAACAATGAAATATCAGAAACAGAAATCAGGGAAAAAATCCCACTTGCTATAGCAACAAAAAAATAAAGCACATAGGAATAAACCTAACCAAGGAAGTAAAAGACCTATACTCAAAAAACTACACAACACTGAAAAAAGAAATTAAGGAAGACACAAACAAATGGAGACATATACTGTGTTCATAGATTGGAAGAATTAACATAATCAAAATGCCCATATTACCTGAAGCAATTTATAGATTCAATGAAATCCTATTGAAATACCAATGATATATTTCACAGATATAGAACAAACATTTCAAAAGTATATATGGAACTATAAAGGATCCCAAATAGCCTCAGCAATTTTTGAGAAAGAACACAGTAGGAGAGATCACAATACCTGACATCAAACTGTCAGGTATTCCAAGGCCATGGTAATCAAAGCAGTATGGTAGTTGCATAACAACAGACACATAGATCAATGGAACAGAATAGAGAGTCCAGAAACAAACCCAAGTCTCTATGGTCAATTAATATTCAACAAAGGGGGAAGAAGCATAAGTTGGAGTAAAAATAACCTCTTCAACAAATAATGTTGGGAGAGCTCGAAAGCTACATGCAAATAAAATGAAACTGGACCACCAACTCACACTATACACAAAAATAAGCTCTAGATGGATAAAAGACTTAAATATAAGTCAGGACACCATAAAAATCCTAGAAGAGAACATAGGAAAATCTCAGATATTCCATGCAGCAATATTTTCACTTGATATGTCCCCTAGAGGAAGCAATATAAAGGAAAGAGAAAACAAATGGGATCTCATCAAAACAAAAAGCTTCTGCACAGCTAAAGAGAACTCTAGCAAAATGTAAAGGGAACCAACTGTATGGGAAAATATATTTGCCAATGATATCTCTGACAAGGGTTTGATCTCCTAAATATACAAAGAACTCACACACCTCCACTCCAGGAAGACAAACAATCCAATTAAAAAATGGGCAAAAGACCTGAACAGACAGACACTTCTCCAAGGATGACATACAGAGGGTCCAGAGACATATGAAAGGATGCTCAGCATCACTAGCCATCAGAGAGATGCAAATTAAAACCACAATGAGATACCACTTCACACTGGTCAGAATGGCCATCATAAACAAATCAACAAAAAAACAAGTGCTGGTGAGGTTGTGGAGAAAAGGTAACCCTAGTGCACTGTTGGTGGGAATGCAAACTGGTGCAGACACTGTGGAAAACAGTATGGAACTTCCTCAGAAAACTCAATATGGAACTGCCTTTTGACCTGGCAATTCCACTACTGGGGTTATATCCTAAGAACCCTGAAACACAAATGCAAAAGAACCTATGCACCCCAATGTTCATAGCAGCACAATTTACAATAGCCAAGTGCTGGAAGCAGTCTAAGTGTCCATCAGTAAATGAATGAATCAAAAACTGTGTTACATTTACACAATGGAATACTACACAACAGAGAGAAAGAAGGAGCTCCTACCCTTTGTGACAGCATGAATGGAACTAGAGAACATTATGCTAAGTGAAATAAGCCAGGCAGTGAGGGACAAATACCCTATGATCTCACCTTTAAGTGGACCCTAATCAACAAAACAAACAAGCAAGCAAAATATAACCAGAGACATTGAAATTAAGAACAAACTGACAGTATGGACCATTGAGTATGATGTTTGCTGTAGGTTTCCCATATATAGCCTTTATTATGTTGAGGTATGCTCCCTCTACTCCCACACTGTGAAGTGTTTTTTATCATAAATTGGTGTTGTATCTTATCAAATGCTGCTTCTGTATCTGTTGATGTGATCATGTGGTTTTTGTCTTTTGTATTGTTTATGTGGTTTATAACATTTATTGATTTGTGTATATTGTACAATCCTTGCATCCCTGGAATGTATTCCACTTGATCATGGTGGATGATATTTTTAATGTATTGCTGGATGCAGTTTGCCAATGTTTTTTTGAGGATTTTAGTGTCTGTATTCATGAATGATATTGGCCTCTAATTTCCTTTTTTTGTTGTGTCTCTATCTGGTTTTGAGATTAGGATGATGCTGGCCTCATCCAAAGAGTTTGGGAGTCCTCCCTCTTCATGGATGTTTTGGAATAGTTTGAGAAAGAAAGGGGTTAGCTATTTCTTAAATGTTGTGTAAATTTTTCCTGTGAAATCTCTGATCCACAGCTTTTGTGTGCCCAAAGTTTTCTGATTACTGTTTCAATTTCACTAGCTGATAATTGGTTTATTCAGGGTTTCTGCTGCTTCTTTTTTTAAAAGTACATTTTACTGATTATGCTATTACAGTTTTCCCAATTTTTTCTCCCCTTTATCCCCCTCCACCCTGCACCCCCATCTTTCCAGCATTACCCCCACCTTAGTTCCTGTTCATGGGTTGTACATATAAGTTCTTTGACTTCTCTGTTTCCCATACCATTCTTAACCTCATTCCATCTATTTTATGCCTACCAATTATACTTATTATTCCCTGTACCTTTCCTCCCATTCTTCCCCTCCACCTCCCCACAAAACTGTCCATGTGATCTACATTTCTCTGGTTCTGTTCCTGTTCTAGTTGTTTGCTTAGTTTCTGTTTTTGTTTTTAGGTTCAGTTGTTGATAGTTGTGAGTTTGTTGTCATTTTACTGTTCATAATTTATGATTGTCTTCTATTTCTTAGATAAGTACCTTTAACATTTCATATAATAAGGGCTTGGTGATGATGAACTCCTTTAACTTGACCTTATCTGGGAAGCACTTTATCTGCCCTTCCATTCTAAATGATGCTGGATAGAGTAATCTTAGATGTAGGTCCTTGCCTTTCATGACTTCAAATACTTCTTTCCAGTCTCTTCTTTCCTGTAAGGTTTCTTTTGAGAAATCAGCTGATAATCTTATGGGCACAAAAAAGTGCCCATAAGAGAGGTAACTGTCTTCTTTTCTCTTGCAGCTCTTGAGATTCTCTGTTTATCTTTAATCTTCAGTAATGAAATTATGATGTGTCTTGGTGTATTCCTCCTTGAGTCCAATTTCTTTGGGATTCTCTGGGGTTCTTGGACTTCCTGAAAGTCTATTTCTTTCACCAGATTGGGTTATTTTCCCTTTATAATTTGTTCAAATAAGTTTTCATTTTCTTGCTCTTGCTCTTCTCCTCCTGTCACCCCTATGATTCTTATGTTAGAGTCATTAAAGTTTTCCTAGAAGTTCCTAAGCCTCTCCTCATTTTTTTTGAATTCTTGCTTCTTCATTCTGTTCTGGTTGAATATTTATTTCTTCCTTTTGTTCCAGATTGTCAATTTGAGTCTTGTTTTCCTTTCCTTCACTGTTGGTTCCCTGTATGTTTTGCTTCATTTCACTTTGGGTAGCCTTCATTTTTTCCTTCTTTTTGTGACCTAGCTCAGTCACTTCTGTGAGCATCGTGATTACCAGGGTTTTGAACTCTCCATCAGATAGGTTGGCTATCTCCTCATTGCTTAGCTCTTTTTCTGGAATTTTGATCTGTTCTTTCATTTGGGCCATATTTCTTTGTCTCAGCCAACCTGTTATGTTGTAAGTACCTGGGGCCTTAGGTACTTGACCAGGGCAAGGCAACCCTCTTTGTTGCATTGTGCCAGTCTCTGTTGGGGAGGGGTCAGAGAGTGAACAATGCTGCTTGCTCACTCTGCTGTAGCCCCACTTTCCAATGAATTTCCTTGTGTGAGACTGGGAGTTTCTCCCACTGTGGCAACCTCCACAGTAGTTTACAGCTACCTTGAGGCTTTAGTGTCCCATTCAGCCAGCCCTGCCTCACCCACGCAGTCTGCTGCCTTGCCTTGAGTTCTCTCAGCCAGGCCTGCTTCGCAGTGTGGTCCACTGCCTTGCTGCACATGCTCTCCACTCAGCTGCCCAGTTCCCATCTCTGCCCCTCCTATCATTCTGGGTGAGTGTTTCTTTAACTTCTTATTTGATGAAATTCCATGAAGTTTGATTTTCTGGCACTTCTGGATGTTTATTGTTTTTAGATTGGTTGTTATCCTGCTTTTGGTTGTGCAAGATGGTGAAGCATTTCTATTGGTGCCTCCATCTTGGCCAGAACTCCACTTCTTGACACAGTTTTGGAGGATAACATATTTCTAGAAGTTTTTCCATTTCACCCAGGTTTTCAAATTTCTTGGCATATAGTTTTTCATATTAATTTCTTATCCTTTGTATTTCTGAAGTATTAGCTCTTTTGTTTCTGATTTTTAAAGTATATTTTATTGATTATGCTATTTACAGTTGTCCCATTTCCCCCTCTTTATTCCCCTCCACCCTGCAGCCCCCTCCAACCTGCATTCCCCCACTTTAGTTCATGTCCATGGGTCATACACATATGTTCTTTGGCTTCTACATTTCCAATACTATTCTTAACCTCCCCCTGACTATTTTCTACCTACCATATTTGCTACTTATTCTCTGTACCTTTCCCCCCCTCTCTCCCTCTTCCACTGCCCTGTTGATAACCCTCCATGTGATCTCCATTTCTGTGGTTCTTGTTCCTGTCATAGTTGTTTGCTTAGTTTGTATGGTGTTTCTTTCTTTCCTTTTTTTTTTAGGTTTAGTGTTGATAGTTGTGAGTCCATCATCACTTTACTGTTTATATTTTTTATCTTCTTTTTCTTAGATAAGTCCCTTTAACATTTCATATACTAAGGGCTGGGGGATGATGAACTACTTTAATTTGACCTTATCTGGGAATCACTTTATCTGGCCTTCTATTATAAATGATAGCTTTGCTGGATAGAGTAATCTTAAGTGTAGGTCCTTGTCTTTCATGACTTGGAATACTTCTTTCCAGCCCCTTCTTGCCTGTAAGGTCTCTTTTGAGAAATCAGCTGACAGTCTTAATGGGAACTCCTTTATAGGTTACTGTCCCCTTATCTCTTGCTGCTTTTAGGATTCTCTCCTTATCTTAAATCTTGGGTAATGTAATTATGATGTGCCTTGGTGTGTTCCTCCTTGGGTCCAACTTCTTTGGGGCTCTCTGAACTTCCTGGACTTCCTGAAAGTCTATTTTCTTTGCCAGCTTGGGGAAGTTCTCCTTTACTATTTGTTCAAATAAGTTTTCAATTTGTTGCTCTTCCTCTTCTCCTTCTGGCACCCCTATAATTCAGATGTTGGAACATTTAAAGATGTCCTGGAGGTTCCTAAGCCTCTCCTCATTTTTTTTGAATTCTTGTTTCTTTGTTCTGTTCTGGTTGAATCCAAACCATTGATTTGAGTCCTGGTTTCCTTCTGTCACTCTTAGTTCCCTGTAGATTTTTCTTTGTTTCACATAGTGTGACATTCATTGCAGTCTGGGTTTTTTGGGGGGCCTCTTTTTTTTTTTTTGTCTGGGCGTGCCTGTCACATAGTAAGGGGCGGAGCCATAGGTGTTCACCAGGGTGGGGCAACACACTTTGCTGCATTGTGATGCTGTATGTGGAGCAGGGGTCCCAGAGGGAAGAGTGCCACTTGCTCTGCTCTCTGCCAGTTTTCAGTCACTTCTCCAGCTACCCACAAGCAAATTGGGCCCTTCTGATGATGATTCCCCAGGTGGGTGGGTTTGTCTACATTCTAGGACCCTTTGGGTTTCTCCAACCAACTCTTCTGTGAAATTGGGAGTTTCTCCCACTGCCGCCTCATGCACTACAGGTTTCAGTCAGAGGCTTTGAGTCTTTATTTTCCTGTACTGGAACCCTGGGTTGCTTGGTCTGTCTCTCTCCCCAGTAGTTCCTCCTGGTTTATCTGCATGCAAATGTGGGACCGCCCCGTCCGCAATCCACTGCCTGCCCCAGTCCTCCAGCCACTGCCTTACTGCGCCCAGGCTGCCCGTGTCCACCCCTCCTACTGGTCTGGATGAATTCTTTCTTCTTTAACTCCTTGGTTGTCAGACTTCCATACAGTTTGATTTTCTCTCAGCTCTGGTTATTTTTGTTTTTAAATTTGTTGTTGTCCTTCTTTTGGTTGTGCAAGGAGGCACAGTGTTTCTACCTACACCTCCATCTTGGCTGGAAGTCTGTTTCTGATTTTATTTACTTGGTTCCTCTCCCTCTTTTTCTTGATAAGTCTGGTTAAAGGCTGTCAACTTTGTTTATCTTTTCAAAGAACAACCTCCTGGATTTATTGATCCTTTGAATTATTCTTTTAGTCTCTATGTTATTTAATTCTATTCTGACCTTGATTATTTCCTTCCTTCTACTTGCTCTGGACTTTGTTTGTTGTTGTTCCTCCAGTTTCTGTAGATGTGCAATTAGGTCATTTATTTGAAATTTTTCTATTTTTTTTTAGGTAGGTCTGTATTGCTATTAACTTGACTCTCAGGACTTTCTTCACTGTGCCCCATAAGTTTTGGACTGTTGTATGTTCATTTTCATGTTTCCAGAAATTTTTTATTTCTTATTAAATCTCATTGTTTACCAATTCATTGTTTAATAACATGCATGTTATGCAGTCCCCATGGATTTGACTGTTTTTGAACTTTTTCCTTGTGATTGGTTTCCCTTTTCAAGCCCTTGTTGTCCAAGAAAATGCTTGATATGGTTTCAATTTTCTTGAATTTGTTGAGGCTTCTTTTGTGTCCTATATCATGTGGTCTACTTTTGAAAATGTTCTGTGTGCATTTGAAAGGAATATATATATTTTGCCTCTTCAGGGTGAATAGTTTCATATATATCAGTTAAGTCCATTTGATCTAGCATGTCATTCAGTTCTACAATGTCCTTGTTGATTCTTTGTTTCAAAGATCTGTCCATTGTTGACAGTGGGATGTTAAAATCCCCTACTATAAGAGTGTTGCTGTTTATATTTTTCTTGAAGTCCTCCAAGCTTTTCCATATATATTTGGGTGTTCCAATGTTGGGTGCATATATATTTACAATGTTTATAGCTTACTGATGTATTCTTCTCTTTAGAATTATGAAATGACCTTCTTCTTCTTTTTAATGGTTTTTTATTTGAAATCTATTTTGTCCAATATAAGCATTGCTACCCTCACAATTTTTCCTGCCCATTTGCGTGTAGCATTTTTTTCCAGTCTTTCACTTTCAGCCTGTTTAGGTCTTTTGTTCTGAGGTGGGTCTCTTGTAGACAGCATGTATGTGGATTATGTTTTCTTATCTATTCAGCTACCCTATGTCTTCTAATTGGGGCATTTAATCCATTTACATTTAATATTACTTCTGAAAGGTAGTTATTCATTGCCATTTTTTTCCTTTTGTACCTGTGTTCCTCTCACTTTCACTCTATACCTTCATCTTAAAGCAGTCCTTTAGCATGTCTTACAATGCTGGTATGGTGGAGATGTATTCTTTTAAACTTTTTTTGTCTGGGAAACTCCTTAATTTACCTTCCATTTTAAATGACAGCCTTGCTGGGTAGAGTAGTCTTGGTTGCAGGCCTTTGCTTTTCATTACTTGAACTATTTCTTGCCATTCCCTTTTGTCTTGCAGTGTTTCTGTTGAGAAATCAGCTGCTAGCCTTATCAGAATTCCCTTGTATGTTACTATCTGTTTCTTCCTTTCTGCCTTTAAGATTCTCTCTTTGTCTTTAGTATTGGCATTTTAATTATGCCAAATTATGATGTGCCTTGGAGTAGCCCTCTTTGAGTTTATCTTGATTGAAACCCTCTCTACTTCTTCAACTTGCATGGCTGTTCCCCTCCTCAGGTTAGGGAAGTTTTCTGTCATTATTGTTTCAAACAGGTTTTCTATCCCTTGCTCCTTTTCTTCTCCTTCTGGTATTCCTATGATGAGAATGTTGTGATAATTCATGTTGTTCTGAAGTTCCCTTAAGCTATCCTCATCCTTTTTGAGTCTTTTTTTCATGCTGTTGCTTTACCTGTGTTTTATTTCTACATTGTCTTTCAGCTCACTAATTCAGTCCTCTGCTTCATCCAGCCTGCACTTAATTCCTTCTAGTGTATTTTTTACGTCATACACTGTATTCTTCACTTCTTCCAGGTTGTCATTTATAGTTTCTAGTTCCTTTTTCATGTGGTTGTAGTTCCCACTCAGTTCCTTATACTTCTCACTGAGTTCCATGAGCACCCTTATAACCATTTTCTTAATTATTTTATTGTATTATTGTTCAAGTACAGTTGTCTGTATTTTCTCTCTACCACTCCCCCTCCACCCCAGCCATCCCCACCTACTTTTCCTGATTCCATCCCACCTCCTGGTTTTGTCCATGTGTCCTTTATAGTTGTTCCTGAAAACTCTTCCCCCCTTTACCCACATTATGCCCTCCCACCTCCCCTCTGCTTTTTGTCAGATTGTTTTTAATTTCAATGCCTCTAGTTATATTTTGCTTACTTGTTTGTTTTGTTGATTAGGTTCCACTTATGGTGAGATCATATGGTATTTGTCGTTCACCACCTGGCCTATTTCACTTAGCACAATGCTCTCCAATTCCATCCATGCTGTTGCAAAGGGTAGGAGCTCCTTCTTTCTTTCTGCTGTATAGTATTCCATTGTGTAAATGTACCACAGTTTTTTGCTCCATTCATTTACTGATGGGCACCTAGGTTGCTTCTAGCACTTGGCTATGGTAAATTGTGCTGCTGTGAACAGTGGGGTGCATAGTTTGTTTTGAATTGGTGTTTCAGGGTACTTAGGATATAATCCCAGCAGTGGAATTGTCAGGTCAAAAGGCAGTTCTATGTTTAGTTTTCTGAGGAAACTCCACAGTGTTTTTCACAGTGTCTGCACCAGTCTGCATTCCCAACAACAGTTTACAAGGCTTACCTTTTCTCTACAATCTCACCAGTACTTGTTTGTTGATTTATGATAGCCACTTGTTGTGTCTTTATCTGGTTTTGGAATTAGGATTATGTTGACCTCATAAAAGGAGTTTGGGAGTCTTCCCTCTTCTTGGTTTTTTAGGAATAATTTGAGAAGTATTGGATACTCTTCTATAAATGTTTGGTAAAATTTTCCTGTGAAGCTGTCTGGTCCAGCACTTTTTTGTGATGGGTGTTTTTGTGATTACTGCTTCAATATCACTAACAGTTATTGGTCAGTGCAGGCATTCTGCTTCTTCTTGACTAAGTTTTGAGGGATTATATTTTTAGAAATATGTGTATATCACTCAGGTTCTCAAATTTCTTGGCATATTGTTTTTCATAGTAATTTCTTACAATCATTTGTATTTCACTGGTATTAGTTGTAATTTCTCCTCTTTCATTTCTGATTTTATTTATTTGGGTCCTCTCTCTTTCTTTCTTAATGAGTCTCATTAACAGCTTGTTGATTTTGTTTAATTTTTCAAAGAACCACCTCCTGGATATATTGATAGTTTGAATTGTTCTTTTAATGTTTATGTCACTTAATTCTGCTCTGATGTTGATTATTCCATTCCTTCTACTTGCTCTGGGCTTTGTTTATTGTTCTTCCTGTAGTTCTTGTAGACATAAGGTTAGTTTGTTTATTTGAAATTTTACTATCATTTTTAGGTAGGCCTATATTGCTATGAACTTCTCTCTCAGGACTGCCATTGCTGCTTCCCATAAGTTCAGGACTGTTATGTGTTCATTTTCATTTGTTTCCAGAAGCTTTCAATTTCTTCCTTGATCTCATTATTCACCCATTCATTATTTAATAACATGTTATTCAGTGTCCATGGATTTGATTGTTTTTTATTTTTTTACTTGAGGTTGGTTGGTAGTTTCAAGCCCTTGTGGTCCAAAAAAATGCTTTCTATGATTTCAATTTTCCTGAATTTGTTGAGGCTTGTTTGGCATCCTATCATGTTGTCTATCTTTAAAATATTTCGTGTGGATTTGAAAAGACTGTACACTTTCCTTCTTTGTGGTGAAATTTCTGTAAATATCAGTTAAGTCCATTTGATCTAGTGTCGTTCAGTGCCATTATATCCTCATGATTCTTTGTTTGGAAGATCTGTCCATTGTTGACAGTGGGGTGTTAAAATCACCTACTATAATTGTGTGGCTGTCAATATCTTTCTCAAAGTCCTTCAAGATTTTCTTTATGTGTTTGGGTACTCCTTTATATTGGATGCATATGTATTTACAATGGTTATGTATTTTAGACGGCTGCTTCCCTTAAGTATTATGAAGTATCCTTCTCTCTCTCTTTCCATGGCCTATGTTTTGAAATCTGCTTTGTCTGATATAAGTATTGCTACCCTGCTCTTTTTTCCTGTATATTTGCTTGGAATATTTTTTCTAACCCTTCCTTTTCAGTCTGTGTAGGTCTTTTGTTCTGAGGTGGGTCTCCTGTAGGTAGCATAAGTGCAGGTCATGTTTTCTTATTGATTCAGTTACCCTATGTTTTTACTGGATCATTTAATCTATTTCCATTTAAGGTTATTATTAATAGGCACTTATTCATTGTTATTTTTCACTTTGTAGCTTTGTTTCTTTCTCTATCACTCTTTTCCTTCTCCTTACAATCTTCTTGACTTTGTTAAAACTTGTTTTTTGTCCTAACATGTGGTCTGTCTTTGAGAATGTTCCATGTGCACGTAAGAACAATGTCTATACTGCTGCTTTGGGGTAAAATGTTCTGTAAATATCAATGAAATCTATCCAATCTAGTGTGTCTGTCAAGGTAGCTGTTTTGTTTTTTATTTTTGCCTGGATGATTTGTCTATTGATCGCACTGGGTTGTTAAAAATTGCCTACAATGACTGCATTGCTGTCATTCTCTCCTTTAAATTGTATCATGATTTTTAAAAACATTTAGGTGCTCTTTTATTGGGTGCTTATATATTTATAAGGGTTATATCATCTTTTTGGATTAATCCTTTTAGTATTATGTAGCAACCTTCTCGTCTCTTGCAGTGGGCTTTGTTTTAAAGTTTATTTTGTCAGATTGTTACCACAGCTTTTTTGTTTCAATTTGCATAAAACATGTTTTCCATCCCTACACTTTTAGTCTGTGTGTATCTTCAACTCTGAATTGGGTCATATAGATAGCATGTATATGGTCTTGTTTTCTTATCCATTCATTTATCCTATGTCTTTTTATTGGAGAATTTAATCCATTTATATTTAAGGTTATTATTGATAGGTACTTACTTATTGTCATTTTTTCCTTTATACATCTGTTCTTCTGTCTCTATTTTTTCTTTTTCTTTTTCAACATTTCTTGCAATACTGGTTTGGTGCTATTGAACTCCCTTAGTATTTTTTTTTTTTTTGGTCTGGGAAATTCTTTACTTTGCCTTCAATTTTAAATGATAACCTTTCAGAATACAGTAATCTTCGTTGTAGGTTCTTGCTTTTTATCACCTTGAATTCTTCATTGCCAATCCCTTCTGTCCTGAAGTGTTTCTGTTAAGAAATCAACTGAGAGCTTTATAGGAACTCACTTATAGGTAACTGTCTCTATCTTGCTGCCTTTAAGATTTTCTCTTTATCTTTAACCTTTACCATTTTTCTTATAATGAGACCTACACCTTGGTGTAGGTCACCTTGGTGTAGGTCTCTTTGGGTTTATCTTTTTGGACTCTCTGCTTCCTGAACTTGGGTGACATTTTTCTTCACTAGGTTAGGGAAGTTCCAGCTATTATTTCTTCAAACAGATTCTCTATATCTTGATCACTTCCTCCTCCTCCTCCTCCTCCTCCTCCTCCTCCTCCTCCTCCTCCTCCTTCTTCTTCTTACCTTATGATGCAGATGTTGTTGTGCTTGATGTTGTCCCAGGGGTCCCCTATACTTTCCTCATTTAAACAAATTTCTTTTTTCACTTAGATGCTCTGCTTGGGTACTTACTGTTATCTTGTCATCTAAATCACTTATTCACTCCTCTGCTTCATCTAACCTGTTGTTGATTTCTTCCAGTGTCTTCTTCATTTCAGATATTATATTCTTTATTTCTGACTTGTTCTTTTTTATGGTTTCTATGTCTTTTTTAATGCTTACTCTCTCTTTGTTTAAGTTCTCACTGAGATTATCTATTCTTTTCCTAAGGTCCTGGAGCTTCCTTATGATCATTGTTTTAAACTTTGCATCTGTTATTTTGGTTGCTTCCATTTTATCTATTTCATTTTTTTTTCCTGGAAAATTTTCTTGTTCTTTCACTTGGGATATTTTCTTTATCTTTCCATTTTGTCTGTTTGATTTAGGTAGGTCTGCTATGACTCCATAAGTTGTTATGATAATTTTAATATGAATGTGTCTTGTTGGACTAATCAGCACAACCTTCCAAATCACCTGAGTTCTGTGCTTCAGGAATGTTCTTGTGGGTTATGTGCACCCTCTGCTATAGTTGAGTTTTGAATGCTGTTGTCCCTTCAAGGATGAAGGTAACCCTTCAGGTTGGGTGACTGTAATGGTAAACCTCAATCACCATGTATGAGACACTGTCTTGGGCTGCCCGCAAGGTGGAGTTGTTCTCAGAAGAACTGGTGTCTGCTAGAACCTTGTATGTGCTGCTTCAGTGGCTAGTTGGTTTGGGCTGTGGTGTGGTTGAAGCTGACCACTAGTAGTATTCATTCTGGGACTACTTGAGTGTGATCAGGTATAGGTTGCTGTCAGATGTCATATGCAATTGGTCTCAGGCTTCCTCTCTGGAGCTACCATGCTGTTTACCATTTTTGTTTTTATCTACTGGACTTGCATGTACATAGGAGGGGCCAAGCTGTGTAAAAGGATGGGCTTTCTCCAACTTAGAACTATCTACAAAGGGAACAAGGGTCTCTGAGATCTGCATCCATCTGTCTACTACTTTTCCTTTCCCTGAGGTTTCCTAGTCTTTTCAGAGCCTTTTGAAGAAAAATCGTAGCATGAGCCCAGGCTAGATGCAGTACCCAGTTCCTTCCCCAGGTTGAGAGATTCACTGGACAGAAAAACTGAAATTGGAGGGCAGAGCTAGTGGGTGCCCTTCCTGGGGGATCACATTGTCTGGAACTCAGTGAAGGGGAAATGGCCCCTACTTGAAAGCCTAATCACTAAGTCTCTGTTAGAGTTTCCAATTCTAGTTACTTCTAGGGGGAGCTTACTGCAGGTTCATTTTGAGTGGAGACAGTCATTCCCTCTGCAGAAGAATACTCAGCCACCCCATGCTCAGAAGGATTGATCAAACAATCTCCCATTTGTGGTGATTATGGCCCATCCCACAGGAGAAGGCTAAGCACTATGTCTCAGTCCGAGACAGTAGCCTCCTATGGTCTCACACTTTGAATGTTCCTGCTCTGAGCTGCTTTCTCTTCACCCCACACATTTCACCCTGTGGGGGTTTCAGGGCCTTGGCAGGGCTGACCCAGTCTCTCACTGAGGTGGTGTCCACAAGCCTGTAGGAAGGGGTCTAGCACTTCTTCTTTTTTCTGGGATAGTGATAGTTATACTTGCAGGGCATATTGAATTTGCCTCCCCACAATGTAGTCACAGAGCCACAGAGCCTGCACTCACCCATCAGGCACCTGGACAGAAGCCTTTCTGAGAAACGGTCTGAAAACCCCAGCTCTGCATGGATTTCTGGTTCCCCTGTGCCAATGAACCAAGTAAAGAGGGGTTAAAGTTTCCAGCTCCATGCAGCACTGATTTCTCTGTGTGACTGGACTCAGCAGGATGAGGAAGCTATTTACGCACTTTAGGTGAAGAATTCCAGCCCTCATTCTCCAGCCATACAGTTTAGTCACTGTCTGGATCTCCACAAAAACACTCCCCAGGAAAAAAATGGACCCCTTAAAGTCACTGCTGTGTGTAGCCATCAGACCCCTTTGTAGGACCCAAGTATGGCAGGGCAGCCTCATCAGAAGTTGGAGTCCAAACTGTGAGTGCTCCAGGCTAACACTGTAACAATAGGGAATGCTCATTCCTGGAAAATTTCAGACTGAGTCTCCCACACAGACTGAATCCTCACCCATTACTACCACCAAATGCTACACAGGCTCCAATTTCCATTTCTGTTGCTCTGGATTGAGGATCCCTGTGTAGGTTTCAGACCCAGTGCCCTTAGGGGGAGGGAGTTCTTCAGACATGATATCCTTCTGGCTTTTAAGGACCATCACACCCGCATCTAGATGCTATAATTTTCTATGTCGCTGTCCTTCTTACCAGTCTTTATATGACTTTTTCTAAAAGTCTTTGTTTATAATATCTCAGTTGATTTTTCTTCAGTTGGTTATTTAGGTTGATTGCTCTGTAATTTAGTGCTAAATCTTGTTTGGGGCTAGGAAGAAGAGGGTGCACTTTCCACCTACTTCACAGCCGACTTAGAATAAATAAATAAAATGTGGTACATTTACACAATTGAATACTATGTAGCAGAAAGAACAAAGGAGCTCCTACCCTTCATGACAGCATGGATTTAACTGGAGAGCATTATGTTAAGTGACATAAGCTAGACAATGAAAGAAAAATACTGTATGATCTCACCTGTAAGTGGGACCTAATGAACAAAACAAACAAGTGAGCAAAATAGAACCAGAGTAATGGAAATAAAGAACAAACTGACTGTGACCAGAGGGGAAGTGGGAGAAAGATAATGGGGGAAGAAGGGGAAGGAGTAAGCAAAGGAACACAAATAGAAGACTTTGGTCATGGACAATGTGGGAGATTGACTGTGGGAGTGGCAGGGGATGAAGTAGGGGTGAGCAATGGTGAAAAAGGCAGGACAACTATTAACTGAACAACAACAAAAGACCCAATAAAAAGAAACAAAGAAAAGGTGGGAAAAATTTAAATATATACAAAAATAAATTAGTGAATTAAAAATGGAAAATGTTAATAATTAAATCCCATGTAAATGGAACAATTTCTCTACTTAAAGACAAGTATTGTTTCAATAGATTTTTAAGTCTTTACTACATACTTCTGCAAGAGATACACCTAAACCTAAAATATAAATATCCAGAAATATTGAGAGTGAAAATTTGGAAAATACTTACCAAATAAAATATTAGACAAAGTGGAAAGTGACTCAAAATGTAAAAGGAGAGATAAAAAGAAAAACTAAAAATGGTAAATTGCTATCAGGGAGATGTTAACAATTTGCAATGTGCATGCATTGAATAATATAGCTTCAAAAATATAAATAAAAAATGGAGAGAAACACAGAAAGAAACTTACAAATTTACCATCATAATATTTTCAGACCATGTATATACAAACCCAAAACTTTCTCTTGAAAATTGAAACAGATTGTGGTGACTTATGGCCAAGATGGAAGCATAGGAAGATACACTTTGCTTCCTTCCATACAAAAAACAACCAGAACTGCCAGAGAGTTGAACTGCATGGAAGTCTAACAAGAAAGGAGTTAAAGAATAAACATTCATCTAGACTGGTAGGAGGGGAGGATACAGGCAGCCAGGGAAGAGAGGACATGTAGTGAGGCAGTGGCCAGCCAACCAGATAGACAAGGCAGCAACTGGTAGACTGGGCAGTCCCATGTTTAAGTACAGAAAACCAGGAGAAATGACTATGGAGAAAGACAGAACACACAACCCAGGGTTGCAGCACAGGGAAACAAAGCCTCAAAACCTCTAGATGTAAAAACCTGTGGGAGTTGTGGCAGTGAGAGAAACTCCAATTCTCGCAATAGAGTCCATTGGAAGGGTCCACAGGATCCTAGAATGTACACAAACCCACCCACCAGGGAGTCAACAACAGAAGGGTCCAAACTGCTTTGGAAAGTGGGGGAAGTGACAATGTAGGGCGAGAGCCAAGCAAGTGGTATTGTTCTCTCTCTGGTTCCTCCCTCACATACAGTGACAAAACAGTCAAGTAGGTTGCCTTGCCCTGGTGATTACCTAAGGCTCTGCCCTTTACAATGTAGCAGGTGCTCCAAAATAAATAAATATGGCCCATACAAAAAAAAACAAATACAAATCCAACAAAAAAATGAGCAATGAGGAGATAGACAACTAATGAGATGCAGAGTTCAAAACACTGGTAATCAGGATGCTCACAGAAATGGTTGAGTATGGTCACAAAATAGAGGAAAAATTGAAGGCTATGCAAAGTGAAATAAAGGAAAATACACAGGGAACCAACAGTAAAGGGAAGGAAATGGATTCAAATCAACGATTTGTAACAAAAGGAAGAAATAAATATTCAATGAGAAACGAATGAAGAAATAAGAATTCAAAAAATGAGGAGAGGCTTAGGAACCTCTGGGCCAACTTTAAATGTTTCAATATCTGAATAATAGGGGTGCCAGAAGGAGAAGAAGAAGAGTAACAACTTGAAAACTTATTTGAAAAAATAATGAAGGAAAACTTCTCCAATGTACTGAAGGAAATAGACATGTAAGTCTGAGGAGCTCAGAGTGTCCCAAAGAAGTTGGACCCAAGGAGGAACACACCAAGGCACATCATAGTTATATTACCCATGATAAAAATAAGAAAAGGAACTTCCAGCCAAGATGGAGGCATAGGTAGACACACTGTGCCTCCTCGCACAACCAAGATTAGGGACAACAACAATTCAGAAACAGAATAATAACCAGAACTGACAGAAAATTGAATTGTATGGAAGTCGGACACCCAAGGAGTTAAAATAGACATGTTCATCCAGACCAGTAGGAGGGGCAGAGTCAGGCAACCGGGTGGAGAGGAGTCACAGCACAAAGAGTGGTAGGATGGGGTGAGTAAGGAATCCTGGCATGCAAGACCACAGTGGGCAGACCCTGGGTGCACAGGCGGTGACTGGCAGACCTGGGGCCAACCTGTAGATCCAGCGAGGCAGTGATTGTGAAGCAAGGCACTGCTCACAACCCAGGGTCCCAGGGTCTCGAATAGAGCCTTGGGGCACTGATTGAAAACACCTGTGGGGGTTGAGGCACAGGGAGAGACTCTCAGCCTCACAGGAGAGGTAATCAGAGAGACCCACGGGGTCCTAGAACATGCACAAGCCCACCCACACAGAAATTAGCAACAGAAAGGCCCAGTTTGCTTGGGGGAAGTGGCGGAAGGGACTGAAGTCTGACAGCTGAGCAAGTACCATTGTTCCCTCTTGGACCCCGTCCCCACATACAGCCTCACAACCCAGCAACATGAGTTACCACACCCTGGTGAACACCTAAGGCACTGCCCCTCATACATAACAGGCACAACAAGAAAAGAAATGACCCAAACAGAAGAACAGATCAAAGTTCCACAGCAAATACAACTAAGGGACCAAGAGATAGACAACCTACCAGATGCACAGTTCAAAACATTGGTGATCAGGATGCTCACAGAACTGGTTGAATTTGGTCACAAATTAGGTGAAAAAATGAAGACTACACTAAGTGAAATAGAGGAAAATGCACAGGGAACCAATAATGATGGGAAGGAAACTGGGACTCAAATCAATGGAGTGGACCAGAAGGAAGAAAGAAACAACCAAACAGAAAAGAATGAAGAAATAAGAATTCAAAAAATTGAGGAGACACTTAGGAACCTCCAGGACATCTTGAAACATTCCAACATCTGAATTATAGGGGTACCAGATGGGGAAGAGGAAGAGCAACAAGTTGAAAAGCTATCTGAACAAATAATAAAGGATAACTTCCCCAATCTGGCAAAGGAAATAGACTTCCAGGAAGCCCAGGAAGCTCAGAGCGTCCCAAAGAAGTTGGACCCAAGGAGGAACATACCAAGGCACATCATGATTACATTAGACAAGATTAAAATGAAGGAAAGAATCATAGAAGCAGCAAGAGATAAGGGGATAGTAACCTATAAAGGAGTTCCCATCAGACTGTCAGCTGATTTCTCAAAAGAGACCTTACAGGCAAGAAGGGGCTGGAAAGAAGTATTCCAAGTCATGAAGGGCAAGGACCTACATCCCAGATTGCTCTATCCAGCAAAGCTTTCATTTAGAA
>CM052547.1:51815038-51831021 GCA_028533065.1 Trachops cirrhosus | reverse complement strand
CTTATATCCACCTTGAATTCATTTTTGTACACGTTGTAATTTGGTGGTTGATTTTCATTTTTTTGCATGTAGCTTTCCAGCTCTCCCAACACCATTTCTTGAAGAGGGTATTTTTGCTCCTTTTTATGCTGCTGCCCCCTTTGCTGAATATTAATTGACCATAGAGACTTGGGTTTATTTCTGGGCTCTCTGCTCTGTTCCATTGGTCCATGTGGCTTTCACTGGTTTATTCCAGTACCAGGCTGTTTTGATTACAGTGGCCTTGTAATACAGTTTGGTATCAGGTATTGTGATCCTTCTTACTTTACTCTTCTTTCTCAAAATTGCAGCAGCTATTTGGGGTGGTATATAATTCCATATAAATTTTTGAAGTGCTTGTTCTATGTCTGTGAAATATGCCATTGGTACCTTAATAGGGATTGCATTGAATGTGTAAATTGCTTTGGATAATATGGACATTTTGATGATGTTAATTCTTCCGATCCATGAACACACTATATGTTTCCACTTGTTTGTGTCTACCTTGATTTCTTTCTTCAGTGTTGTGTAGTTTTCTGTATACAGGTCTTTTACCTCCTTGGTTAGGTTTATTCCTCGGTATTTTATTTTTCATTTGCTATATCAAATGGGATTTTTTTCTTGATTTCTGCTTCTGATGTTTCACTGTTGGTGTACAAAAATGTCTTTGATTTCTGGCTATTGACTTTGTATCCCGCTGTTTTGCCAGATTCATTTATTAGGCCGAGCAGTTTTTTGGCCAAGTCTATCGGATTTTCTATGTACACTATCATGTCATCTGCAAACAATTACAGTTTTGTTTCCTCCTTTCCAATTTGGATGCCTTTTGTTTCCTTTTCTTGTCCGAGTAATGTGGCTAAAACTTCCAATAATATTTTGAATAGACATGGTGAAAGTGGACAACCTTGACTTGTTCCTGATCTTAGTGGGAAAGCTTATTATTTTTGTCCATTGAGTGTGATATTAGCTGTAGATCTCTCTTATATGGTCTTTATGATGTTGAGGAATATTGCCTCTACTCCCACTTTGCTGAGTGTTTTCATCATAAACGGTGCTTTACCTTATCAAATGCTTTTTCTGTATTTATTGATATGATCATGTGATTTTTGTCTTTCCTTTTTTATGAGATTTCTTACATTTATTGATTTGCAAATATTATGCCTACCTTTATCCCAGGGATTAATCCCATGATCTTGGTGTATGATCTTTTTAGTATATTGCTGGATGTGGTTTGCCAATATTTTATTGAGAATTTTAGTGTCTATGTTCATCAGAGACATTGTCTTATAATATTCCTTCCTTGTAGTGTCTCTCTGTCCAGTTTTGGAATTAGGATAATGACAAGAGTTTGGGAGTCTTCACTCTACTTGAATTTTTTGTCGTAATTTGAAAAGGATAGGGGTTAGTTCTTCCTTAACTGCTTGCATAATTTTCCTGTGACACCATCTGGTCCCTGGCTTTCATGTTCCAGGAATTTTTTCATTACTGCTTTAATTTCACTAACTGTTTTCCATCTCTTCTGGCTTTCTGCTTCTTCTTGATTCAGTTTTGGAAGATTATATATTTCTAGAAGTTTTTCCATCCCACCCAGGTTTTCACATTTATTGGCATATTGTTGTTCATAGTAATTTCTAACAATGCTTTGTATTTATGTGGTATCAGTTGTAATTTCTCTTCTTTCATTCTGATTTTATTTATTTGAGTCCTCTCTATTTTTTTTCTTCATGGGTTTGCTTAAAAGCTTTTCAACTTTGTTTCTTTTCAAAGAACCAGCTCCTGGATTTACTCATCCTTTTGATTGTTCCTTCAGTCTTCATATCATTTAATTCTGCTCTGATCTTCATTATTTCCTTCCTTCTACTCACATGGATTTTGTTTGTTATTGTTCCTCTAGTTTTTGTAGGTGTATGGTTAGGTTGTTTATTTGAAATATTTCTATTTTGGTAGGTAGACATATAATGAATGCTATGAACTTCCCTCTCAGGACTGCCTTCATCTTTTCCCATAGGTTTTGGTCTCTTATGTGTTCATTTTCATTCATTTCCAGAATCTTCTTGATTTCTTCCTTGATCTCATTTTTAACCCATTCAGTGTTTAGCATCATGCTATTCAGTCTCCATGAATTTGAGTGTTTTTGAACTTTTGCCTTGAGAGTGGTTTCTATTTTCAAGCTCTTTTGTCCAAGAAAATGCTTTCTGTGATTTCAAATTTCTTGAGTTTTTTTAGGCCTTTTTTTTTTGTCTTATCATGTGGTCTCTCTCTGAAAATGTTCCATGTGCTTTTGAGGAAAATGTATATTTTGCCTCTGTGGGATTAAAGTTCTGTACATATCAGTTAAGTCTAATTGATATAGCATGTTTCAGTGCCACAATGTTCTTGTTGATGGAAACCTAGTGCCATGTTGTTAGTAATGCAGACTGGTGCAGTCACTGTGGAAAATTGTATGGAATTTACTCAAAAAACAAAAAATGGTACTGTTTTTTGACACAGAGGTTTCTCTGCTGGGATTACACCCTAAGAATCCTGAAACCTCAATTGAAAGAATCTATCCACCCCTATGTTCACAGCAGCATTACTTACATTAGCCAAGTGCTGGAAACAGCCTAACTGCCCATCAGTAAATGAGAGAACCAAAAAACAGTGGTACATTCACACAATGGAATACTACCCAGCAGAAAGAAAAAAATTCCACCTTTCATGACAGCACTGATGGAATCAAAGAGTATTATTCTAAGTGTAAGAAGTGAGACAGTGAAAGACAAATACCTATGGCCTCTCCTATAAGAGGAACCTAATTTAAAAAAACAGACAAATAAGCAAAATATAATCAATGGCATGGGAGCAGTGAACAGACTGACAATGACCAGATGGGATGGACAGTGTGATAAGGGGGAAAGAAGGGGAACAATCTAATTAACCAACAGGTATAAGTGACCCATGTACATGGACAGCAGGTTGGGGATTGACTGTGGGAGCGGGGTTGGGTAGGGTAGGGAGAGTAACAGGAGAAAATTGGCATAACTGTATTAGAACAATAATAAATAATAATGAGTTAGTAAATATTCCCTTTGCTTCTATGTTTTAGAAGAGATGATAGAAAAATTGGTATAATTTCTTTCTTAAATGTTTTGTAGAAATCACCCAGTAAAATTATTTGCATCTAGTCCTTTCATTTATTTGGAGGTATTAGTTTTTAATTTTATTTCCTGAATGACTGTTGCCTATTTAATGTACATATTTCTTTTTATATGGGTTTTGGTAGTTTATATCTTTCAGGGATTTGGGTCCATTTCATATAAGTTGTCAAATTTGTAGCATAAAGCTATATATAGCTAAACAGCTCTATATCTGAAAATTTGTTTATTACCTTTTTAAAAAGGTTTTATTTATTTATTTTAGACAAAGGGGAATGGAAGGAGAAAAAGAGAGAAACAGCAATGTGCAGCTGCCCTTTGCATGCCCCCTACCAGGGACCTGATCTGGCCCACAATGCAGGCATGTGCCCCAACTGGGAACTGAACCAGCGACCCCCTGGTTCACAGGCTGGCACTCAATCTACTGAGACACACCAGCCAGGGCTATTTATTATTTTTTATATGCCATGGAACAACAGTGTTGTTTCCTCTCTCATTTTTTCATTTTTAATATTAGCAAATTCTCTCATTCTCTCTCATATTCTCTCTCTCTCTCTCTCTCTCTCTCTCTCTCTCTCTCTCTCTCTCTCTCTCTCTCTCCCTGCTTTCCAGTTAACCTGGCTAGAGGATCATCAATTTTATTGATCTCTTCAAACATGAAGATTGATTTTAAAGTCTTCTTCTTTTCTAACATGTGCATTCAATGCTATGAATTTCCCTCCAAGCAATACTTTTGCTTCATCTCATAATTTTTTATTGTATCTTTTTCTCTTTATCTTTTTCATTGTTGTTTTATTTATTGTTTTAATGGTGGTCATTCTGACTGGTGAGAGGATGTAGGGAACTGATCTGCATGGCAGTGGCAAATGTAGCCTAGCCCTGATTTGAAAAACTGGCAGGCATGAGGCAGCACACAGGAGCCAGACCCACAGATCAGCTTTCCCATGTGAAAACAGGCCTGTATTATACCTAGGCTGCTTTGAGGCTTACTTTTGCTAAAACTCCCTAACCCTGAATTGAAGCAGCAAATGTTTACTACATATCTTTAAAGTAACTTCCTAAAGTCTGTGCTAATTCTCCTAAGGATGGAGTGTAATCAGATCAATCACTTTTATCATTCCCTTGCATTTGCAACTTTCTTTTCTTTGTTATTTGTAAGAAGTAATCATTAACATCCTTTCCTTTGTTATCTGTAAAAGGTAATCACGTAAAGCAAACCTGAGCATAATGAATGAGAACCTTCTTTGATATATGCTACTAGAAATCAATAAAAGCTTGTCTAGGCAAGGGATGGGGCACTCTCTGACTCAGAGAGTGGCCAGGCTGTCCCTTTTTCTCCACAGGACTTCTGCAGTTCGTGTGAATTTGTTTGTCACATCCACAACACTACAAACACTGTTGGTTGGAGTCAACATCACGAGGAGGCGTCTCATTGTGGTTTTAATCTGCACCTCTCCAATGAATAATGATGTTGAGCATTCTTTCATATGTCTTTGTCTGTATCTTTATATACGTACTGAATTTATGCTAGCAAACCCTGTTAATTACTGGTAGAAGAAAGTTGAAATCTTCATCTATAATGGTGTATTTGTTCATTTTTCTTTTAATTCTATCAGTGTTTCTCCCTTTTTGTATTTTGATACTTTGTTTTTAGGTGCATGCATATTAAGTATTGTTATGCCTTTTTGGAAACAAATCATTTAATAATTATTATTCATAATTTTTTTGTGTTAACAATTGCTTTGATTAAAGTTAGCATAGTATAATTTTCTCCATCCTTTTACTTTTATTCTATGTATATATAAAATGGATTTCTTGTAAAAACATATAGTTTGATCTTCTTTTTGTTTTTAATCTATTCTGACATTTTTGTCTTTAAGTGGTGTATTTAAACTATTTACTTTTGAAGTGATTATTTAATAACCAGTGACTTATTTTTAAATTATATTTTATTGTTTATGCTATTACAGTTGTCCCCACTTTCCCCCCTTTGCCCACTTCTTCCCAGCACCCCTCCCCTAGGCAATCCTCACATCATTGTCCATGTCCATAGGTCATGCATATATGTTCTTTTACTATACCAGGGACTTATTTTTAGGTTATTGGTGGTGGTTTGTTGGTTGGTTGGTGTATAAGGTGACCAAAGGGAGAAGCACCGGTTATTTCTTGTTCTCAGTTAGTGCTTCAAATCTGTGATTTTAAAATAACTTTAGACTTACAGATGATTTGCCAGGGTAGTGCAGAGTGTTCTTAAACATCCTTCACCAAGCTCTCTCTAATGTTAACATTTTACATAACTGTGGTACATTTATCAAAATTAAGATATTAACACTGGTACATTACTATTAATTAACTACAAACTTTTTTCAGATTTTCCCAGTTTTTAAACTAGTTCCATGTTTCTGTTCCAGAATTCAAGCCAGTATATCATATTCTACGTGGGGGTTGTTTACATGAAGGGGAAGAACTGGGGCTTGTTGAAATAGTGTAAAGGTTAACAAAAGTAAATGAAGGGAGCAAAGCCATTTTTTTCTTCTCCCCACTTTAGAATGTTTTTTTGGGGGACATATTGAGCCTGAATTCTTTCTCTAACCTTTGGAATGTAGATAAATATCTCCAGGTACTAGAAATGCCCAGTGCTTAATTTTACAAGGCAGACATTTCTGCTGGGTCATAGACCTCATAACCTCCTGTAATATGAAATTAATATAGCAACCTATCTTAAGGTGTAAGCATTTGTCTTTAAGTAGATGAGAGGTTTTGTTATTCTTTCAGAGGCTGTTGATTAATTAAAACTAGCTATCTCGATACAAAAGTGAACTTTATATCTACTTTTCTGTATAAATTGTGTGGATTTTTATTCTGACTTTGGCAACTTTTATGAGCTACTTACATACATATACTCTTTAAGTTTACTCAGTAATAAATGTTATCTTTCTTTCTCTGTTATGTGGAAAGGTCTTTGTGTTGATTGTATTTTTACTTCCCTAACTGGAGACAGTTACAACCAGTTAGAAGCTATACCCTTGAAAAAAACTATTCTTTGTGAAATACCATGAGCAAAGGGAGATTGCAGAAGAACTATTTATCTTGGCCTATGATCTGAGTAGGGAAATGCCTTCTCTAATAATTGGTGACCATAAGCTTGCCATCATGTGGGCCTAAGGTTCTAATTAACATTAACCAATTAGTCCAGAAACTCTTTAGTCTAAAATTAACATAAAAGCTGGTGCCTAGCTGACAACATATTCATGTAATCTAGAAGAAGAAAACACAGATAGAAGGTCAGAAAAACCTATATACAATGACCAGAAGGTCCTATGAAATATGAAGACAATCCTTGATGATTATGAAAGAAGTACATAAAAAACTACCTGATTTTTGGTGTTTGGTTCTGCATGTGAGGAACTTGAAAGTTGCCAATGATACCTCAGACAACGGTTTAATCTCTAAAATATAGAAAGAACTTACACGATTCCACTCTAAGAAGACAAGCAACCCATTTTAAAAAAATGGGCAAAGGATTTGAACAGACATTTTTCCAAGGAGGACATGCAGAGGGTCCAGAGACATGTGAAAAGATGCTCAGCATCACTAGCCATCAGAGAGATGCAAATTAAAACCACAATGAGACACCACTTCACACCAGTCAGAATGACCATCATAAACAAAGCAACAAACTAGTGTTGAAGAGGTTGTGGAGAAAAGAGAACCCTAGTACACTGTTGGTGGGACTCCAAACTGCTATAACCACTATGGAAAACAATATGGAATTATCTCAGAAAACTAAAAATGTATCTGCCTTTTGACCCAGCAATTCCACTGCTAGGATTATATCCTAAGAACCCTGAAACATCAATCCAAAAGAACCTATGCACCCCATTGTTCATAGCAGCACAATTTACAATAGCCAAATGTTGGAAGGAACCTAGGTGCCCATCAGTAAATGAATGGATCAAAAAACTATGATACATTTACACAATGGAAATCTATGCAGCAGGAAGAAAGAAGGAATTCCTACTCTTTGTCACAGCATGTATGCAACTGGAAAGCATTATGCTAAGCAAAATAAGCCAAAGACAAATACCATATGATCTCACCTTTAAAAGGAACCTAATCAACAAAACAAACAAACAAGGAAATATAACCAAAGACACTAAAGTGCAGAACAGCCTGACAGTGTTCAGAGGGGAGAGGGGAGGGAATTTCAGGGGAATCTCAGGGGGAAAGGGAAGGGTTTACAGGAACAATATAAAGGATACAGGGACAAAAACTATGGGTGTGGGTGGGAATGGGAGGCATTTGGGGAGGGCTGGGGAGTGGGATGGGATGGGAGTAAAAGACTGAAAAGTGTACTTGAACAATTAAAATACATTTTTTTAAAAAAGAATGCCAAATTTATAGGGATCACGTAGGGATAGAAATACAGAGCTAAAAGGAAAATTCTTGTCCTTCCACTATCCACCAAAATTGCATTTCCATGTCTTATATCTTTCATTACTTTACTTCCTGACTGAATGTGAAATTTTAACCTTCAGAAATTTTAGCCTTCTATTTGTTTTCATAAGAAAAAGAAAAAAAATCCCAAGCAAAAACGGAGTTCAAAAAAACATATAAGAGGCTACCAAACAAGCCTTAGAATCTTGTCTCCCATCAACCAGTCAGACTATCCAGAGAGATTACCTTTGCCAGTTCCCAAATAGCACAAAGCCCCAATGGTAGAAAAATTCTCTCACCTCAGCTGGTGTCACCAGCACTGAACATTCTTTCTTAGGTCCAAATAGCATGAAGCCCCAAATGGCAAAGGTATGTTCTTACCTCAGCTGGATTCTACCTGATACCAATAGCAAAAAACTCAAATGAAGAGTCATTCTTTCACCTACTAGTGTACCCACTGGTCCCATGGCAGAGACATGCTTTCTCACTCAAGCCCGCTCTAACCAGAACCAGATGACCTTTCTTAAGTCCAAATGGCACAAAGCCCTGAATGGAAAAAACATGTTCACAGGCCAACTGGTACTGCAAATGACCTTTACAGAGTCCAAATGGTATGAATCCCCAAAATGGAAGAAACATAGGATTCCCAGTGTAAACAAAGCTGCTAAGTTTCCTAAGTCCCCAAAAGATCAGAAAGCAAGAAACAAAACAAAACCTAAAGCAAATAATAACTTGACCCAAGCACTTAAGTTCCTTTCATTTCAAAAAAATTTTTTCACATCCTTCTATGGCCTCAAAAACCTTCACAAACATTTTTTTCAGCTTTCTATATACCTTACAACTTTCTACACACCTTCTGCAACCTTCATAGGCCTTCTTATTTACATAGGAATAATCATAATTTACTTTTAATCTTTCTTCTTTTTAACAATGGAAAGGACCACACTCAAACTCGGTATCCAGCAGCTCAAATTCCCTAAATCTGCAAACACATTCCCCCTAAATAAACTTATTTTACTTTGATTTTGGCCACACAAATCTTTAAATTCATTTATAACTTGAAAAATATAAGAACAACCAATACACGTGAGACAACATACTTCCATTTCTCAGGTTCAAGTAAGGAAGTGGGTGGATTGGAAATACTGTTAAGGGACTAACATATATATACTAATACATAAAAACTTTGAAAATCCCAACAATGTCTTTAACTTCTTGAAACACAGGCCCTTTGATACCATTCCTTGCTAATAGAGCCTGGAGTACTTCTTGTGGAATACCTCACTCCAGACCTCTTCCACACCACTGTTCTCACAGGCACGTGTTGTGTTTGCAGTAGCCTGGGCAGTATACTCCTTGACAATCACAGCATGCCCAGATGGCAAGCAGCAAAACCCATGAGAGGAGGCTACTGAAGGGTCTTGTGATGTTGAGAAATCCTGTGATGTTGAGTTGGTGGAGGAATCCATTTGAGGAATCTTACAGTACTGCTCTTCCTAACACACTTCTACTTCCTGTTAAAATCTCCAGTTATCTTTCTGAATGCAATGCTGAAGTTCAGCAGATAAGGCTTCCAATTGTGATCTGAATCACATGCTATCATGGCACTGAAGTAGGGTAGCTTGTTGTTAATGTGCATCAAACAGTAAGCACTAACATTTCTCAAGCTTCCATAGGAATCTCTTTAAAGTTATTCCTGGAAAGATTTGGTAACTGAGATGTCATTTTATTTGAGCCAGACTTGTCTTGGTTAATTATAGATACATGCCCATTAGTGTCCAGCATTTGCTTGTCCTTCATGAACAAGAACTGCGTGCAAGTGATAAGGCACCTGACTAAGGAGAGGGTCACAGTACATCTGCTTAATAGTCTGGGTAGCACTTGCAATACAATTCTGTAAATCTTGTATATTTTGTTAATCTCACTCCTCTGTCTTTGAAGACAGGTCTTAACAAAGTTCCTCTCCATCAGTGACTGTTCAAGGAGCTGGATGTGCAGGCATTTCCATAGAAGACCATGAAGATGTAAGGGTCTTATTCATTGTTGTAGACTTGTGTAGACAATCTTCAGAAAACGCACTTTCAACATCCTGAGAAGAACTTTCTTTACTTATCACTAAATAAAGTGGTAATGTCATGCTTGTGTCACTTTGAGATGTCAACCTGCCTGGAAATGGGAACTGAGCTGGGCTCAAGTCATACTTCACACGGCTTTCCAGTTTTTACTGTAGAACTTTTACTTCCTCCTTCAATTTCTGAATATACTCTTTCTTGCTTTGAATAAGCCCTTTGTTTATGTACATGTACCTGTAAAAAGATTTGAGAAAATTCCAGGTTATTGTGAATTTTTTTTGGCTGACCAAGGGATTGATTGAACTCAAATCTTGAGAGTTCAAAGGTCAACACTGGAAGTAGTTTTGTAAACCAACATTCCTGTCCATACTTCACTGATTGATCAGAAAGAAGCTGCTCAATGACACCCTCCACCATGACCACTTCCAAACATTTGTCTAAGTTGTGAAAACTATTTACCTGAAGGGGATACTGTCCAAAGGTCTCACTGTTACAAATGGGCTTTCCTTCATGAACCCCTTTAGTGAAGAAAGTATTGTAGAACAGCTGCACCACTGGATTTTCAGATTTGTTCCTGGGATTGCTGTTAGCATTAACAGTTAGCTGGAATGCATCCTCTAGCCAGTCGAGGAGCTTGTGTGTGTGTGAATTCATTCACATCTTGCTTCTGTTCCTCAGTTGATTGGAATGTTCCTTTTAAGAAACCTAGGGCAGCTTCTGGGTCAATGAATTATCTATTTGATCCCATCAACAGAAAAACAAATATTAAAGCTCTTGCATAAACATATTTCTGTTTTCTGTGTGACTTGGACAATTTTCAAAAATACATTCTGTGGCAAACTGTAGCTGAGGACAAGTATTCAGAGGTCAGGCAACTGAATAATGGCACTAAGCCAACATGCATTACCAACATTTTTCAGTCCAGCTGGCCAGTCATCAACTCACCTCCAGTCACTGGGATTGGGGTTTTCTTCCCAGACTTCACAGCATATTCTTTGAGTGTTTAGTTTCTGCAGTGGTTGCCTCATGCATTCTATTAAGATTCCTTCCCCCAGCCTGAAATTTGGTGGACTTCAGTAAATTCAAACAATGGCAGTCTGAAGGTCTGAAAACTCTTGGTTTTCATGAGTAAGACCTATTACTTTTGCTAATACTTTTTTGTTGGCAGCAATCCCCTTCACTTTAGGTGGTTCTGTAGCAACAGTGTCTTCACTGGGCTCCTTAACTCTACTATTAGTGAGAAGACTCACTGACAGAGTGATATCATCATTGCTGGTCTTCAGATCTTCATAAAAAAAAAAAGGTCCTGAATGCCTGTGATTTCTCTCAGCTGATTTAACAGCATTTGTCAGTTTGAGTCATGGTGATCAGCTGCTCTGGCCATGTCATCCTGCTATAGCTCTGCAGTCATGGTGGAGAGCCACCAGCCCAGGCTTACAGGAGGCCAGGCAAGAGGTCTTTCTGCTACCAGTCTTGTATCCCCTGGGTTCAGGGCATTATTGATATTTTCTTTTGTCTTACTATCAGGGAGAGGTTTTGAGGCCTCTTCCCTTCTTTGCACCATCAAGCAATTCCCTGTCCCTGGTGAAATCTAATTATGCAACAAGATAAATGTCTTAATGTAAGGGATCTCATCCCATTGCCTAAAAAATCAGCTCCTCTAAAATCTGACTCAGTGGACTCCTTTCAACAGTTGAAGCATAACAGCTCCTGATGGTCCACATGTATAGATCCATAAGCATGAACACAACAAGGCCACAGGCAAACTGGGAACATACAAACACAACTAGCATTAACTTCATTATACTAAACTAGCTTTCAGAAGTGATTTTGCTACCAAACAATCTCACAAACAGTGATCCTCAAGCAATGGCCTCCCCAAAACTTGGCCAGTTCTCACCCAGACCCTAGTTCACAGCCCTAAAACTCAGATGGTCCTTCCTCCTTCCCAGAGTCTGTTCCCTTCCAAAATCCATTTCCTTTCCACCTTTCAGGCATGTTTAAGTGGCTGACACCTCTAGTGGGTATAATTCCCAGGAACTGGGAGGAAGCCCTACAGTCTCACTACTTGGTGGCAGGTGGGCAGTAAGAGGCTAGGGCCCCACATTGGGTGCTACTATTATAACCAAATAATCAGTGTGGTCCTACCACTCACCACCCATAGGCAAAAACTCTGGAGACAGTGTCCAGTGGAAAGGAAAAAGTAATTTTTTATTTAAAATATACACAAAAGGTTTCTTGATGCCCACCCCCACCAAAGGAACACATGGGTGGCTCACTGGTGGCTGCCATGGCAGCTTCCCATGGCTTCACACACAGGGAAGGGGCATGGGGTTTGCTACCTGGCCATATCACCTCCTGGGACCTACCAGTCCAATCCTTCTCCCCCTCTTCTTACCAACCTAGCACCCACTTGGTAAAATGAGTAGCACTTGTGAAGGGACATTGGGCCTATTCCCCAGCTGTCCTGAGGCCATATGCAGCAGTCTTACATTGCATGCGCTACAGGTGAGTGGCAGCCACCACACTTCCCAATCTGGGGAAAAGGTGTGGGGCTTGCTGGTCAGCCACACTCCCTGAGCCCACTGACCTGAGCCTCTACCAGGCTCTCTTACTGCTGTGCTCCCAGCCAGGCAGGTATTTGAGCCCTCAGGAAGGGTCACAGGGAACCCTTCTGGCAAGGCCCACTTGCTCAGGAACATCAGCCCCAAGCTGTGGACATACTAGCCAGGGGATGGAGAAGAAAAATTGTGTGTTTTCCATGTGCTCTGCTTTTAAAAATTTCTCCCATAATCTTCCATGCTGTTCAAATATATGGGAGGGTATACCCCACCCCCAACCAATTACCTACCCAGCATTTGGCACCAACCATAAGCATCTCTTTTTGCTGTATCTAGTGATATCTGTAGTGCTTCTCCACCCCTCCCCATTTCTGGGGGGCCCTCATTACAATTCTATGGCTAATGGTGTAAAGATATATTCTTGGGGTTAAATGGGAAGAATTACTGATTTTGTCTGTGACCCCCAAATGAAGCAGTTTCCATAGGTTGTTTCAGCATAACCTTTCCAAAACACCCATACGTCTTTCCCACTGCTTTCTTTCCTCTGAAAGATGAAAAGAATTTCATGTCACACCTTTTAAAGAGGTTCATTGATTTCTGGCAAAGAGGGAGGCGTAGGTAGACACACTGTGCCTCCTGGCACAACCAAAAGAACGACAACAACAATTTAAAAACAAAAAAAAAAAAAACAAACAGAACTGACAGAAAACAGAACTGTATGGAAGTTTGACAACTAAGGAGTTAAAGAAGAAACATCCATCCAGACCAGTAGGAGGGGTAGAGACAGGCAGGCAGGTGGAGAGGACTTATGGCAAAGCAGCGGTGGAGGACCAGGGTGGGCAAGGCAGCAGCTGGTGGTCACTGCGAGGTGGTGGATGGTGGAGCAGGCAGTCTCACATTCACATGCAGATAAACCAGGAGGAACACGTGGGAAGCCAGACAACCCTCCCAAGCCCTGGTCCCAGCACAGGGAAATGAAGCCTCAAACCACCATTTGGAAACACCTGTGGGGGATGAGGCAGCAGCAGGAGACATTCCCAGCCTCACAGGAGAGTTCGTTAGAGAGACCCACAGGGTCCTGGAATGTATACAAGCCCCCCCCCACCCCGGGAATCAGAACCAGAAGGGCTCACTTTGCTTGTTGGTAGCTGGGGGAGTAACTGAAATCTGGCAGAGAGCAGAGCAAGCACCATTGTTTCCTCTCAACCCCTTCCCCACATTCAGTGTCACAACACAGCTACGTGGGTCACCCCACCATGGTGAACACCTAAGGCTCTGCCCCTTATACACAGTAGGTGCACTGACAGAAAAAATGGCCCAAAAGAAAGAACAGATCAAAGCTCCAGAAAAAATAAAACTAAGTAATGAAGAGATAGCCAACCTATCAGATGCCCAGTTCAAAACACTGGTAATCAGGGTGCTCACAGGATTGGTTGTATTTGGTCACAAATTAGATGAAAAACTGAAGCAATGCTAAGTGAAATAAAGGAAAATGTACAGGGAACCAATACTGATGGGAAGGAAACTGGGACTCTAATCAACGGTGTGGACCAGAAGGAAAAAAGAAACATTCAACCAGAACAGAATGAAGAAACAAGAATTCAAAAAAATGAGGAGAGGCTTAGGAACCTCCAGGACAACTTTAAATGTCCTGCTTAGTTTCCAGCATCCAAATCATAGGGGTGCCAGAAGGAAAAGAGGAAGAGCAACAGATTGAAAATGTATTTAAACAAATAATGAAGGAGAACTTTCCCAAACTGGCAAAGGAAATAGACTTCCAGGAAGTCCAGGAAGCTCAGAGAGTCCCAAAGAAGTTGGACCCAAGGAGGAACACACCAAGGCACATCATGATTACATTACCCAAGATTAAAGATATGGAGAGAATCTTAGAAGCAACAAGAGAAAAGGAGAGAGTTACCTACAAAGGAGTTCCCATCAGACTGTCAGCTGATTTCTAAAAAGAGACCTTGCAGGCAATAAGGGCCTGGAAAGAAGTATTCCAAGTCACGAAAGGCAAGGAACTACATCCAAGATTACTCTGTCCAGCAAAGCTTTCATTTAGAATGGAAGGGCAGATAAAGTGCTTCTCAGATAAAGTCAAGTTAAAGGAGTTTATCATCGCCAAGCCCTTATTATATGAAATGTTAAAGGGATTTATCTAAGAAAAAGAAGATTAAAAATATGAACAGTAAAATGACAGCAAACTCATGGTTACTAACAACCACACCTAAAACAAAAACAAAAGCAAACTAAGCAAACAACTAGAAGAGAAACAGAATCCCAGAAATGGAGATCACATGGAGGGCTATCAACAGGGGAGTGGGAGAGAGGGGGAAAAGGTACAGAGAATAAGTAGCATAAATGTTACGTAGAAAATAGACAGGGGGAGGTTAAGAGTAGTATAGGAAATGTAGAAGCCAAAGAATTTATATATATGACCCATGGACATGAACTAAAGGGGAGAATGTGGGTGGGAGGGGGTGTACAGGGTAGAGGGGAATATAAAGAGGGGGAAATGGGACAACTGTAGTAGCATAATCAATACAATATATTTAAAAAATAAAAAATAAAAAAATTAGGAAATATATAAAAATACAAAAAAAAGAGTCTCGTTGATATAAGGAGATTGTTAGTTGGTATGATTTTAGAAAATTTATCAAAGCTATGGTAACAAAGGCCAAATATTCCAGAAGTATTGAAAACTAAATAAGACTAAGTTTACCTGATTAAATTGGTGTCAAAAAAAGGAGCAAAATGTCTGCTATGATTTTAAAATGTTTCAGTCAGTTTTACTGAACTTGCAAAATGAAGCCGGTAGAATCAACTACATGTATGTATTTTGAGCAACAGAAGCCAAAAGGATAGAAGGTGGAAAAAACCCAGGGAAATAAATTGCTTTTAGTCTGATGGAAACATCTGTTAAGATTTTAGGGCGTTCATTGTCCCATGTGTGCATGCATATGTAAATGTATGCAGTTGGATACAACAGGAAATTTGGTACCTGCAGAGACTAAACAGTAGACTTGAGCAAGCACAAAAGTTTGATAACATGGCAACACCTGTTTCTAGCTTTCCTAGAGAATCTTAAGTAATTTACTGGTTCCCTAACCATCCATATGAAAAAGCATGTATATGCAAGGATGAATTTGAGATCACTGACTCTGAGAAGGTGCAGAGTCATGTATTTACTCCCTTGTGTCAGAGTTCAATCAAGTCTGGAAGACTTCTAATACCTCAGTTTCTTTTCTGAGCAGAAACTCATTAGCTTATAGCTGTTTCCAGTCCTCACTTTCAGTTTTGTTACCATAGAACAGTCAGTCAGAACACAAGGGTAGTTAAGAACCCTGAAACACCAATCCAAAAGAACCTATGCACTCCAATGTTCATAGCAGCACAATTTACAATAGCCAAGTGGTGGTAGCAACCTAAGTGCCCATCAGTAAATGAATGGATCAAAAAACTATGGTACCTTTGCACAATGGAATACTATGCAGCAGAGAGAAAGGAGCTCCTACCCTTTGCAACAGCATGGATGGAATTGGAGAGCATTATGCTAAGTGAAACAAGCCAGGTGGTGAACGACAAATACCATATGATCTCATCTTTAACAGGAACCTAATCAACAAAAGAAGAAAGCAAGCAAAATATAACCAGAGACATTGAAATTAAGAACAATCTGACATTAACCCGTGGGGAGGTGGGAGGGGATAATGGGGGAAGGGTTTTCAGGAACAACTATAAAGGACACATGGACAAAACCA
>CM052547.1:51763614-51808771 GCA_028533065.1 Trachops cirrhosus | reverse complement strand
CAATAAAGTAACATCTCTGAAACCCTGAAAGTCTCCTGCATCTGTTCTCGCGGTTGCTGAATGTAACATATGTAATTTCATGTGTGTTTTTTGGTTGTCTAAAGAAGAGGCTTGTATTAATAGGGAAAAGGAAGTTATTGGAAGCCAGAAAATTTTGTCTGTGTTTCACAACATGCTAGTTGTATGATCCTGGGCAAGTCTGTTTACAAATATTCCTAGGGCCTTGGTATAGTTGTATGGATATGTCTTTGTATGTTGTGTGATGTAAGTGTCAGCTTTGTTGGTCTCTGGTAATAGGATACAGCATATTTAAAGGTATTTTCAGTGGGTAGACAAATTTAGTAAAGAGTAACCTTTGCCTCAAAATTTGATATATCACTTGTTAATCTGATCATGTAGAACATAGTTCTTAGACTAACATAGACCATGATAAAACTTGATTATGTCAAAAGCTTTTATAAAACACTTCCACATTTTTAAGGTGTTAGTATTGCTTTTGTGTCCTCACTATTCATCTTTGGAAGTAGCTGCTTTAGAAGTTTTTCTGTGAATACTTTTTAAACAATCACTTAGCAACAGGAACTTTGGGTTTTAGTAACCTAACAAAAGGAGGCCTTTCAGAGGACAGTTGTTGGGTAAGTGGGAATTCCCCAGGTTGTGTCTCAGCCTGTACTTATTTCCTGGGTCTTCTCTCTGCTGCTGACTTCTTCATTCCTTTTTTTAAAATTATTTTTTTTATTTTAGATTATTCAGTACAGTTTCTATCTTTTATTCCCATTCCAGCCCACCCACCCATCCCTCCCCACCTCCATTCCATTTCCAAGCCCCATAGTTTTGTCCATGTGTCCTCTATATTTGTTCCTGTAAACCATTCCCTTCTCCCCTGAAATTCCCTCCCCTCTCCCCTCTGGTCACTGACATCCCATCCTCCATTTCAGTGTCTTTTGTTATATTTAACTTGTTTCTTTGTTTTGTTGTTTAGGTGACTTCTTCATTCCTTACTGCAACCAGCACAGTTGGATCGGTCAGGTCCCAAGGGAAGGCGATAGGGTATTGAGAAATAAAGAGACAGAGTCAAAGAGGGGTCAGGTGAAGTCCCTTCTCTGAGATGCAGAGGAGGGAACTGTTTATTGGTGAAGTCAGGCTGTATATATGGAGTAAGTTTTGAAGCAGGGCGTGAGAAAGACAAACCACAAGGCTAGGTATATTGTATTTTTTAAAAACATTTGCTGCTCTTTCTTGGTACAATGATATAGCAAGCAGCCAAGTCATTCTTTCCTTACAACAATCTGTCAGTCAGTCATCTGTGGCCTAGGGCAGCTGTGCTGAACCTGAGGCCTGCTTCCAACTCCCTTGGCACACATTATCCTGCTTGGCTCGCCACAATTCCTGATGTCAGCTGCTATCACCTTAATGCAGATAATTCCCCAGTCCCAACCCCAATCCTGTCATCTCTCACAGAGCAGTTCCTTTTCTGATTGTTGCTCTGCTGTCATTTCAACTCAGCAAGTAGAAAACCTGGTCACTTCTGGCTCCTAGCAAACAACAACTTCCCAAATGGCCTACTTCTATTGGTGGTCATTACCCAGGTTCTGGAGCATCTTCTATGCCTCCATCTTCCCCTGACTGCCTGTTCTATCTTGGCAAATTGGTGAGTTGCTAAGGTGTCAGCTAGCCTTCTTCACCAGCAAGTATTGGCTAATCAGCAGCTCAGCTCTGGTCTTTATCAGAGGTCAGAGATTAGGGATGAGTGGCTTGTTCTTTGCTGTCAGAGAGGCACTGTCTAACTGGAAGGGAGGCAGTCTACCTACAACTTACTCTGGGAGGGGAAGTATGTAGAACATCAAGGATCCCAAGGGAGAAACCTCCAGCTGCCAGGGTTCAGAGTGGTGGTAAAAATCTTAAGTAGGTTTTACTGAAGTGTGGAAAAAACACCAAAAGAAAAGGATGCTAAAAAGAAACAGAATATTTAAGGTAGGAAGAATCTCAATAAGACATAATCTGTTACCTTTGTTGAGAGAATAAGGTGTGACTTATTCAAAGGTGTAACTTTAAAACAGTTTTGAATTTGATACAATAAGCAGTCCCAGCCCTCTTCATTTTCCTCCTCACCACTGCCTTTAGTCCTGCCTCCACAGATCTCATTGCCTCAGAGCCATTAAAGGATTTTTTATTGCAATAAAATATACGTAACATAAAATTTACCATTTTAAGTATATAATTCAAAGGCATTAAGTACATTCTTGTGCTCATCACCACCATCCATCTCCAGAACTTGTTTATATTCCCAAATTGAATATCTGCACCCATTAAACAGCAATTCACCTCCTACCTTCCCCCAGCCGCTGGAACCATTATTCTTCTTCCTGTTTGTATGAATTTGACTACTCTGGGTACCTGATGTAGGTGTAATATTTTGCTTGCTGTGACTGGCTTATTTCACTTAGTATAGTGTCTTCAAGGTTCATCCATGTTGTAGCATATATGAGTTTCCTTCCTTACTAAGGCTGAATTATATTCTATTGTATGAATATACCACATTTTCTTTATCCATTCATCTATGAATGGACATTTGGGCTATTTCTACCTATTGGCTACTGTGAACAGTGTTGCAGTGAACAGGAGTGTGCAATAATCTCAAAACCCTGCTTTCAGCTCTTTTGGTGATATACCCAGAGATAAGATTATTGGATCATATGGTAATTCTATTTTTAGTTTTTTGAGCAACCTCCATAGTGTTTTCCATAGTGGTTGCAATATTTTACAGTCCCCTAAGGTTTTCAATTTCTCCACATCCTTCCCAACATTTGTTATTATTTTTTTATAGTGGCTATCCTAATTTGTGTGAGATGATATATCATTGTGGTTTTGTGTATCTCTAATGATTAGTGATGTTGAGCATCTTTTCATACGCTTGTTGTATTATATCTTCTTTGGAAAGATGTCTGTTTAGGGCCTTTTTTGAATCGGGTATTTTTTGTTGTTGTTGTTAAGTTTCAGGAGTTCTCTATATATTCTAGATTTTAATGCCTTATCAGGTATGTGATTTGCAAACATTTTCTTCCATTCTGTGGGTTGCCTTTATTATCTGCTTTTAGTGACCTTTGATGCACAAATTTTTTAATTTTGATGTAGTCCCACTTGTACATTTTGCTTTTTTTGCCTGTATTTTGGTGTCTTATCTAAGAAATCATTGCCAATTTAATATAATGAAACTTTTCCATGCTTTATTCTAGGAGTTTTATAACGTTAAGTTATACATTTAAGTCTTTAATCCATTTTGAGTTAAAATCTGTATATGATATAAGATGGTGATCCAACTTCATTTTTTCCTGTGTGGATATCCAGTTTTCCCAGGATGACTTATTAAAGAGATTATCTTTTGCCCATTGAATGGTCTTGGTACACTGGTCAAAGATCATTTGACGATATACGTGAGGGTTTATTTCTGGGCTCTCACTCTATTCCACTCGTCTATTTGTCTGTCTTTATACCACTATTACAATGTGTTAATTACTATAGCTTTGTAGTATGTTTTGTGCAGGGACTATGCTAATATTCTCTGTATCATTCCAAGTTTAGTTTATGAGCTGCTGAAGAGAGCACTGTAGTATGTTCTGAAATCAGGAAGTATGAGGTCTCCAACTTTGTTTTTCTTTTTCATGATAGTTTTGGTGATTTGAAGTCCCTAGATATTCTATGTGATTTTTAGGGTGGGTTTTTTTCTGTTGCTGCCAGGAAAAAAAATTGTTGCTGGGATTTTGATAAGATTGCATTGAATCTGTGGATCACTTTAGATAGCATTGACATCTTAACAATATTGTCTTCCAGTCCATGAACATGGGATATCTTTGTATTTATTGGACTCTTATTTAATGTCTTTCAGCACCATTTTGTAGTGTTATGAGTCTTTCACATCTTCAGTTAACTTTATTCCTAAGCGTTTTTATTTTTTTGATGCTATTGTAAGTGCTATTGTAAATTACAGTTTAATGATACTGTAAATGAAATTATTTGATACTATTATAAATGAAATTATTTTCTTAGTGTTCTTTTCAGATGATTCACGGTAGTGTACAGAAACACCATTGTGTTGAGTTTGTGTCCTGTAACCTTGCTGAACTTGTTTAGTAGTTCAAACAGTTATTTTCCTCCCCTGTGGAATCTTTTGGGTTTTCTATACATAAGGTCATGTCATCTACAAACGGAAAAGTTTACTTCTTCCTTCCAAATTTGGATGCCTTTTATTTCTTTTTCTTCCCTAATTGGTGGCTAAAACTTCCAATACTATGTTAAGTGGAAATGGTAAAAACAGACATTCTTTCTTGTTCCTGGTCATGGAATAAAAGTTTTCAGTCTTACACCATTGAGTATGATGTTAGCTGTGGATTTTTCATTTATGAAAACCCTATTATGTTGAGGTAGTTTTCTCCTATTCCTAGTTTGTTGGTTGTTTTTATTATGAAAATGTGTTGGATTTTATTAAATCTTTTCTGCATCACTTGAGATAATCATGTGGGTTTTTTCCTCTTTTATTCTGTTAATGTGACATATTACCTTCGTGGATTTTCATACGTTGAACAATCCTTACATTCCAGGAATAAATCCCACTTTATCTTGGTATCTAATACTTTCACTATGTTGTTGAATTCAGTTTGATACTATTTGTTGAGCATTTTTGCATCAATATTTATAAGGAATATTGGTTCTATATTTTTTTTCTTGTTTTGTCATTTAGCTTGGATTTGTAGATCTATGTATTCTCTCAATTTTGAGAAATTTTCAGCCATTATTTCTTCTAATAACCTCTCTGTCTCTCTTTTCATCTGGGACTCCCATGATGTGTATAATGATCTGCTTATCATGTCCCATAAGTACTTTAAGCTCCTGTTTACTTTTCTTAAGACTTTTTCAGTGTCCACTGTTGAAGTTTACTGATTCTTTTTCTGCTCAAATCTGCTGTTGAACCCTGACAATGAATTTTTCAGTTTGGGTATTGCATTTTTCAGCTCTACAAATTGTTTGATTTCATTTTACAATCTGTATCTCTTTGTTTATATTCTCATTTTGTTGTCATATGTTCATACATTGTTTTCCTAATATTTTTTTAGTTTTGTTTACCTCTTTCCATATATTAAGGGATTTGTTTTAAAGTCTTTTTTTAAAAAATATATTTTATTGATAATGTTATTACAGTTATCCCATTTCCCCCCCTTTATTCCACTCCACCCTTCACACCCCCTCCCACCCACACTCCCCCTCTTTAGTTCCTGTCCATGGGTCGTACATATAAGTTCTTCAGTGTTTACATTTCCTATACTGTTCTTAAGCTCCCTCTGTCTATTTTCTACCTACCATTTCTGCTACTAATTCCCTGTACCTCTTCCCCCTCTCTCACCTCCCATTCCCTCGCTGATAACCCTCCATGTGATCTCCATTTCTGTGATTCTGTTCCTGTTCTAGTTATTTGTTTAGTTTGTTTCTGTTTTTGTTTTTGTTTTAGGCTCAGTTGTTAATAGCTGTGCATTTGTTGTCATTTTACTATTCATAGTTTTGATCTTCTTTTTCTTAGATAAGTCTCTTTAACATTTCATATAATAAGGGCTGGGTGATGATGAACTCCTTTATCTTGCCCTATTCTAGGAAGCACTTTATCTGCCCTTCCACCCTAAACTATAGTTTTTGCTAGATAGAGTAATCTTGGTTGTAGGTCCTTGCCTTTCATGACTTGGAATACTTCTTTCCAGCCCCTTCTTGCCTATAAGGTTTCTTTTGAGAAATGAGCTGACAGTCTGATGGGAACTCCTTGGTAGGTTACTGTCTCCTTTTCTCTTGCTGCTTTTAAGATTTTCTCCTTATATTTGATGTTGGGTAATGTAATTAAGATGTGCCTTGGTGTGTGCTTCCTTGGGTCAAACTTCTTGGGGAATGTCTGAGCTTCCTGGACTTCCTGGAAGTCTATTTCCTTTGCCAGATTGGGGAAGTTCTCTTTCATTATTTGTTCAAATAAGTTTTCAATGTCTTGGTCTTCCTCTTCCCCTTCTGGCACACCTTTAATTTGGATGTTAGAACGTTTAAAGTTGTCCTGGAGGTTCCAAAGCCTCTCCTCATTTTTTTGAGTTCTTGTTTCTTCATTCTTTTCTGATTGGATGTTTCTTTCTTTCTTCTGGTCCACTCCATTGATTTGAGTCCCAGTTTCCTTCCCATCACTATTGGTTCCCTTTACATTTTCCTTTATTTCACTTTTCATAGCCTTCATTTTTTTCCTCTAATTTGTGACCATATTCGACCAATTCTGTGAGCTTCCTGATTACCAGTGTTTTGAACTGTGCTTCTGATAGGTTGGCTATCTCTTCATTGCTTAGTTGTATTTTTCTGGAGCTTTGATCTGTTCTTTCATTTGGGCCATTTTTTTTTTTTTTTTTTTTGTCTCAGCATGCCTGCTACGTATAAGGGGCGGAGCCTTAGGGGTTCACTAGGGCAGGACAACCCACCTCACTTCGTTGTGGTGCTATATGTGGAGGAGGGGTCTGAGAGGGAACAATGCTGCTTGCTCTGCTCTCTGCTGGTTTTCAGTCACTTCCTTGGCTACCCACAATCAAATTGGGTCCTTCTGGTGCTGATTCTTGAGTGGGTGGATTTGTGTACATTCTAGAACCCTGTGGGTCTCTCCAGTGAACTCTCCTGTGAGGCTGGGAGTTTCTTCCACTGCCTCAACCCCCACAGATGTTTTCCGTAAGAGGCTTTGAGGTTTTATTTTCCCACGCTGCAACCCTGGGTTGCATAGTCTGTCTCACTCCCCAGTTGTTCCCCCAAGTTTATCTGCACAGGAATGTGGGACCACCCTTTCCACCAACAACTGCCTTGCCTACCCCAGTCCTCCAGCTGCCACCTTGCCATGAGTCCTCTCCACCTGGCTGCCTGGGTCCGTCCCTCCTACCAGTCTGAATGAATGTTTCTTCAACTCCGTGGTTGTCCGACTTCCATACAGTTCGATTTTCTGTCAGTTCTGGTTGCTTTTTGTTTTTAAATTTGTTGTTGTCCTTCTTTTGGTTATGTGAGGAGGCACAGTGTATCTACCTATGCCTCCATCTTGGCCAGAAGTCCTCATCTATTTAAAGTTTTTATCTAGTATGTCCCCTTCCTGTTTTTTCTCAGGGACAGTTTCTCCGATTTTTCTTCTTAAATGGGCCATGTTTTCCTGTTTCTTTCTATGCCTTTTGATTTCTTTATTTCTTTTTTGAAAAATTGGGTATTTGAAAAAGTAGCCATTTTCCCCAGTCTTTGTAGACTGACTCTGCTGTGAAAAGATCTTCATTAATTAGCAGGATATGTTTTAGCCTCTGAGTTAGCCTGGGGCAAAGGTATAATAAGCTCTTCTCAGGACTTCTTCTGAGCACGTATCTTCCCTGGGCTTGTATGCATGCTATTTTCAATTCCTCCATATACATAGCTGCTTTTAAATGTCTTAATTTCCCAATCTCACTTGAACTTCTCCTTTGGTTTGAGTTGTTCTATTGTATCTCCCCCACCCCCTATCCTTTTGCCCCAGTCATGTGTGGGTCTGCAGTCACCCTTTGGCTTTCACAATAAATCCCCTGCTGTTTTCTGTAGCTTTCCTCATCGGAGCTCCCAGTCAGACAAAACAGAGACCTGTCTTTCAGCAGACCCAAGACAGGTTAGAATGTTGCCAAAAGGTCTGCTGTGGGGGTGGGGGGCAGGGCTTCCACGGGCAGAGCTCCCCCAGGCTGTCACGGATGAGAATAAATCTACCAAGACATGATCTGCTTAGGGAGTCTCTCAGAGGAGAAGGGTCCTGAATATTTCCTTTCCTGTGTTTTTATTGAGTTCAGCTCACACAGAGATACATAGTATGCATGTAAAACTCATCAACAGTGCTCAAAAAGCTACAGTCATGAGAAACTGACATCATTTTATAGATAATAGTTGAAGAAACACAGGGATCATCTCTGGTCAGGGTTGGCTTTATCTCAAGTGTCTGTTTCATAGCAACAGGGCATAGCAAGCCTCAAAGGAAACAACGCATATTCTTTCTCTGGCCAGTTCACCCCCACGAGGGAGCCATCTGTTCCAGTACAACGTTGCAGCTATCTCTGCCATAGTTACTAGGCTGAGTCAGGCAGGGATAGCAAAGCAGCCAAGAGACTAAGAGACTTTTACAGAAAAACTAAAGGACTCGGGCTATGACAAAGCCAAGGGGTGAGGGTCTTTCTGCCCTTTCTCTGTAGACCCCTAAGTCCTTCCCTGATGGCCCATTGTGACTATGCCTGTCTTAGGTCAACCCTCCCCTTTTGAGGGGTTCTTACCCATCATTTGCTAACCAGTCATCTGCCTGGGGCAAGCAGGGGGAAGTGAGAGAGGCAAGGGATGTGCTCCTGCCAGGAGGAAAAGTTCTGTCTCCTTAGTGGCTGATGTCCCCAAGACCTTTGCACTCAGCTTTAGCCATGGGATTCTTTTGCCTGATAAGGAGACTACAGTCCCTGAAACCAGGCAGGATGGCTCCCAATAGTCTTCTCTGTTCCCTGCAGTTTGAGGGGAGGAACTAGGCATTGGTGCTGCTGTCTTCAGGTGGTTTCATATGGGGAGAAGTGGGGCAGGGATGAGTAAATACCACAAAATTTCTTACTCTACTGAATGTGACTTTTTCTCTACTGGACACATTTGTTTGGTTGCTGTAGATCTTTGACTGGTTTCCAGAACTCCTCTAAAATATTTTAGCCAGTACCAATTTTTTAAATTATTCCATGGGGGAACAAGGGCCTAGAACTCCTAATTATACCATCTTGCAGATGTCCTCTCCCCATTAAAGGATTTTAAATAGGGACTTTTTTGTGTACCCGATGAAATTATGGGAGATGTATTGGGTGGAGGAGCTTCCTCTGCTGTTCTAGGTCAAGGCCTGTGTTCTAGACCAGGGAGCAGTGGCACAAGATAGGCTAAGTCTGTCCCCTGAGGGTTCATAGGCTATAGGGGACTTAGATCTTCAGGAACTAATCCCATAGACAGTAGCATCATGACAGATAATTAGGGTACTAAGGCAAAAGGGGATAGGCAGCTCAGAGACAGCATAATAGGGGTAGAGGCTGTTTAAGTTGGGGGCAGTCAGAGAAGGTGGGGACAATAACATTTCAGCAGAGGTTTATGGATGAGGACAAGGTTGGCTAGCTTGGCAGACAAGCATTCTAGGAATGCTTAATGATGTGTGCAAAGGGCCTGAGACGGGCATGACCTGAGTTCTAGGGACAAAGCAAGGCACTGCATTTTTAGAGCACCATGAACAACAGAATCTGCAGAGGCCAGTAAGGAGCCAGGCCTGGGGCCAGGTTGGTGACATGAGCTGAGGGCTGTGGGAAGCTTCCACATGCAGTGAGACCCAAGAGAAGCCCAAAATAAGACAGTGAGAGGGCCTGGTGGGGGTAGAATTTTGGAGAGGGAGGTTTGCTCATTGGCACTGGTCAAGAGAGCCTTTCCTGCAACACTAATCAGGAAGGGGTTATTTTTCCTGCTCCTAGACCAAATTTGGGTCATGGGCCACTGGAGACGCCTTTCCCCTAGGCAGAGCCACAGAGGCAACCATAGGTTTAAGTGGTGCTGCTCTGACCTGAGCTCTGGGGACATGAGGGCATCCGAGTGTGACTTCGGGGTTAGATCCCCAAAAGGAGGGACCGTAGAAGGCCTGGACTCTGTACTGTCAGCCAAGCACTACTTTTGTTCTATTTCTTCTCCACCCAGAGAGCCTCAAAGTTGGCATAAAGGCCACTGCAGTCTTGCCTCCTGCACAGACAGTCCTGGCTCCCACTTTTCCCATCCCCAGACACTGTCCTCCAGTACTCCTGCCTATCACTGTTCCTGGTTCCAAGGGACATTATCTTCTTGCTGAACTTCTGTAAAACCAGCATTCAGTATCTATGTCCTGTTCTGAGCATATCTCACATCTCTTTGTATCCTGAAACAGTAGCATGAGGCGGCTTTCCTGTGAGCAGCTACATGTTACAGATGAGACCAGCCCAATGCAAGGAGATAGCTTGCCCATGGTTACATGGCTGCTGCGGTCAGAGCCTAAACACATGCCTTGCTTTCAACCTTGCACTTATCTGTCCCTTCCCCTAGGAATTTCCACTAAATTACCATAACTGAGAATTATGAAGAGACAGTGGACATTCCTCGAGGGTAGGAGGGCCTTGAGAATGAGGCACCTCATTTCTTGTCCTTTGAAGATTGGCGTTCCTATGTGGTGCTTTGCCCCTAGAAGCTGCTAATAAAACTTGAACACATGCTTCCATTTGGGGGTGCATTGAACCAAAACTAATGGTGCTGAATTAATTTCTTTTGCTACTCAGGTAGAGCCTTTATAGTCCCAGCACACGGGCATTATTTCTTCCTTGGCAGGAATATGCTACATGAATGAAAAGAGGTAACTGTTGTTAAATTTCCAGGGAAACAAGTAGTGTTTTTCAGATTTGTCTGGGTCTTGCAGTTCCCAAAGGACAGGATTTTAACTCTTGAAAAGTAAGTTACTATATGGGAGAAAAAGTGAGAATTGAAAGAATAGATCGGATGGAAAGAATGGAATGTTCCATTACCTTGTAAGGTTTTGGGACATCACTTACACATAACTTTTTAAAACAGAACAAGTCCAAAAGCTGTTTGTCTAGAACAGCACTTAGAGGGGAACACACTCAGGCTGTGGGTCTGTGTCCCACCTCACCATCTGCAGGACCTACAATCTTGGACAACTTACCTATTCTTAAAAACCTTAGCTCCTCTTCTATAATGTAGGGATCACACCTTCTAGATCCATTTTGAGGATCAAGTGAAGCTTATCATTCACAGGAGAAAATGCAGACCAGTTTTTGGTTCAGTGTTTTTGTCCTTGAGCTCAGGGATTTCTGAGTCACCCAGGAACTTCATAGCCTAATATGTTTTTCTTGCCTCTCCCTTTCCATCAGCAGCTGTGGCACAGTACTCAGCAAAGAAATGAGAAAAATACCAAATAATGGGAACCTGAAGATGATGAAGGTGACATACCCCTTGGGACTGTTTATGTGTCTGTTCATCTGTATTGCCTACATCAAGTGGCACTGGGTCTCCACCATTCAGGCCTTCTTCAGCATCACTGAGGCAGCATCAGGGGACCACAGGAGACAACAGGCCAGAAATTCCCTGGGGATGATTGCACATGGTCACAAGGTCTGCTGTGGCATTGTGTTTGATGCAGGAAGCACTGGCACCCGAGTGCATATCTTTCAATTCACCTGGCAGCCTGGAGGTATCCTGCCTGGGACAGAAAGCCTTGGCTGTGCACTGCTTTTTTCTCTTTCTCTCACAGGAGAGCTCTTGGAATCACCTCCCCTTAAAGATGGTGGTTTCTCAGGGTGTGGGCTAGACTCCCTGCCTTAGACTCACCTGGGGACTTGTCAAAAATGCAATGTCCCAGTGATGCTGACTCAGAGTATGGGCTGGGGTCCAGAAATCTAAATCTCCCAGGAGTTCCAGAATGTTCTTACTTATACTAGTGTCTGGTTACCAGCTAAGGGCAACTGAGATTCCAGAAGCTTTGGGGGCCTGTCCCTTCCCAGCATGTGCAGGTAGGTCAAGAAGCTGGGATCATAATTTAGGCCAGAGGTTGTGTTGGTGAATTTAAGGCAGGAAGTAACCCCAGATTCAGGAGAGTGGAGCCAGTAGTCAAGGAAAGTCAGATAGTTGCAAAGACCCAGGACCCAGGCCAAAACAGAGCTGCCAGTGGAACCAGGCAGCAAGAGGATGATAAATAAGAGTGGCCTCAGCAGTGAGAGTGGAGCTGGGGCCAGAGCCCTGTCAGCTTTGCTTCCTGGGATGCATATGGGCCTTCAGGCAGAGGGTAGGGTGTAAGTTTGGGCATCTTCACTTGCTGGCTTCTATAAGGAGACTCATATCACTGTCCAGCTGTCCACCCTGTTCCTCCTGCCTTTGATCTCCTTTCACAGCATCTCTTTGTGCCCATTGGCTTTGAGGGTCATCTCTCCAGCTTCTAGCCATTGTTTTTGCCAACCACTCAGCAGGCCCACTGGTCAAACTGGGGTCCCCTCCTCTCTGCTCTGGTTCTTTGCTGACCTTCAGTGCCTTTTGAGTCCATGCCATTCTGTGCATTTAACTGAGCTCGTGATGCCAGACACCTTGACTAGCTCTCTCCAAAGCTATCATGGTATATTTTACTTTTCATCTGCTTTGTTTTTAAACTTACTGCAAGTTAAATATATATGTACTGAACCTATCTACCTCCAAAAATGGTTTCAAAGCTAAGTTTAAGACAACACATGTCTGTATGTAATCCTTTAATAGCCGTATTCCATTGTTTTATCTTTGGCATAAAAGTTTTCTGATATTTTCTCCTAGGTCTTTGTGTCTGAATTCATACCAGCATCCCTTGGCCACTGTAGGTTCTGAACACTCACCCTGCTATAGTCCAACCTCCTAATAATTTAAAAAACTCAATTTTTAAAAAAGAATAAAACAAATATTGTTTAGAACTCTATAATGCATCTATCCCAGAATCAATTTCATATTTGCAGTTTGGAATCATCTGCTTTAGTCCTCTATTTAATTAATTAGTGAGAATTAACTATTAAATTTAACTTCAAGCCCTGGCTGATGTGGCTCAGTAGATTGAGTGCTGGCCCGAGAACCAAAGGGTTGACAGTTGGATTCCTAATCAGGGCACATGCCTGGGTTGTGGGCCAGGTCCCCAGTAGGGTGCGCTCGAGAGACAACCACACATTGGTGTTTCCCTCTCTCTTTCCTTTCCCCTCTCTAAAAATAAAGTCTTTTAAAAAGTCTTAACAATTTTTAACTTTAAATGGGGTGTTCTATATGCAAATTATACTTGAGTAAAGTTAATTTTTTTAAAAAAGGTAAAGTTCTGCCTTGGCTGGATGGGTCAGTTGGTTGGAGCGTCATCCCATACACCAAAAGGTTGCAGGTTTGATTCCAGGTCAGGGCAGGTACCTAGGTTGTGGGTTTGATCCTTAGTCATGGCACATATGAGAGGCAAGCGATTGATGTTTCTCTCTCTCTTCCTTTCTCTCTTTCTAAAGTCAATAAACACATCCTCGTGTGAGGATGAAAAAGAAGTGTGGCTAATCCTAGTTGTATAAAGTTATATATTTGTGTATAGATTCATACTTGTATCTTTTTTAAAATATGTCTTCCCTTAAGAACTTCCACCTTGACCCATGAAACCTTCAAAGCACTGCAGCCAGGTCTTTCTGCTTATGCTGATGATGTTGAAAAGGTAGCAATTTTCTCTTATGTCTATTTTTTCATCACATTTGTCTTCTAACTGTGTGATTTATAAAGCCAGCTTTTTTTATCTTGAGCACAGTTGACCATCTTCATCTGGGACATTTCATAGTTTAGCATGGTCAAAAAATGGAGGAAACTGGTATAGCACATAAGTACCCTCACCTCCCACTCTCCCACACACACACCCTGGCCATCCCAGGTACACATGCCACCAGAAGTCTTGATGCACTTCAAAAGCACCCATGCTACAAACTTACAAAAAAGCATTATTTGAAAGCTTAATATTTTTTTATTGTTTCAGTTCTTCTGATAGAACATGACAAATGTAGACTGAGACAAAAAATTAAAGTTAAAAAAGTGTTATGCAAAATCCACAAAACCAAATAAGTGTAAAAGATTTAATTAAACTGTCAAATAATGATTTTTGTTAGTTTGTAGCATTTATACTTTTTGTGTGTGTGTGTGGCACCTCCACATTAGCATCTCCATCAAATACACCATACTACAGGGCCTCCTGGTTGTTGCAGAAGTTATTCACCAACAAGGCTGCAACATACAACTTGTTTTTCATCCTGGAAACTTCAGTGTAGCCATGAGTTCATACAGCTGTAGCTACACATGCATCTCCTGTCAAGCATTTATACTTTTAAAGTGCTTAAAGCTTACAACTACAGTAATGCAAGACACCTATTATTTCCACTAAGGCTCTCACAAAACCAGTCACTAATATAACTGTAAGTTCCTTTTTTGGTTCCAGCATGTCTTAAATCAAAAGTTAATGTCATTATTGTCCACAGATGCATCCTGATCCGGGCAGTGAAGTCATAGCCTTGCTCTCCGATAGTTTGGTTAAAAAACATAACCAAAATTAGTGATTCTAGAGTGAACATAGGTTAGATTCAATTAAATGAGATATCTTTTAGAATAAGCTCTGGGTTTTTAAAATCTTAGTTGTTTCATTAGGCAACACACATTCAAGTGGGTAAATTTCAGTGTCCTTGGTTTCTTACATATTTTTCAAGAGCAAGTTTACATGGATAGGAGCAAATGTATCTGTATTCTTATTCCCTCCTTTTTCTTTTACATACACAGTGAATTGGCATTCACATTGTTGTGCACTTTCTTTTGTCACTAAATAATATCACTTAAGTTTCATTTACTAGCAGTATGTGAAGAGCTTCTTTGATTTTTCTGGCTGGATGGCTTGTACTTTTGCATGCACATTAAATTTATAGAACCATTCCCCTCCTGAAAGACATTTAAATAATGGCTAATCTTTTGCTCTTAACAGTACAGGAAAGGTTGCAATTTATTATATTATGTGCACTTCATTACCCACATGTGCAAAGACATGTCTTCCATGAATTCTTAGAGTGGAATTTCTTAGTAAAAGGACTGTATGTTTTCCCTTTGCACAGACATTGTCAAATTGCTCTGATGGTGTTGTACCTATTGACAGACCCAGCAATATTTTACCAAAGTCTCTCACATATCCTCACAGACACAGGGCCTCTTCCAATATGTGGATCAAGCACTGTCTCAGGTGAAAATGATTCCTTAGTGTAGTTATTCATGAGGTTTTGCACTATGAGGGACCCCAGAAATCATGATGTTCAGGGGAGTTGCAACTCATCTGAGGTTGCCAGGTGAGGGTTTTGGTGGTCAAGTGTGTAGAAAAGGAGTCTTCCTCGTGTGCCTCACCCTGGAATGACATATTTCTGTGCTTGCCTAGTCCTTGTGCCCCACACAACTGCCAGCACTGCTTGAATTGCAAGTTTATGCCTATTTGGAAAATTAGGGAAAAATGTAGTTGTAAATTAATAAAACCAAAATGGTGAGGGAAGCATCTGTGACTCTGTATGCTGAGCTTTGACTGACCCTGTTTTACCACATTCACAGAGCACTCCAGGTATTCAAGAATTACTGGATGTTGCTAAACAAGAAATTCCTTTTGACCTCTGGAAGACCAACCCCTTGGTCTTCAAGGCCACAGCTGGTTTACGTCTGTTACCAGGAGAAAAGGCTCAGAATTTACTACAAAAGGTAATTTTATCCATTTACTGCTTGGGGGTGGCTTACAATAATTGAAAACATTCCATATTCAGCCAGTGTCCAAGTAGTCAGGCAGTCAGATGCTTCCTGAGGAGGGAAACTTTGAATTGTAATAGTGAGTGAATGATATTTTCTTTCTTAAGACCTTTAAACTCTTTGTGCCTTCTAAAATAAATCTGTTTTTATAATAAGAACACTTTTGTTTTAAAAATTCATTGTGCTTTTGAAGGGCTTTGTGTCATTCAAGAATATTTTGTGTTTCAAATGCTATGGGAACTGAATTCCTGACATTTCAGCTCAAGCCTGCTTGTTCTCATGGAGACTCAGTCTGATACTCAGATCCAACCACTGAGGAGGCTCTTTAGCCTCTTCCTGGCTCTCATATGGATAGGGTATGACCCCAGGCCCTGCACCATCCCTGCAGAGGGGCTTTGGAATCCATCTTTAACAAGTGCTTGGAAGGTTGCTTTTCATCAGGCAAGTCAGAGAAACTTCTAAGCAAGATGGGCCTCCTAAATCCTTACTGTTTCTAAATTAGCTGCTAAATGGTGGATTGTTGCACATCTGTCAAAGTCTCCTATAAAAATTACACACTCAAGTAGGATTGTGGGACACCAGTGCAATTGTACTAAAATTCCCATGTATCAGTACGTTCTAAAAAATGGAGAAAGAAATACGCGCAAATGGAGCCTCCCCACTGCCAGGTTGTCTCCTGGGAGCAATGCCCACTAGACCATGCAGGGGTCTCAGGTCTGAGCTCTGCCTTATAGGGCTTCCTGCTTCATCTCCCATCCTAAAGCAGGGCAGCATTTTGGGGCCCAGAAGAGTCAGTGTGCCCCTGAGCTCTTCCAGTCCAGATTTTCTTAGCACAGGGCTCTCCAGGGCAGCATCCACCTCAGCTAGCCCAGGGAGTAGATTAACAAGGAAAGCACTTGCAGCGTATTCAAGAAGCTTAAAGCAAAACCTTAGTTTTGTTACTTTGCAGCATCAGCTGATGATGCCTGTGGTGCTTTGTGGCCACCTGCTGAAAGCATAGTGTGATGGGAAACTATGAGTTTTGATACTAAAGGATAAAGACATGTCTCTCTTTACATTTAGGTGAAAGAAGTGTTTAAGGAGTCACCTTTCCTTGTAGGGGATAACTGTGTTTCCATCATGAACGGAACAAATGAAGGTAGAGTTGCCAGAAGCGCTCTGTGCAAGGAGTCTATCCTAGTGAGATGGACTACGCCTAGGGCTGCTGGGAGCACTCTGAGCTCTTTTCTGGTCAGATGCATGGATGAAAAAGGAATGAGTGACTGTTCCATTCCAATTCACAGTTTAACTGTCTCTGAGGGTCTTCTTGGAGCTAGTGTTAATTAGATTCTCATAATTACTGGCCCAAAACTAGTGCAGATAAAGTTTCTGAAAATGACCATCCTTTCAGTTTTAAGAACATTTGAAGAGAATGCCCAATTGCCACCGTGTTGAGAATGTTGTGTTTTTAATCCTAAGAGACCCTTAATAAGGTTCCTCACCAGTCCTGGTTTTAAATATGGCCTTAAGAGTTTGTATGAAGGAGGGGGAGGGGAATGTTTAGTTGTCTTCCAGCCTCTTCCAAAAGAGGAAGTTGATAAAGAATAGGAGTGAGAAATGTGACATTTGGCATAGTATTCTAGTTTTTTTACTATGTTATCTTCTAAAACTATCTGCCAGAAGCCACTGGATGGCATTATGAATAAATCTACTTTTGTAGCTGATCTGAAGGCTGAGAGTAGTGAGGAAGTGGTCAGTTTGTGCTTCTGAAACCTAAAAGTAGTGATCTGCATCCTATATTTTGTTTATAGCAACTCAAGTGATTCAAATGCTGTTTTGTGACTCTCTTGTATGCATTTCAGCCTGGATCACCATCAACTTTCTAACAGGTATGTTCACTGCATTGTGAAGGTTAACAACAGTTCAGACCCCATTCTTGAGAGCCCAGGGACCTCATTTCTACTCTTTAAAATACCCCCTCAGGGTTTCACAGTGTTCTGGCCCCAAGTACGTTGTTAGAATGGGTGGAAGTGTCCACCTGACTTGTTAGAGTGAGCATTAAGTTCAAAGATATAAGTGCTAGGGAAAGGATGATTCTCTGCAGTCCTGGAAAGGTTTCTAGCAGCATAGCTCTACCTTCCTCCTGCAGCAGAGTCCACCAGGGGCCCTGTCCTCATTTCTAAGAGAAGTCAGGACTTCTACTATTAAATATGATGTAAATACTAATCACCTTATAATTGAATTCATCTGCTGTAGATAGAACAAGGAACAGAAACATCTGTTCTTAGAAACAGGCAGCAAGGAGTTACTTTTCTTAGATTAACTCAGTGCATGAGGATTTTTGTCCCTTTAATGTAATGATAGAAAAGACCAATGCAGCTGACACATGTATAAAAAAGAAAGAAGTTTCTTAACCCTTTGGGAATGGAAAACCATGTTAAGTGACATCAGGAGCCTGAGCCTCAGAGCTGTCTTGGGGCATGTAGGAATATCAGAGATGTCAGTGTCTCTGAGCTGTGAGCAGTAGATATAACAGGCCCAGCCACAGGTCAGTGTTGTCCTCTTGTTCAAATTAAAGCCACAAGTAGTGGAGCTATTGTTCATACTCTTAAACATGTGGTGCATCTTTACATGGAGAGTTTCTAATAGCTAAAGCTACTTCTCTATGTTGTTTTACTTTTCACTGAAGGGCCTGGCTTCTAACTTCTCCTTACTTTTTCTACTGTATTAATCTGTTTACTAATGTGACAGTGCTGGGCTGGTTTTTACTCCCTGTGCTCCAGGCAGTTTGAAATCCTCAGGAAGCAGCAGTATGGGCATGCTGGCTTTGGGTGGAGGGTCCACTCAGATCCCTTCCTTCCAAGAGTTGAGGTAACCAGCCCCTGCTAGGGGCCCCACCCTCCAAGGCTACCTCCTATAAGGAGGCCCTTAGATCTGGTAGCTCTGGGCCCATGCCATCAGTACCTCTCCTGAGAGTCAGATCCATTCAGTTGATGCGTCCTAGTTGGATTTTGACTCTTCCTGGAAAAAAGTAGAAATTTGATCTTTAATGGGGTGATAAAAGAGATATTACTGGAACTCTTTAGGCCAGAATGTGAAGTAGGCCCTCTCCTTCCCTCCCTGACAACACCCTCTTCACCCACCATTTTTTAAATTATTATTTTTAGTTTTCAATAGCAGAGCACTTATGAAATTTACTCATTATTGTTTTGGTTGGGCCATATTTGTCAGAATAGGTAAATGTTACTCATAAGAAGGAAAATCCTTGTTTTTCACTTCGAATGTTTTATTTTACATTTTTGCTCCAATGGAAAGCTTAATTTGACTTAATGAAAAGCTATTTTATTTTATTTTTTATGTGCTGGACACTGTTCTTTTCTTCTTTTTTCTTTTTTTCATTACTATTTAGTCCCCTTATATTTCTATCCCCTAGCAATTACCACACTGTTGTCTATGTCCGTGAGTCATTTTTCTGAAAAGCTATTTTAAGTGAATACAACTGTGACTATCCCTGTTCTTTCAAATGAATCGAGGGAATGGGGAACAGTTTTCTAGAAAGTCCAGCAGGAAAGGTAGTAACCCTCATGTTCTTCCCCAAGACACCCTTCAGACCTCCCCACCCAGCTGCGTGACCTCGCTGAAGATTTTTAATAGGACCTACAAGCTCTACTCAGACAGGTTTGTCTTCGGGAGTGAGTGTGGAAAGGTTAACCATCTAGGCAAATAGTTGAGCTAGCGCTGCTCAACCTCCCCCTTGACTCTGACTCTTGCCTTGTGGAATGACTAGAGTATTCAGGCACAGACCAGCTAGGTCCTGGATGCCTCCTGCTGTGGTCCCACCTGGAGCCTCTTCCTCCTCTCCCTTCTACTCCTTCCTATTTCTCCCTTCTTCTTTTATTTTTCAGTTTTTCTACAGCAAAATTACATTTCTTCTTTTATTCTTATTATGTTCTACTTTGGAGGAGGTTTTTGAAGAAGGAGGGAGGAACCTATAGATTGTCTGGGAGTTTTCCAGCACCCACACAGCATCTTCAGTAGATTTTTTCTGTAAAGCACATGTGAACCATCAAGATCAGGGTTGTGTCTGTTGTATTCACCAATTCCACAGCTCTTAGGCAAGTTCCTGTCAAGTAGTAGGCTTTCATTTGTTGAACCAGTTAGCTGAATGCCTTAAACTCCACAAAGGGAGGCTTCTAGAAGAAGTAGAAAAGCTTGCTGCCTTGCCACACTTGTTTTGGACCCAGGCCAGGTGAATGTATTGGAATCAGAGTTGAGGATGGCAGCCCCCACATCCTGTGGCAGGCTAGCTCCTCACCCAGGATTTTCTTTCCACAGCTACCTGGGGCTTGGATTGATGTCAGCACGGCTGGCGATTCTGGGTGGTGCAGAGGGGAAACCTGGTGAGTGGAATACAGTGTTGAGAGTTCCCCTTGCTTAGCAGGCATGAGGAGTCCTTCGGGAAAGGTGTCCCTTCTCCTCCCTGCACCTCCACTGACACAGCAACTCGCTGACCCCTAGCCTGTCCTCCCTGCCAGCAGGACCCAGGGATCCTAGGAGGGACATGTATGAAAGAATGTGCTCCAGATCTTGTCAGTGGCACCCAGATGGGGACACTAGCCAATGTGTTTTACCTGTGTACTTTCCAAGTTATTTCTTAAAAGAAAGATGCTAGGAAAGTCATTTCTGAAATACTGAGCTGGGGGATTTTAGAATCTCAAATAACAGTTGCCACCTACTTTTGGAGTCTGCTTGTTTTTAAGGATTTGAGGAGAGAACCTTATTTTTCAGGACAGTACAAGAAGGGGGACAAGGAGGTATGATTCAAGCTGTTGCCATGGGGCGGGGGACTTGTTCTCTCATTTACAATGATTCTAGCCTTGTGAGAACATCCCTCTGTCTTCTCTTGCTTTATCATAAAACAGAGGCTTGACTCTTCCTCCAGACCTAGTGTTGGACTAGAGATGAAGCCTGTGTCTGGTCAGGCTATTAAAGACACATTTACTCCCAGTTTTTCAGCTCCCTCTTGATGGGCCTGGCTGAGGAGAAGCCCATCATTGGCTAAGTAGGTCTTAGGGATCACTGTGTCCTGATTCAGGAATGGCGGGACACAGCTCTGGGGCTGGTATCTTCCTTTCTATCCTGAGGACATTGGCAGGAGCCCCGAAGACCTTGACCCCATGGGTCTGGTCCATACTTTTGCATGTGAGCCCACTCATGTTCTCCAGCCACACATCCTTCCCTTGGCCCTGCCAGTTTGTGCCCCCTTTGTCTCGTCACCCTCTCAGCCCAGCACTTCTAACTACCTCTTCCAAGGGCCTGGTTGTTCTGACACAGTGGGAATGTTCAACTGAAGGTTTTGTTTTTCTGTGTACATCCTGTTTCTGTTCATTTCTTTCAAATTCTGGTGTTTAGCCTCATAATGATATCCCATGGAAAAATGAAAAGTACATCCACATCTCAGAAACACCCATGACCTTCACTCTGGGTCTAGAAAACACCTATTTAGCCAGTGAGAAGAAGGCAAGCACCAGTTTGCCCACCCATGGCTGGCATCAGAGTCCCATCAGCTCCTGTACCCTGCTCTTTTGGCAGAGCAGCTGAGAGGCTACTGGTCTTCTTAACAAGCCACACAAGTGCCTGATTGGGACAAGTGGGGCCATGACACCCACTAAGAGGGATGTACCCCAGAGAACAAGTCTCCCTGTTGTGTTATCTGTTGCACAACAGATCCATTACCCACCAAATTGAGTGGCTGTGAACAGCAGTCATTTTTATTGTTGTATCTCATGATTCCGTAGGCTTCAGCTGAGTGACACCTCAGCTGAATCTCTGGGGTCCCATGTGGTGGCATTTAGGGTGGATGGGCTGCACGTCTACACCCCGGCATTCCTCCACGTGGCCTCTTCCCAGCAGAGCAGTCTGCACTCCTCCATGGCAGCTCAGAGGAAGGAAGACTGCCTGAGTCACAGGACTTCATGGCTCCTGTACCTTGTTGGTGAAAGCTGGCCCAGGCCAGAATTCAGGGTGGGGATAGGAACCTACTTCTTGGTGGGAGACCAGCATGAACATCCTCAAGGGGTGGCATTGTGGGGCCAGCCTTGGAGGCCAACCACTATATTACCTTTGCTAAGTTGGGACCTTAGGTTTTGTGGAGCAGCACAGATTTGTGGCATGGTAGCACTTGATGACATCATCATGGCCCTGCCTCAGTCATCCATAAAATTGGGTAACAATGGCTCCCCTTCTATTAGAGTCCTTGTGACAATTCACTGAACAGCACTAGGTGTATGGCCTGGAACCCTGAAGCCTCTCAATGAAATAGAGCTGGGAGTGGCCATGTTTCCAGAGCAGATGAGGCTCTGCTACAGCCTCTATGATACACGCTTTTCTTCCCACAGCTGACCTGGAACATTTCCAGGACTCAGGTCTCACCTTTAACCTTCCGTGCCTTTAGTATTAGCTTAAAATACTCTGTCCTATAGTCCTCCCCTCAGTAGAATCATGTCTGTCAGGTCGATGCAATGCCCTGGTCTTACAGTGACAATGTGCTTTTCTTTTCTTTTATATCTTTTTATTTCAGTAGAGGATGGAAAGGAGTTGGTCAGTCCTTGTTTGTCTCCCAGTTTCAAAGGAGAGTGGGAATGTGCTGAAATAACATACAGAATTTCAGGACTAAAGGCAGGTACTGTGAATTTATCCTTCATTGGCAGCTTATAAGGGTTAAAAATGACAGCCTGCCCTTTCCAAGGATCTCTTAGAAGCATGGAGACTGTCATCAAACCTCCTTTACAGACAAGCTTGTACACTTCCATGAAATGGAGGCACTCTTTGAACCTAATCAGGACTCTAGGCAACCCACTGGAATCTGCCAACTCCCGTGAGGTCTCTGCACAGGGCTTCCTTGTCTATTGCTAAATACTTCTAAAGGGCCAGATTTCCCACCAAGCCTCCAATAAGAAAGCACCTGAACATCCCAAGTCTCTAAGAAAATCAGCAAGCTTGTTTCTGAACAAAGGGAGAAATGGTTTCTCATTCTCCCTCCTTTAGGACAAGAGAGGCTCATCCAGGCTTTAGAGTCCCTGAAGCCCTGTGTTGGGTTCTCACCAGCCTGGCCTCTCTCACCCTACATGGTCTTTATTGCTGTGTACATTGTGAATATCATCTAAAAGAAATATTGGAATATTTTCCTCAGGCTGGACACATGAGCATGAGGTTTGTCTGCCTTTGGTGATAGAGTTGTTTCTAATCTTCTGACACCAAATGTGTGGATTTTCTATGCCACTTCTCCAAATAATTGATTAAATCCTTGTCTATTTGTGATTAATTCAATCCTTAGTTCCTCACCCCCCCTCCCTGGATTTTGGGGTTGGGAAGTTCCAACCCTCATGTCACATGGTAGGTTCCTGTAAACAACCATCTGTCATCCTGTAGCCATCTAGGAACCCACCAGGAGTCACCTCATTAGTATAAGCTAAGGTCTGCTTAAAAGGGGCTTATTATGAACAGCAGCAGATGTACCTCTCACCCCCATTACTTGAGGATCTTACAAGCAATTTAAGAGCTCTGTATCAGAACCAGGAACAAAGACCAAATATGTTTTTTATTATCCACTGACCATGTGCAGGTTACTGACTCAGCCACTTGTACACATGCCATTTGTCAGGCCCTGGCACAGCCACTGGGCACACAGCAGCAGTGCACAGTGCAGACGAAATCTGTGGCCAGGTGCAGTAGAAGGAGTCAGACAGTGAAACACATGAGAAAATGCTTTGAAGAAAAATAAAATAGGAGGAGATGGGGTGCTGAGGGAGAGATTGCAGTTTTAGATAAGACAGCCAGGGAATATTTGAGATCTGATATGAAGAGATTCAGAATGAACCACACAGATTGAAAACTGCGGGAGTAGCATGTGCAAAGGCCTTGAGGCAGCAGCTGTGTTTAAGGAACAAGGAGGAGCTAGTATGATTGATGAGAAAAGGGAGAGTGAAGGGAAATGAGGTCTGAAGAGCAAGGGGTGGCTCTCTGGGCCATGGAGAGAATTGGATAGAGCTGTCCTTAGATGGTGGATCAGGTTTGGGTGAATGAGCATGGGAAACTGATCCAGGCATGGGCTGTAGGGCATCCAGTCCCTTAACTCTGGGTCGTGTGTTTTCCTTCCAAGCAAGAAGTTAATGGCCAGCCCTGTGAACTTGCCAAACTGCCTATTAGGCCACAGTTTCCTGATCTGTGACATAAGGAGAGTGCAGGCCTCACCTTCCAGGTGGTTGATAGGATGGAGTAAGATGCTGCATGTTCAGAGTTCAGCACAGGGCAGGCAGAGGTTGAGCGTAGGGTAAACGGTGCAAACTTGATCCTATTGGACTACATGAGGACAGCTGCATGGGCCCAGCGAGAAGCTGGTGTCCTACAGAGTTAGAGGCCATTCTCTCCAGCCACCTTTGTTCTCGGTTCTCTCCCTTAATCAGGCCCCTCATGGCTCCTGAGAGGTGCTATTGATGTGTATGGTCCTAGTGAGCACCTGACTTGAGGTGGGGTCTATGCAGGCTTCTGGTCCCACTGCACCCTACAGGTCAGGGTCTCTAGTCCTCAGAAGAGGACCTCCAGGTCAGTGACTTGGAGCTCAGTGCCCACTGACTACTGGCCCTGCTTTTGCTTCACCCAGCAGTGAACCCGCACCAGTTGTGTGCCCACAGAGTGTCAGAGGTCCTCAAAAACAAAGTACACAGAACAGAAGAAGTGAATGACATGGAATTTTATGCTTTTTCCTACTATTATAACCTTGCAGCAAATGTTGGCCTCATAGGTAAGTGTGGGCTGGGCCAGGAAATCGAGTGTCAACCCCCAGGCAGAGGGCTTCTGTCAGGGGGCAGCTCTACTGTGAATCACCTCAGGACGAGAGAAGTAGACTGACTCAGGAGGGTAGGTGTCTTATTATTGAATAGAAGGTAATTGTCAGGGTGGGCATGGTAGGACACAATGGTGGCCGAACTACAACCTGGAAAAGACGGCTGATGTCAGGCCAGAGAACCGAAAAGGTGGACTTTGCCAAAGCAACCAGAGCCTAAGGAAGACTACCAATGATATGTTGCCACTTTGTCCTAGAGGAACCAATCCCCAGCTCTGGTGAAGAGAACCACCCAGACTTGGGGTATAAAACCCCACCATGCTCTTTGTTTGGGGCCACTTCTCTGTGGACTGGAGAACCTCACCCAGGTGCGCAAACCCCAATAAAGCTCTATACTGCCTGATTTTGTGGCTGATTGGCATTTCTTCCTCGGCGGAGCTTAAGAAAAACCTTACAGTAAAAAGCCCCCTTTTTAATAAATAAATCAGGCTTTGAGCCACTTAGTAAAGTTATGTTGTTGCTACAAGAGCAGTTACTTACTGTTGATTCAGTCTTCTTAGAGGCAGGACTGACTCACCTGTGTAACTCAGACCCTCACGCTCCTGCCTTGATTCCTGAGTCTCTGGCTGATGGAGCTACTTGCAATGCAGCTAAGCAGCCATCTGTCCCCAGCTGGCACCCAGATTGGGATGTGGAAGGGTCAGCTGACTCCACTGGTCACCCTGAGGAGCTTTTGGTATCTCTCTGACTACTTCACACCCCAGAGTGCAGTCAGGACAAGAGGTGACATTTGGAATTTGTCAAGGCTGGAGGTGTTCAGACTGAGGGTGGAAACCCTTGAGGGTTTGAAGTTATTTTATTGGGTCATGACCAGTAATTTTATTAATGAAATAATTGAGATATTCAGAATGCATTGCCTGTGGTAAAGATAAGAGCATTAATGTAAATAAAAAGCTGTCCAGAAGAAACTGATGATGTCAGGTTCTAGCTCCCAGGGACCTGTGACCTCCAGCTGAGTCTCCACCCTCACTAAGCCTCCCTTTGTCAGGGCCTACTGTGGAAGGCAGCTAATGGGAGCAGGGTGGGGTGGTTGGAGGGGGCTGTCCTCTCTCTCATCCCTCTCTCAGACTCAGGTCCCTCTCAGTGGTGTAGAACAAGATCCTTGTGCTGCCCGTTTAGCCAACCTCATGGTAGTAGGGCCTTAGGAGCCCTACTCCTCAGTCTCCACCTAGTTGGAGCAAGGACACATTAATGCACACTTCCTAACCATGCAGCCACTTGTAGATGTTGCAATGCCTAGGGTCCTTCACACCCCTGGCAGCCTGCTGGGCGCCTCACCCTAGCATCCCCTTGTCAGTCTGAGACCCCCTCACTCTGACTTCAGGCTGTCCATTTCCTAAGGTTCCAACATTTTCCCAGGTGACCTCAGGAGATGTTGCATATTCAGAAAAGCTCTTCTAACTCTCTCTTGTGATCAGACATGGCTCTGAAAAAACTGCTTGGGTCTGCATTCAGAAATGGGATCCACTCATGACATTTGCTGACTTGGCAAACACCAAAAGCAAAGAAGTCAGAAGATTTCCTTTCAACACATTGAGCAGCTGCCTCATACCAGACATAAGTCTCAGGTGGGAGACACCTGAGGACCCTCTATTGAACACTGAGGTTTGGAAGGACATTGAAGAAACCAGTTGCTGTCTTTGATAACTAGGGACACAGCTCTTGGTGCCTCCAGCCTAGGGAATGGCACAGAGGTTTGGGGCTGCACCCTCCTGGAGAGCTACATAAAGGTTCTGCCCATTTGTTTTAAAACCTAACAAATAGCTCCTCACTTTTTTTTAATGGGATTTTCTTTTTCACACTCTCAGGAAATTGATACCAGAATACCATTGCTGAGCCTTGGGAAACATTTCTAGTTACTTTTCTTCACTTAAAATAAAAGTTAAAAATAGGGGTCCAGGGATCCTGGTGAGCTTCCTCTGGCATCCCCTATTAGATCCCCGATGTGCCAACCATCTCCATGTGGTTCTCTGTGGAACACCTACCTACCCCAAGTTGTGTCAGGCACCTCAGAAACCATGGTCAGTATGTGTGGGGCTACTGCCCTACTTACAGCCAGACTTCAAGCCAGCCCTTAAACACAGGCCTGTGCTTCTCCAGGCTCTCCAGGTGCTAGCCTTGGAGCCTCAGTGGCATCGAGACTCCTATAATGGTGGTATAGACTAGACACTTGGTTTTGTCTCACAAATGCAGAGAAAGGAGGCAGCCTAGTCATTGGAGACTTTGAGATTGCGGCCAACTACGGTGAGTGGCTACTGCACTTTCCTGAGTGAGAATGGCTGGAGCTTGAGGCGGGGACAGTGTCCCAGCCATGACAGACGTGCTATGGTGCTTGTGACACAGGCAGTAGTACCAGAATTCCTGGATTTTGTTCTTGATTTTGTCAACCAGATGAGTGTTCAGAGGTGTGAGAGTACAGAGTTGAAAGTATACTTGGAGTCACCATGGTGGGCCCAGGCCACGGGTCCACCATATCCTGTGTGACCACAGGTGGTGGGGAAGGGGGCCATCTCTGTCCTGAGCTATAAAACGTCCTTGAGTTATGAGGAATAGACGCCCTTGATTTTACTTTTCCTGACATCTTTTCACAGTGACTTAGATTGATTTTGAAGGGAAACCTTAAGAGTGATTTCCCCTGAAAGTATCCCAGTAAATTCAAAATTGTCACCAGAACCTGAAGAAGCCAGGAACTCCTGCCCAGCAGAGCCTGGCATATGGGGGATGAAGAACTTTTTTCTCCAAGGGGTCACAGGTAGTTGACCCTGCAGCTCTGAGCTGTCCCTCTTTCCTCATCATCTCATATTCACCCCAGCCAAGCAGGATATGAAGTGAAGGCCTTGCCATAGATTTTATGGTCTTTGGATGTCATTTCCAATTGCAGGTTGAAAGATTAACCTTTGTATGTTTCTCCATAGGAAGTCCTTCCTCACCCACCAAAATGGCTTGTAAGCTTTCTTGTTACTTTCGGGTTTGTCTCGTGGATACTGGGTGTCCATGACTCTTCAACAGGAAAAGGTACTTAGCAGAATTCCTGGAAAGGCTGTTGGTGGGTTTGTCCATCCCCCTTGAGAATAAGAGTGCACTGTTCTGAGCCAGCTTTGATAGTTTTTTCATTCCTCAGAAAGCCCAGGTCTGTACCTGGTGGAGGCATCCAGGGTCATGGGTGCCAAGATGTGGCCTTCTACCCATGACACAGAGTACTGAAGGTAAGGATTCACTTCTTGGGTGCCCCTGTGCCCTTCATGGCCTGAGGGGTCAGAACACTGCCTCCTGCTTCCCCAACCAGGCTGTCCTTTCACCAGTGTGCATGGTCCCCTCAGCCCATCCCTTTGTCTTTTCCAGCTGACTCAGAAAACCAACAATGTTGAGACCAGCTGGGCTCTGGGAGCCATTTTTCATTACATCGATTCCCTGAATGGACAGAAGAGTAGGGCCTTAGAGTAGCTGAGCTGCCTACTGTCCTCACAACAGCGGCTCTGTCTCTGCAAGAACAGACCCTTTTGAATCCTTTGATATGTTGGGAGGAGGCCACAGCTCTGACTGAGTCTCCTCCCTGCAACCTTGCAGACCTGCCCCTAGAGGGGCAGAGGAGTGGAACTTAGCCCAGACCCGACACTTCCTCCTACCTGCCTCAGTTCCAGGTGGGCAGTGAACCAGACAGAGGAAGGGAACATGCCAAGGCCAAGATAATGTAGTTGCACTGTCCCTACTGTCCCCATCTGTAGAGTTTGGCAGCTCTGATATTTATCCCTGTGACTGGAGTCTTGTTTTGTGTCCTTGGCCCTGTCTACCCCTACTTCTCCAAGGCAGACCTCCACTTTCTCCCCCAGAAACAGTGGGGTGGTGTGCAGGCTGTCCTGGTAGCTCTCAGGGTGAGCCAAGTTGGAACCATCATACCCTCTAAGACAGAGGCAGGTTGCTGTGAACTCTGGACTTAAACATGTTTGTTCCTCCTTGGGTGTGGACATGTGAAGTCATACAGAGGTCTTTTTCCTTAGTTTTTGGATAGCTTATGGTTAACTAATGGAGCTGACATTATGAGATGAAGGGGCTAGAGGAAATACCTCTTCATGGCCCTCATGTGCCCCAGCTCTTCAAGGAAGGCTGAATGTGAGCATGAACTGCTATAAAATATTTATGGCTGTGCTGTGTGAGTGGCATGTCTGTCATGGAGTGCTGAGTGCTTGCTTATGTGGCCACTGTATTGTGAGCCCCAGTAAATGCATTGCTGTCATGAACCATGTGCAGTCAAGCATTGTCAGGAGACACAAGCTCCCATAGGACAGCCAGCTCTGCAGTCTCTAGAATTGCCCTCTTGAAACTACTCTCTTGTGGCTCTTCCTTCTCAAGCTCCACAGGACACTGACTCAGCCTTCCAGTGTCTGCAGTACAAGTGTGATCCCAGATTCACAGTTGTTCTCTGGTGAATGTAGTGTACACAAGATAAGCTGAATCTCTTGTGTTCCATTCATAATAAAAGTTTAGCAATTACCAAGGGTTACTGCTCCTCTGTGATTCCTTTCAGTGAATGACCAGCAACAGTCATTCATCCACCTAACACTGAGGGCCCACTTGGATCTAGGTCTGGAGGCTTTCAAATCCCAAACTCTGTGCCATGTTGCCTCCAAAGTTAAAGTGTCTCCAGACAGATTTTTCCTCATCATATCAGACCTTTACACACAGCTGTTTATCAAAAGTAGTTCTCTCCACTGAAGAATCAATCATTGCAGTAATAATGAACTTTGTAATACTTAGAAAAATAGTTATACAGTCAAGAGAAATAAAAACTGACTCTGGGCCTAACTGCTCCTTTATCATTTTGACAGCCTCTGATCCTTACTTTTCAGTGTTAATTGAATGGTAGATAAAGGTTTTCATGTAAGAGTTTAAGTACAGCCCTATAAGTCTTAGTAGCTACCTCAAGATTCACATGGTTTAGAAGCAGACATTTGCCTGTGAGACTTCCTATCTTGAAAAGCCTCTCTAAAGGTCAAAAGAGTCTTAGAGCTGCATTTCTGTAGCACAGAACATAACTTCAAAGGTAGGAGGTGGACATAACTTCAACAAATACGGCTGCATTGTTCCTCCCAGTGGATAGCTTAGGGTCAAATGGTTTTGAAAATCAATAGGCCAAAGCTTAGAAGCCTGCATAGACTTACTCTAAAGCATCAAAGAGAAATTTTAATATAAACCAGGATTTTCAGCTTTCTGGGGATAAAGAGATTTCAAAGGATTTTTTTTAAATGACTCCTCAAACATTGGAATATTATTTTGGAATAAAAAGGAGTGAAGTACTCACACATGCTACAATATGAATGAATCTTGAAAACATTAGGCTAAATGAATGAAGCCAGACACAAAAGGTGTCATATTACATGATTACATTTATATGAGGTGTCCAGAACAGACAAGTCTAGAGAGACAGCAAGTGGATTGATTGGTGGTTGCCAAGTACTGGATGAGTGAGAGAATTGGGAGTAAGTGCTAATTAATCTGGATGCAGGGTTTTTAGGGGGTGATAAGAAGGTTCTAAACTTACATTATGGTGATGGTTATACAACTTTAAAATACAAAAAAAACATTGAATTGTGTACTTTCAATGGGTAAATTTATGGTATTTAAATTATATCTCAATAAGGCAATTTTAAAAATGAAGACTAGCATTCCAGGGAAGCAATAGCCTAAAACAGTAAGTTTCCATCTTATCATTTTGTTCCAATCTGAAATTATATTATCTTCTTTTTCAACCCATAGACTTTTTCAGTCTTGTTGTGGTCTTTGCAGAGACCTGTGGGCTGAGAGAAGATTCCTCCCTGAAGGAGGAGTCAGCTCTGTGCCTTCCAGGTGAACCCCTGAGTCCTGCAGGTGCTAGGTGCGTGGGAAGGGGCCCTCAACTACCTATTGAATAATGAAATGTCTAAAAGAAAGGGAAAACTGAAAACCCTGGGAATGGGAACACTGACCTTCCCGACCACCCCCTGAATTTTCACATATTTTATCAATAGGAGTGCCTGGCCAGGACTCCTCCCAAGCCAAGCAGTGAGGTTAAGGGTCAGACAAAGCAAATAGGCTTTGTTTCAGAAGCCCTCCTGAACTTCCTTTGTGGATGAACTCAAGGGCCTTGATGTTGCTTCCTGAAAGCCTAGATTAGCAAAAGCTGCCTGTTTTATGGAGGCTGTGTCTGCTGCTTTAGATTTCTCTGGCTTTCTTACTTCTGACTTAGTCACTTTTTTAAAAGATTTATTTATTTATCTATTTATTTTTAGAGAGGGGAAGGGAGCAAGAAAGAGGGATAGAAACATTTGTGCTCACATAAATAGGTTGCCTCTCTCATGTCCCCAGCTGGGGACCTAGCCTGCAACCCAGGCTCATGCCCCAACCAGGAATTGAGCCAGTGACCTTTCAGTTCACAGGTCAGTGCTCAATCCACTGAGCCACACCAGCCAGGGCTGACCTAGTGACTTTTTAAAGAATATTTTCATTGAGGTATTTTCATGAGGAACAATGCATAATTCAAATATATAGTTCAAACAATTTCAACAAATATACCATGTAGCCCACACCCATATTCTGTCACCCCAGAAAGTCCCTTGACAGTCCCCTGACTCTTGGACCTGGCAACCACTGCTGTGATTTCCATTATAACACATAGCCAGCTCTGGAATTTCAAATAAATGGAATCACGTTATGTCCTATTGTATCTGGCTCTCAACTTAACATAATGTTTGTAAGATTCACCCATGTTGAAGTGCACATTAGTAGTTCATTCCTTTTTATTGTTGAGTAGTAATCCAGTATTTTGATATATTACACATTGTTTCAGCATTTTCCTATAGATGGGGCTTTAAAATTTCCATTTTGGAGTTTTAATGACAAGTCTTCTATAAACATTTTTGCACAAGCCTTCTTTTGAACATATGTTTTTATTTCTCTTGGATGAATATCTAAAAGTGAAATGGCTGGGTCATATGGTAAGTACATGTTTAACTATTTTAGAAGAATCTGCCAAACGGCTTTTCAATATGGCTGCACCATTTTACCTTCCCATTAGCAATGTCTCACACCCTCACCAACATTTAGTATTGTCAGTTATTTTAATCTTAACCATTCAAAGAGCAGAGTACCAGTACTCTGTTGTGTTTTTAATGAGCATTTCCCTGATGTGATCTAGGGAATTTTAAAAGAGGCTTCAAGAATCCTTCTGTCTAGGTCAGCCACTTTCCCATCCCCCAACCCACCCTTACCTGGCATGGAAGCAATGGGATCTACTATATTTAGTGTACACCCCTTGAACCTGCGAATTCGAGGCAGTGCTGGACACACAGGAGCCCTTCCCTGAGAAGTGCACACTCCAGATCAGAGCAGCAAATTGTCTCTGTAAAGGCCAGAGTGTAAATAATAGAGGATTTGCAGGCCACATGGTCCCTCATCACAGTGCTCACTCTGCTGTGGACATGTGAAGTCGGCATAGACAAAAGGTAAACCAGTAAGTTTGGTTGTGTTCCAATCACACTTGATTTATGAGCACTGTAATTTGAACTTCATATAATTTTCACATGTCGTGAATTACTACTCATATTTTTTATTTTTGTCAACATTTAAAAATGTAAAAAGTATTCCTAGCATGAGTGTTATACAAAAACAGGGCCACATTGGGCTGAGGCCTCAGTTTGCTGCCCCTCTGTAGTTAAGTGGAGGCCCACTCAGGTGCAGTTCTAAGCCAGCAGTCATCAAGAACTTCACATGCCCCACTCCAGTAAGTGACTGCCTGAGGGTGAGGAACTAGGATGCCTCCCACTGAAGAGGACAGCAGAAGGCCAGAACCAGATGGGGAAGGCTGGCTTTGTGTCTTTATAGCCCTCACACCCCCATAGGTAGCCCTGAGCTCCACAATTCTGGGGCTCCCCTACCCACCACTTCCCTCTGCCCCAGCAGTCTCATTGACTTCAGCTCTAACCTCTCCCTCTCCAGCCTGGTCCCTTTTGAGTTAATATGTCAGAATGCCAGTCCACCTTTACCTGCCACCTCCTCAAGTCCCCTTTGCCCAGGCCTAGCCCAAGGACTTGCCAGGGAGGGGCTGAGACTGGCTCAGGAAGCTTGCCTGGTTGGGTAGTGGTTTAAAGGGACAGCTCTGGGTTCGACCCAGTCTGTGGTCTGTGCAAGATGCTTCTGGAGAGCGTACAGGGGACAGGGGAGCCCATAAGGAAACCCCATAGCACTACCAGCCAGAGAACCCAAAGGAGCAGCTGAGGATGAACAAAGGGGATACTAGACCTACAGGAAATAAAACACTGGAGGACCCACTCTTGAGAAACCAATTTGGAGCTTAGGTGAGAAGGCAGGCCCACTGGTCCTGTGGGTCAATGGCAACTGATCTGGGGAGCACTGAAGAAGCCACTGACCTAGAGAAGATGTGGAGCCCTGTGGGATGTGCAGAATGGTAAGGACACAGGATAATCTGGGGTGGAAGATGGTAGAAGGCTACACAGTACAACCCCAGACCACCCCAAGTCTGAGTCCTCCATACCCATATATAGGTGCTCCCCACTCAGGGTGGCTTCTAAATGTTCACATGACGAACTTTAACATGTACACACTACACAGCAGTAAAGAGCTTTTCCAAACCCTGCAAACTCACAGCTTCTCCCCTGCCCCCAAGTTGTATCTGCCATTCAGGTTCCACCCACATCCTTAGATCTGCCTATCCTCAAACCTCATGTAAACTGAATCCTTCGGGGTTTGCCCTCCAGTGCCTCACCAGCCTCACCATATCTGCTTTGTTGGGTGTGACTGATCATTCTCAAGGCTGCAGACTTTCCAACTATGGGAATATGCCACACTGTATTTATCCACTTCAGTGCTGATGTGCATTTACATGGTTTCTAGTTTGGGACTTTTGAATAGGGCTGTTATGAACATTTTTGTACATGACTTTTGGTTAGCATAGGCATTCAGTTCTGTGGAATATTTTCTTTGGTGTAGAATTGCTGGGTCAGAGGTAGGTGTTTGTTTAGCTTTAGTGAATACTGCTAGTTTTTCACAGTGGTTGTACCAACCTGTAAGGACTCTTGTAAAAACTACAGAGGCTGAGATGCAACCAGGGGCATTGGGAACAGGACTAAAGTCATGGACCAAAACATGACCCTGAGCAACAACAGGTGTGATGTCAGTGAGCTTAGACCTGGGTTTGCTGGTGAGAGTGAGCAAGGGAGGCCCCCACCCCAGGGCCTTCAAGTAGAAACCAGGTGACCCTGTCTTTGGGAAGGAGGGGGAGCAAAAGGAGAAGAGATGCTGAGTACAGTTCCATGGCACAGAGAGAAAGATGCTGGCAGGAGTGTGGACCACAAGTCCCAGACCTTGTTCTCATTTCTGCGTGATAAGAAACTTTATACATTCATCCAGCAGTAAACAGACAGCAGGAAATTGTCATATAGCAAGTCTCAGGAGATAGCAGTTAATAAAGTATTTGATGTAATTATAGTGTGGAAACCAGGTTCCCCAAAAAGGTATTGGTTGGCCCTAAAGGCCCCGGGGAAAGCTCACTGGGAGTTACAGCACAGTCTAAAAACCCCAAATCAGAAGAGAGTTTGAGGGATACTTTGGTCTAGCCTGACTGCCTTAAGGAACTGTTCTCCTCAGGATTCTGCAGCAGGAAGTAAGAGAAATTATGTGTTCTTTTTTTATTATTCAAAAGATTTTATTTATTTATTTTTAGAGGGTAAGGGAAGGAGAGAGGGAGAGAAACATCAATGTGTGGTTGCCTCTCGCATACCTGCTGCTGGGGACCTGGCCTACAACCCAGACATGTGCCCTGACTGGGAACCAAACCTTGACCCTTGGTTCACAGGCCTGCGCTCAATCCACTGAGCTATACCAGCCAGGGCAAAAAATTATATGTTCTTCAAAACCTCTTTCAGTAATCTTGTCATTAAAACTTCTATCCCGTGCCTATGCTTCAAGGCCTTGCCTCTTACTGTGTAGTCCCAGGACCTGGGGACTTGTTTGAAATGCAAACTTGGGGCCCACCTACTGAAACCAATCTGCTTCCAACAAGAGCCCCAGAGGATTCATATGAACCCTATAGAAAGGGCCACCTAAGGGACCTGCTGTAACTGTAACTTAGGTGAAGCTTGACCTCCTGGAGGCGTGCCCCTGACTGAAGATGCTTCCAAGAAGGTAGAAATCTGACTCAAGAAGCCTTAAAGAATAATGGAGCTTTTTACATATGGGATTTTTATACAGCTCTTCCCACAGAAAGCTTCCTGAAATTCCTCTTTATCCCCCACTGCCCATTTACCTTTCTGACTCTACTGTCCTGTGTTTTCCATGGATGTGGAGCACACTTACTGGCCCAGAGTCATGCACAGCAGGTGTCTGATGAATCCTGGAGACTTCTGAAGAATACTCCTGTCCCTGGGAGCAAGTACCAGAACCAAATGCCTCCTCTTGTAACCTGAGAGGCACCTTAGCCTTTCCAGCCCCATCCCACAGGGCTACTGGTTCCCACGGCTTCCAGTCCTCGAAGGGGAGGTGTGGGCCCTTCTACTTGTTGGTAGTACAACAAGTAGATTTACCAAGACACTTGTTTTGAAGGGTGACTTCCACAGGTGGCCATTATCCTTCATTTTACACTAATTCAAACTGTGCAGAATCTGAAACTTTCTCACTGTGAACATAACATATCCCCTACAGAGACAGGGAAGCACAACAAGTAGGCCTGCCTAGAACCTTCTGCTCCATGTGATATGAGGAAGTGTCTGCTGAGTGAAAGGAGTGATCCTGAGGACTCCCAATCCTCTAAGTGCTAATTTCCTCATGGTGCCTGACCTTGACTGAGCAGGAGATGGCAGGTGCAGGCGTGCACATTAGACTTGCTCCCCTCAATCCTGGCCCTCCAAGCTCTCCAGGCTGACAGTTCACCCTCTGCCTTGGGTGAACCCATGGTCCCACAGGTCACTTTGGTGCAGCATGAAGTCCAGTCTAATAACTAACTTCAGGACAATCAAGACAGTCAATTTTTGCCAAAATGAGGGGATGTTTTTGGCTTGGAGAACAGCATGGCAGTGGCCTTGGGGTGGAACCAGCTTCCTCTCTCTAGCATGTCCACTACTCTGTCTCTCACCAATTCCCATGTATGCCACCCGCCTTCTAAGGGGGCAGAGAGCCTGAGTAAGGTGGTCATGAGTTTGACAGCTCAAGCTATCTCTTGCCACTTGGCTTTAGAACCCATCTCACAGTCACTTAACAAACAGCTCACATTAGGCCCAGCTAAGCATGAGACATTGTCCTACTTGAACACACCCGAAACCCTTAGCCACACTGGGGGTCTCCATGGTGCATCTGATAGTGTCCTTCCTAGAACAAAACCTGGTGTTGGGTTAGAAAGGCTGCCTGGGGCCGAGTCCCACATTTACATAATAAAAAGAATACTCTGAAAGTTAGGCAGTTTGAATTATGGATTTGGGGCTTTGGGATTTGGGAAACCGCCTTAGTTTCATCTGCACCTCGATATGCTGGGTCCTAGGTGTCTCTGTCATATTACTATAGTATATATAATATACTACATTATATTACTGTAAGTGATATTCTGTCTTCACTGCACTGAATCATTGGGCACAAAGTATTGGTTTGTCCTCTTATTGGGGAAACTAGGTAGGATCACTTCATGAGGCTGAATTCTCTCTACATTATAAAGTGCCTTTTCCCTTTTATAACTAATAAGGTAATCTGTGGGGTGGTCCTTTGAGATCATGAATATCTTGTCCCCCTAAAGCCTTTGTCCAATAATTCTCATATCCACTCCTATATTTACTTGGCATCCTTCAGTAGAGAAGATCTTTCTTCCTTCCTCTCCACCCTGCTTTTATTTCCTTTTATTATTTATTATAATAAATATTCTGGTCTCATGGATTTTTTTTAATATCAACACGTTAAAACATTAATGTCACTAAGAATATCTATTTACCTTCTCCAGGGAAGGGAGAGCACCAGTTCCAAAATGTCGTTTTAGCTGGTGGTCTTCATTCTATTGAGTTTTATAATTACCAACCTCTCAAAAATAATGCTTTTGTTATTTGCCTTTCTCCCTGAAAGGCCAAGTCTGTATTCATTTGCAAACACTTAATTGACCAGCACAGATCAGCCAGCAGTGTTGCAGTTATCCTAGACAGTCTTTACCCTTGATTTGTGCAAACTTACCAAGAGCTGGTGATACTTCTGAGTCACACAGTTATTCAGTATTTATTGAACCATTAAGATCAATAAGATACTCATAAAAGTCCTCATGAAGCTTAAGCCTAACCCACCAAAAATGTCTGTTTTCCATACTCAATTTCTTCAAACTCCCATAGCATTTCATTCCACATACAAGACATCTTTCATCTCTGTTTTGAGGCAGGTGAGTAGCTACAGACAGTCTTAAATATGTGGGGTTTTTTTTAAAGATTTTATTTATTTATTTTTAGAGAGGGGAAGGGAGGGAGAAAGAGAGGGAGAGAAACATCCATGTGTGGTTGCCTCTCAAGCACCCTCAACCTGAGACCTAGCCTGCAACCCAGACATGTGCTCTGACCGGAAATTAAACTGGCAACCCTTTGGGTTGCAGTCTGGTGCTCAGTTCACTGAGCCACACCACCCAGGGCTTAAATGTGTGTTTTAAAAAAGTTGAAGGTAATATCTCCAACAACATAGAATAGCTCACTACAACCGTAACAGAAACTGGACCAACATCTGTCATGTCTTATGAATAAATTTTTCAAAATGGCCCTGGCTGGTGTAGCTCAGTAGATTGAGCTCAGGCTGCAAACCAAAGGGTTGCCAGTTTGATTCCCAGTCAGGACACATGCCTCAGTTGCCAGCCAGGTCCCCAGTGTGGGGTGAGTGGGAGGCAACCACACATTGATGTTTCTCTCCCTTTCTCCTTCTCTTCCCCTCTCTCTAAAAAGAAATAAAATCTTAAAAAGAATAATTAAATTATTTTTTCAAAATGGTCTCCCAAAAAGGGAAGAAAGATTATAGAAAACTAGTCAACCTGTAACAAGGTGTCTTGAGTTGCCTCACAACCATCTTCCTGAGAGGCAAGCAGTTTGCACCTGACCTGGTCATAACTGAGTCAGGCTGTCAGAAGAATAGTTCTTTTTCTTGGAGAGGCAAATCTGAGCCCACTTTCTTACAATTTTGCTGGTTCTGGAGCCCTAGCAGGGGTGTCCAACTTGTGGCCCATGGACCACATGCATCTCAGGATGGCTATGAATGCGGCCCAACACAACTTGTAAATTTACTTTAAACTTTATGAGATTTTTTTGTAACTACGTGTCACAGTGTATTTAATGTGTGGCCCAAGACAACTGTAGGGTAAACGGAGGCAGTCTGGCTTCCTCACCCAGATGCCTGGGCAACTAAGAAAAGCAGTTTCCCATAAATTTGAGAATGGGCCTGATAAGTAGTGTTCTCATAGCCTTGAGACTGGGGTTTGGTCAATAGTTCCCATAACACTGAGTGGGCTCGCATGTGTAGAATCACACTGTTATACAATATCCTGGCTTTCTGCCAGCTTTGTTTTGATGTGTGTAAGGGGTAGGGGCTCCCCATTGGGGGACACACAACTTGCAGCATGTGTGGATCACCCAGCCCTGAATAAAGGCATGTCAAGCATCCCCATGGATCCATGCATTTTCTTCGGTCTGTCTAAATCCAGGAAACTGCCAGGTCTTGACAGGCTGCAAGACAACTCTTCTTCCAATGTGGCCCAGAGATGCCAAAAGGTTAGATACCCCTGCACAATTTTATTGTTAAAATGGAACATAAAATTCAGATTCCTCACCAGAGTTGACCTAGCCTCGACTTGCCTCCCTCCTATGGGTCTGAATTCACTGCTGGTTGTATAGGGGAGGAAAGTTTCTTCTCTACCCATCTCAAGTTTCCCATGTGGGGCCTTGTAAATTTGACTGGCCAAAGACAGATTAACAAGAGGAAAAGAAACCTAAGTTTATTAGCATGTTCATTGCACATGTACCTGGGAATACCCAGAGATGAGTAACTCAAAGGAGTGTTTAGAACTTGGTTGTTATATCATCTTAGGCTAAAACAAAGAAAAGTGGTTTGGCTCTTCTGGGAAGAGGGGAAAAGTTATGGGAAGGTGACCAGGAAAAGTATGTTAAACAAATGTTTAGTAAGTTTAATTTTTTAATGTACTTTTCAATTATAGTTGACAAACAATATTAGTTTCAGGTGTACAACATAGTGATTAGATGTGGTATCTGCCCTGCCTGGTTTCAGGAGCCGTAACCCCCTGTATATAAGGCTGAGTGAGAAACCTCCGAGAACCAGGAGGCCTAAGGAGACAAAAAGTTATTTCCCTGAACATGGGCACTGCCTGCTCTGCTATTCCCTTCATCTTGATTGGATAGTCAATGACGGGCAACCATTCTTTGGAAAGAATGGACCTAAGACAGACACAATCACGTGGGAATAAGCCATCAGGGAAGAGACTCAGGGGGCTGTGGAAGTGAGGGAGTGATCGACATCACCCCTGCCCCCTCGGCTTTGACAACAGCCTGAGTCCTTGTTCTGGATGTGAGAAATCCAAGTCTACTGGCTTAGAGTCATGGGACACCTGGGGTAAATTAGACCTGGAGCATAAAATATGCAAAGTCCTGTGAGACCTGCTTGTTAGGATGCTCTTGGATGTGTAGGCTTTGGCAGGAAACGAAACTAATCCTGTATCTGTTAGATGATACCAGCCCCAAAAACCAGCATGAGACTTTTGAATCCTATGTAAAATATCTACCTGTTTTTGATCTTGCCTGCTAGATGATAAATCCACATTCTGTATCCGTTCACTTACCCAATACTACCTAATAAAAAGCCTATTGAGGCTGCGGCTCTGGGTGCTCTCCTTTGAGAGAGCGGCCAGGTCACTCGGAGGCACCCTCCCCTTGAGAGGGTAGCTGTGCCGTCCCTATTCCTCCACAGGACTCGGTAGTGCGTGCGTATGTTCTCTCATGTCTCACGAGCATCTGCAACATTTGCGATCACTGTGGGCCAGTGGTTTGCAACAATTAGACATTTATATACCTTATGAAGTGAGTATTCTCTACCCATCTGCCACCATAGTTGTTATTACAATTAGTTATTGCTATTAGTAAGGTTTTATAGGTAACCTTAAGTCAGGAGAGGAAAACATGTCTACAAATGGAAATTTCCATTTATATATATATTTATATGTGTGAAATGTAGATTCCCTTTACAAAAGGAAAACTTGTATCCCGATTTTAGAGCTTTTCCTGCTTCTGCTCTTTCTTAGTGACCTTTGGCTTAAAATAATATATGTCAAATGGGCATTTTGGGAAGTGGAATATTCTGGTAACCTCAGGTGTTCTCTTTGCTCCACCTACACTGGACTTTTTGTTCTGTGAAATGTCCAAATGGGCACCCACCTCAGGGCTTTTGCACTTGCCATTCCCCCAGATTTATTCACTCATTATTTTTTTATTTCAATTCAAACATCATCTCCTGTTACTAGCTACTCTACTTGCTTTTTTCACAGAACTTGAAACCATCTAAAAATTATTTACCTGAAAATGGTTGAGATGCTCATGAGGTTTGTTTATTCATTCAAGTGATGTTAGTGGCCAGGGGAAAGTAAGAGGACACAATGGCAAAAAGGCTCCTCCCTGTTTCAACCACATGCATTATGAAAAATCGAGACTGCACTAAATGATATGATAGAGGCGAAAGGACCATGGAGTTCTCAGGAGGGAGAAATTACATCTGGGTGGGAGAATCGTGAAACATTTCATAAAGGAAGTATAGCCATGAAGGATGGATAGAAAGATTTATATTTTATTCAACTTAGAGTAAGAAAGAAAGAACTGAAAGTCAATTCCAGTAAGAGAGAACACATAGTTAAGTCAGTAACCTTAATATAGTCTTGGCCCCCAATTTTTATTACATTTATTCTAATTATAAAAGAAATGTAGAAAAACAGGAAATAAAAAACATAAGGAAAATAATAATTCCCCCTGATAATTTTGCCATTCAGTAATAACCAGTGCTTATGTTTTAAAATAAACCTGTTTCCAACAGTTGTCACGTGTATTTAAATGAAATAAACTTAAAAATATTACTGTCATTTCTGTACCACATCCTCCTTATTTCTATCTTTTCATTTATCATTACTATATTATCCTTTACATCTCCCTAGTTATGAAAAATGTCATTCCCTTTAGCAACACAATAGTTTATGATATTAACTTTGAGTAAAGAGAATTATGTGGGGCAGTGGAACAGGATGTGACCTGGGGGTGAATTTTGGTGGTTTCCTTTACTATATGTGTGGAACTTAGGGAAGGAAGCATTTTAACTTCTCTGCACTTGTACTTCTGCATCTCAAGTGAGGGTCATAGGAGGCTATTTGTAGGGATTAGGAGTTAATACACACAGAGCACAGTAAGGATGAATACCATTAACTTCCATTTCTTGACCATTAGCCGGTTATAAGTATAACTGATAGCACAGCAGAAAACAGCTCTACATTTTTTGAGTCTTTCCTTGAAATATATGCCCCAAAGTAGTACAACCATTTGCACAGTCATTTTCTCTAACTCTTCTCATGAATTGCCAGATAACCCTCAGACTGCATCAGTCTGAAGATCCTCCAGCCAAGCTTGGCAGCATCCCAGAGACTTCCAGTCCTGTCATGAGTAACCAAAATTCCATCTTGTTGGCATAAATACTGAGGGAATGGTTAGTGCAGGAGAGAATTCAAGAGCTGGAGCAGATAGGTAAGTGCAAATGTGGGGCAGAGAGGGTATTCCAAATCATTGTCCCCTGAGAAGTCTGAAGCTAAGAACATAACTTGGAAACATCAAATCAGAAAAACTCATGCAACTGGACATGACATCTGCTGACAATTTTGACCTCCCTGTAAGTTGGGAACCTTTGCAGCCCATCAGGCAAACCTGCAGTTGCACTAAATCGGGTTTACTGACCTACTGCAATGAGGAACCAGGCAAAGACAAGGTTCTTTCCCCAAAGGAAAAAAAAGTTCCTATGTGGTTTGCCAAAAGAGGGGTTTGGGTGAAACTTAAATGAAGCAGTGTTCCCAGACTCAACAAGGCAAGGATGTGTGCAAAGTGGGCCCAGACCCTGTTTCCTTGGGAACCACATTGTTAAGCATATGTGTTAAGCCAGAGGACTCTGGCCCAGGGGCACCTGGTGGTGACCTTGGGCAGGTGAGGGATGCAGGCCCCAGTTCTTTCCAGGAACCCCTTATCTGAAGCTCATACTGGGGTGGAATGGAGAAGGCTGCTTTCTGAGTGATCCAGATTCTCCTCTAGAGGGGTGTGTCGTCCTTCCTGGCTTAAAGGGCAAAGTGTCTGAGGCCCGTGATTTAGGGAACAAGTTTTCTCTGTGGGTAAAGAAGCAGTGGTCACTCAGAGGAGGAATCATTGTGACACTTCAGGACGACGGCATGCCCTGAAGAAAGTTGTCACCTGTTCACTGCTAGTGTCTGTCAGGCCAGCCTCAGAATTGCAGACAGGTCGGCACTTTCTCAGTATAAACTTTTACTTTCTTAGCTGGTATTTTCAGAGCTACCCTGGACCTCACTTGGAGTCGAACCACTAGGCAGGCGTTGGTGTGTGCCTTTCAAGTGTGTACTCGGTTTCTCTTAATAGCCACACTCCAGAACCCACGGGACTCCGGACTAAAGGGCACCTGGTGACCTTGGATAGGTGAGGGATGCAGGCCCCAGAAATCTCAAAAGTGGGTGGGGGTTTGGAGAGGGGCATCTTTCCCCTGTCTGCCCTGGAGGGATAGGGCAAACAGGACTACAGCTTCGATTTCCCAGTCATCCAACTCCCTCCAGTCATCTCCCACTTCTGCCTGGCTTGGACAGCTTGGGTCAGCCCCCAGGTTTGGGTGGCGGTAAGTAGGTCATTTCAGGTTCTCACCTGTAAAACCCGAAATCACTGCCCAGTTCCAAGGATTAAGGTCACACCCTGTGGTCCTTCCTCTCTGGAAGACCACCCCCCGAACCCTAAGGCCTGTCTCTTCCAGGGTCCCTTCTCCTCCCCAGTGTCCCACCTCGCCCTCGGCCCCGCACCCGGCGCGTAGGACACGTGGCGCGTCCCACATCAGACGGTCCCACACTAGCCAGCGTTGCTGCGGTCCCTGGCGCCAGAGGCACCTCAGTGTCTTCGGTGTTCATATTTCTCCTCCTTTTTTCTCTCCCTCCTTTCCGGCTGGAGCGGTGGTGAAGCCGCTGGCCGACAGAGAAAGACGAAAGCAGATCAGTGTGCGCGGGACCGTGAGCCTGGGCAACATGGCGGAGGTACGAAAGAACCTCAGTCGGCACTTGCACTTCACCCTGGTCTAGGCCTGCAACGTGACCACGCCCCCGCGACTATTTCCTTGTGCTGGTGCACACTGGGAGCGACCACCTGGCGGGCCGCGGGTTCTGCACGTAGCAGCACTACTACTAGCGCGACCGTGAGGGCGGCTTCCGGAGGACGGTTCTCTTGCCTGGGGTACGGGTCCCCACTGCCTCGCTAGAAGAAAAGAGCCCTTGCGCCGAATTTCTGGTGACAGGCTCCTGAGAAGTAATAGCAAAGCGTTGCACCTCTCCCACAAAAGAGGCAAGTGGGGCCGGTGCCTACGTACTGTATTGAAGCTGAGCACGGTTACCCCTGTTCACCCTCTCATTCCATTAGTGGTCCTCTCACTGCCTTCTCGCCGAAGAGCTTCGCGAAAGCCCTTGCCCCCTCTCTCCAACCCCGCTCATTTCCCTAGCGGTCAATCTGCTCTGGGCCGAGCCCCCAGGCTCCCTCCGCGAGGAACCTGGCCTTGCAGAGGTCCGCTGCTCCCCGCATTTCCTAAGCCCTGGAATCCTGGCGGAATTTTCCGGAGTTGGGGCTTCCTACTCTTCCTTCCCTCAACCTTTGTTTTTGTTTTTTTGCAGTAGTGTGTGAGAGAAAAGGGTACTGAAACCAGGCCTGGTATTTTACGTGTTGGAAGCTGGGGAACTCAGTCATCTGCAGGGGATTGGAATTTTTTAAAATTAAATATAATTTATTTTTATTTTATTTTATTTGGCTAGGCAGTGACTAGGAGAAAATCGTTGGAGATGCTTAAAGCAGGAGGGATCAGAACCCTGCAAAGAAGTCTCTGTCTTTGGGGTTTCTACACGTTTCTTGAACAACTTTACTTAGTTAAAAATTCACGGAGATTAAGTAATTGATGCTTTTCATATTTTGCAAAAATTTATGTTTATGGTAGAAAAGTATGCAATACACAAAAGAAAAGTCATTGGAGTCTTCATTACTTTTATCTATATTAAAAGTAGGTACATATCTTTTCGGATCTTTTTCTGCTCCTAAGTATATATACACATTTTGATTTTATTTATTTATTCTTATTGATTCTACAGAGAAGGGAAGGGAAGGAGAAAGAGTGGGAGAATCATGGATGTGAGAAACACCTATCAGTTGCCTCTTGTATGAGCCCTGACCTCGGATGAACCGACAGACCAGGCATGCGCTCTGACAGGGAATTGAACCTGCGACCTTATGGTTTTTCTGTCAGAGAATGCCCAACCAACTGAGCCACACTGGCCAGGCCTGTATACACATTTTTAGGAAGTATATTGCATGTATAGTTTTGTGGCTTTTCTGTTTGATTCATCAATATTTGTAAATTTTTCAACAGCTCCAACACAGTAATATGCTTCTCCAATATCAGTGGTAGTTTTCAGTTTGATAAGTAGTATATCACAGGCTTGGCTAGCCCCCTTCTGCAAGTTTTATTTATTCTTTTGCTCTTGACCATGGAGCATTTTGTCTCTTTTACTATACAAGGTACACTGAGAACTGGCAAGGAAAGGACATACTTGCAGGCCTGAAGTCAGTTTGCTTTGTCATTTGTTTTTTCAAAGATTTGACTTGGACAATTGCTTTTTGTTGATATTATTTTAGAGTATTTTCACAGGGCATTAAGAAATGTTTAATAGTTGCTAAGAGTAATATTTATTGCTTCTCCAAACCTATTCTGGGCACTTTTTTTTTTTCCCTAAAAGAGAGGTGGTGAAAAGGATGCATTTGTTGGAACACCAACTAGGTGTCTTCATATTTAGTATGCAAAACAGCGTAAAAGGAGTGGCCCCAAATGACTAAAACAGGTTATTACAACAAAGGCTTGGGATGCTTTGCCAGGGAAGCTGGCCAGGAGGCAGTGGCTCTCCCAGAATTTTCTGCTGATGGCAGAGCTCTGCTTTGCAACATCATTTTTATTGTCCCTGTAGCAGATGACAAGGGTACAGCTTTGCACATTCTAGGACATTTCCCTAAAGTAGGACATACCCCAATATCTTAGGGCTCTCATTAGAATTTTTGTGTGTTTACATCATGAAAAGGCCAGTGATGGGCCCAGGGATTATAGAAATGACCTTTCATGAACAAAACTGGTTTGCTGATCCTTAGTGAGTGATCTGAGATTTTACTGTCTGCTGTGGCGGGTATTGGAAACCTTTCTCTTGAAGAAGCCACAGCCTGTAAGTGGAAGGATGTTTGCCTATTTTGGACAGGAAGGCCATTTAAAAAAGGAAAATTGGAATTTCAGTTCTTTATTCTAATTCCTGTTGAAAATAAGCTCCTTGTCTCTTTTTCTGCAGAAGTTACATGTTTTCTTGTAACTGACCAGAAACAAGCCCCACGAGGGTCAGAGCCCAGGGGAAGTGGGCTCCCAATAAAAATCCTGCAATGCCACACCCCCAGAGTCAGGAATAACCTCACGAGGTTGTGTCATGACTTATCAGATTGGGGTAACCTGCCAATATATACTAAATAAATTATAGGGCTTTTATTTATTATTTTTGTCTTTTAAACA
>CM052547.1:51753077-51763114 GCA_028533065.1 Trachops cirrhosus | reverse complement strand
GCCTTTAAGAGGAACCTAAACAACAAAAGAAACAAACAAGCAAAATATAGGCAAAGACACTGAAATTGAGGACAGGCTGACCGTGACCACTGGGTAGAGGGGCGGAATTTCAGGGGAGAATGGGAAGGGTTTACAGGAAGATATATAAAGGAGACACGGGCAAAATCTAGGGGCGTTGGAAGTGGGAGCGAGGAGCGGAGGGAAGGATGGGTGGGCTGGAATGGGAGTAAAGGATAGAAAACTGTACTTGAATAATGATTAAAATAAAATAAAAAAATATATAAAAAATAAAAATGTACTTATTAAAAATAAACAATAATCTCATTACATGTTGATGCCAATAAAATTACTACAAATTAACTATCATTTGAAAAGAGCAATAAATATATGGAAGACATATTACTTCAAATTTTTAAAAAATTTTAATTTTTGAGGAAATTGTGGCTGGGTTGGAGCATTGTCCTGTGGACCAAATGGTCGCAGGTTCAAGTCCTGATCAGGGCAAATGCCGTGTTACAGATTTAGTCCAGTGGGTTGCATACTTGAGGTGGCCAATCAGTGTTTCTGTCATCAATGTTTCTGTCCCTCTCTCTCTGTCTCTCCCTCCCATCCCTCCTTCTAAAATCAGTAAGGTGAGGATAAAATAAACAAAATTTACTCTTCAGTTACCATTGGCATGCAGTATTATATTAGTTTCAGGTATATAGCATAGTGGTTAGACATTTATATAACTTACAAAGTGATCACAATGGTAAGTCTAGTACCCATCTGATACCATATATAGTTTATTACAATATTATTGACTGTATTCCCAATGCTGCACTATACATCCCCATTACATCGGCATGTATATATTATGACTATTTTATTTAATTAATTAGAAATCTTCACTCAAGGATATATTTGATTTTTTTTAAAGAGGAAAGGGGGGAGGGAGGAGGGAGGAGGAAGGGAGAGAGAGAGAGAGGAAAAGAGAGAAACAATGATGTAAGAGAGAGGCATTGATCAGTTGTCTCCTGTTCATGCCCCTGCTGGGGATGGAACCTGCAACCTAAGTATGTTTCCTGATCTGGGATTGAAGCTAACCTTTTTGGTGTATAGGATGATTCTACAACCAACTGAGTCACCCGGCCATGACTTATTTTTATTTAGTAAAAATAAATTTTCAATTTTCAATTATAATTGACATACAATATCATATTAGTTTCAGGTGTACAACCCAGTGATTGGACATTTATATAATTTGTGAAATGATCACTGATAACTCTAGTACCCATCTGACCTCATACATTGACACCATACATGGTTATTACAATATTGACTATATTCCCTATTCTCTACTTCACATAACTACTAATTTTTACTTCTTTTTAAAAATTTATTTATTAAAGATTTTATTTGTTTTTAGAGAGGGGGAAAGGAAGGGAGAAAGAGGATGAGGAACATCAATGTGTCATTGCCCCTCTTGCACCCCCTGCTGGGGACCTGGCCTGAAACCCAGGCATGTGCCCTTACTGGGAATTGAACTGGTGACCCTTTGGTTCACAGGCTGGCACTCAGTCCACTGAGCCACACTAGCCAGGGCTAAAGATTATTTATTTTTTTAAAATTATGTATTTTATTGTTGTTCAAGTACAGTTGTCTTCATTTTCCTCCCACCACTTCCCCCACCCCACCCACCCCCATTGTTGACACTATTACAGATATCCCCCGTTCCCCCCCTACCCATTTCACCCAACTCCTCCCCCCCACAGCATTTAGCATATTGTTGTGTGTGTCCACCGGCTATGGTTACATGCATATATATTCTTTGACTAATCTCTTCCAGTTCCCCGCCCTCTCCCCTCTGAGAATTGCCAGTCCATTCCATGTATACATGCCTCTGGTTTTACTTTGTTTGTTAGTTTATTTTGTTCATTAGATTCCACATATGGATGAGATAAAATGGACTTGCCTTTCTGTGACTGGCTTATTTTACTTAGCATAATATTCTCCAGGTCCATCCATGTTGTTGCAAAGGGTAAGAGTTCCTTTTTCACAGCTGTGTAGTATTCCATTATGTAAATGTGCCCCATCTTTTTTATCTACTCATCTACTGATGGGCACCTAGGCTATTTCCAGGTATTGGCTAAAATTATGGAAAGCTTCATGAATTTGCATATCCTTGCACAGGGACCATCATCATCTTCTCTGTATCATTCAAATTTTAGTATATGTGTTGCCAAGTTGAGCACCAATTTGTACTTCTTAATCTCTTCACTACATTCATTCATCTCCTCAACACCCTTTTCTTTCTGGCAACCATCAAAATGTTTCTGTATCTGTGAGTTTGTATCTGTTTTATTTTATTTTGTTTTCTATTCTGCATGTAAGTGAAATCATATGGCATTTGTCTGTCTCTGCTTGACTTAAATCACTCAGCACAATATCCTCTAGGTCTGTCCATGTTGTTGCAGATGGCAAGATTTCACTCTTTTTTTAATGGTGGAATCATATTCCATTGTATATATGCACTATTTTTTCTTTGGTAGATGTTTAGGTTTCCTCCATATCTTGGCTATTGTAAATAATACTACAGTGAACATATGGACATATAGGTGTTTTTGATTTAGTGTTTTGGGTCAGGTTTCTTCAGATAAATACCTAGTAGTAGAATTGTTAGGTCCTTTGTCCCTTGTTATAACCTTTGTTTTAAAGTCTATTTTGTCTTGTATAAGTATTGCAATCCTAACTTTTTGTTTCCATTTTCATGAAATATCTTTCCATCCCTTTACTTTCAGTCTGTGTGTTTTGATCTGAAGTGTGTCTCTTTTAGACTGCATGTGAGGGTCTTGTTTTCTTATCCATTCACCCACACTATGTCCTGTGATTGAAGCATTTAATCTATTTGTATTTAAAGTAATTGTTGATAGATATATATTTATTGCCATTTTATTTCTAATTTTTATTGTTTTTCCTTCTTAAAGAAGACTGTTGGACATTTTTTGTAATAGTGGTTTGGTGGTGATAAAGCCCTTTAACTTTTTCTTGTCTGGAAAGCTGTTGGGAGCCAGCCTGCCTCGTTTCAGGGACTGTAGCCTTTTATCCCATGGCTAGAGCTGAGTGAAAAGGCCTTGGGGACATCAGCCACTAAGGAGACAGAACATTATCAGCCTGGGAACTATGCCAAAGACCTTGCACTGGATCAGATGGTGCTCCCCAGGTGAATCTGGCCAGAGAAAGAATATACATTGTTTCCTCTGATACCTGCTTTACCCTGTTGCTATGAAACAGACACTTGAGCAAAAGCCAGTCCTGACCAGAGACAATCCCTGTGTTTCTTCAACTATTATCTGTAAATGATGTAAGTAGCAATTTGAGCACTGATTGATGAGCTTTATGTACATACGGTGTATCTCTGAGCTGAACCCAATAAAAATGCAGGGAAGAAGGTATTCAGGACCTTTGTCCTTTGAGGGACTGGTCACCTTTCCTCCCCAAGTAGATCACATGTTGGGCATTTTTATTTCTCATCTGCGATGACCAGGTGAGTTGTGCTGGTGGAGTGCCCCCATCAGGAAACTCTTTATTTGTCCTCGATTCTAAATGATAGCCTTGCTGGGTAGAGTAATTTTGATTGTAGGTCCTTGCTTTTCATCATGTTGGATATTTCCTGACAATCCCTTCTGGCCTGCAAAGTTTCTGTTGAGAAACCAGCTGACTCTAATGGGAACTCCCTTGTAGGTAACTGTTTGTCTCTTGCTGTTTTAAGATTCTTTTTCTTTAACCTTTGACATTTAAATTATGATGTGTGTTGGTGTGGGCTTCTTTGGGTTCATCTTTGAGACTCTGTGGTTCCTGGACTTACGTGTCTCTTTTTTATTCAACAGGTTAGGGACATTTTCAGTCATTATTTTCTTGAACAGGTTCTCAATTCCTTTCTCTCTCTCTTCCCCTTCTGGTACTTATATAAAGATGTTGTTACACTTCATGTTTTCCCAGAGGTCCCTTAAACTCTCCTCATTTTTTAAAATTCTTTTTTCTTTTGCTGCTCTGGTGGGGTGTTTTCTACTACCTTATTTTTCAAATTACTTATTCAGTCCTCTGCTTTATCTAATCTATTGTTGATTTCCTTCTAATGTATTCTTCATTTGAGTTATTGTATTCTTCATTTCTGACTGTTTCTTTTTAATGGTTTCTATGTCCCTTTTTCATGCTGTTAAAATTCTACGTTCCTTGACCATTGTTTTGAACTTTGTATCTGGTAGTTTGCTTGCCTCCATTTATTTAGATCTTTATCTGGAAATTTCTTCTTTTCTTTCATTTGGGACATGTCTTTGTCTCCCCATTTGGCTGCCTTTCTGAGTTTATTTCTAAGTATTAGGTAGATCTGCTATGTTTTCTAGTCTTGGTAGGGTGACCTTACATAGTAGGTATTCTATAGGGCCCAGTGGTGCAGTTTCCCCACTCACCAAAGCTGGGTGCTCCAGCTGTGTCCCATGAGGGCTGTGTGCACCTTCCTGTTGTAGTTGAGCCTTGATTGCTGGTGTTGGCAAGTCAGTGAGAAGGTTTGACCCCCAGGCTAATCAGCTATGAGGATTAGCCATGACTACAGTGAGGAGATGCTCTGCAGGGGCTGATCCCACAGAGTAGAACTTGCTTTGGTGGGGCTCTGTGGCTTGCTGAGTCAGCAGCCCCTTGAGTGTATCTCTCATAGAGGTGTTTGGGTAGTGCTCCAGCATGGTCTGAAGTAGCCCACTGGGTGCACTGGCTCTAGAGCCCCCAAGGAGGTGAAGGTCAAGGTTAACTGACAACTGTGCCCTCTCTGGGGCCATCTGGCATGAGCTCCAAAGTAGTCTGCAGATGGCTAGTATTTGTACTGTCCTTGGAGGTGGCTGGGAGAGGCCTAGTTGTGAATGAGGTCCTGTTGCTAGTTCTCAATCCACTGAGCCACACCATCAAGGGCTGGGAGAATTTAAGAAGGTCTGAAACATGAGCCAAGACAGGTCTTTTGTATGGAAAAGCCACTGGAAGAGGCTTGGGAAGGCCCGAAACTTGGGTGGGGCAGGGTCTCAGTGCCTCACCAGGACTGCACTAACAGTGTTAATCAGGTTGATGGAGACTCAGATATGGCTCCTGTGTGTGCCTGCAGTGGGAGGGTTCAGCAGAATAGTGGCTTGTTCAGCACTTCTCTTGTGGAGAAAGCTGCTTCTCCAGCCTTCGCCCCAAAGCTAGACCATTCAGTTCCTCTTGGTATGTCTCTGGCATCTTTCAAGCTGCTGTCCCAGTGCTGGAGCTCAGAGTGAGTCTGAGTAAGTTTGTGATGGGCCCTTTAAGAGGAAAGCCTAGGCCTCCAGGAACCCTCCCTCTCACTCAACCATAATCTCCACTGGTTTTTATAGCCTGAAGTTATGTGGATTTCTCTTCCTGGCCTTGAAACCCTGTGCTAGAGACCTGATGTGGGGCTGGAGCCCCTTATTCCTCAGCAGGGACCTCCACAGTCAAGATATCTTTCCTGGTTTTTAATTTCCACATGTGACTGTGGGACCAACCTATTCTGTGTCTTTGTCCCTCCTATGAGTCCTGATGTGGCTTCTGTATAGTCTTAGTTATAGGACTTCTGTTCAGCTAGATTTCAGGAAGTCCTCAATTATGGTTGTTCTGTTATTTAGTTGTAATTTTGATGTGGTTGTGGGAGGATGCCTGTACCGTGTTTACCTACTTGAGCATCTTGACCAGAAGCCCCCGTGTGGTTTTGATTTGCATTTCCCTTATGATGGGTGATATTAAGTATCCTTCTGTGTGCATTTTGGCAATTTGTACTTTCTTTGGAGAAATGTGGGTTCAGATCCTTTGCCTAACCAACCATTGGGTTGTCTTTTCATCAGATATATTCTAGATATAAATCTCCTATCACATGATTTGCAAATATTTTCTCCCATTCTGTGAGGTTTTTTTTTTTTTAATTTCTTAGTGGTATCAAAAGTGATACCATTGTTTGTTAAGTACAGTTTACTTACTTTTTGTTACTTGTGCTTTTGGTGTTACCACAAAAGAAACCATTGCCCAGACCAAGTTGTAAAGATTTACTTCTGTTTCCTTCTAAAAGTTTCTTTAATTTTGGCTTTTACATTTAGGTATTTAATCCATTTTGAATTAATTTTTGTATTTGGTGTGAGGTAGGGGTTCAGTCTCATTGCTTTGCATGTGGATATCCAGTTGTCCCAGAACCATTTGTTAAAGAGACTATTCTTTCCTACTGAGTTATCTGGGCATCCTTGTTGAAAATCAGTTGACCATGAATGTGAAGGTTTATGTGAAGGACTCTGTATTCTATTCGGTCACTCTGTTTTCATCATTACGCCATTACCACACAGTATTGATGACTGCAGTTTTGTAGTAAGGTTTGAGAATAGGAAGTGTAAGTTCTCCAACTTTGTTGTTGTTGTTGTTCTTTTTTTTTAATCCTTACCTGACGATATTTTTATTGATTTTAGATAGAGGACAGGAGGGAGAAAGGGAAGGAAGGAAGGGGAGGGAGGAAAGGGAGAGAGAGAGAGAGAGAGAGAGAGAGAGAGAGAGAGAGAGAGAGAAAGCAAAAGAGAGTAAGAAAGAAATGTGAGAGAGAAACATCAGTTGCTTCCCACACATGCCCTGACTGGGGACCAAACCCACAACCTAGGTATGTGCTCTGACCTGGAATCAAACCCTAAATCTTTTTGGTGTGTGGGACAACACTCCAATCAAGTGAGCCACCTGGCCAAGGCTGTTCTTCATTTTCAAGATTGTTTTGACTATTCCAGGTCCTTTGCATTTCCATCTGAATATTAGGATCACCTTGTTAATCTGCAGGTAGCAAACTGGAATTTTGATAGGAGTTGTGTTGAATCTGTAGATCTGTTTGAGAGTATTGCTGTCTTAATGTTAAGCTGTCCTGTTCACTGACATGATATATCTTCTTAGGTCCCCTGACTTCAGGGAGCCCTTTCTACCTAGCTTACCCTTTGAGACTGCTTCATGGTTCTGAGAATTGTTTAAAATGTTGTTGTAGTAAAGTCTAAAGTAATGGTGTGAATGCTGCTGTGAAAACCCAGAGAGCAATGCTGCTGAAACAGCTGTTGGCTAATGGGTAGCCACTGAGTTTCTCAAAATGTTTCCAGTCACCTGCTGGTCAGAATTCTAAACAGAATATCAGAAAAACACTTTAAAAGTGTTACTGCTTGGAATGTGGGTTTTGAAGCTGATGGTGCAGTGGCAAGGGTCACTCCTGCTTAATCAGGCCACCTTCCATGGGCAATCCCAGTAAAGTCCACAGGTCTCAGGACTTTTTACTTTGCAGTCTACTAAGAATGAATCTAGGCCTCCCCTGCCCGCTGCATCCCGCATTCTGCAACCCATAGCAAAACAGATTTTTTTTAAATTGTCTTTTTGGAAGTTTTAACCCACAGGAAATATAAAACCATAGTACAATCAATTCTCTCATCTGAATCCAAGATGTCCACTCTCAGCATTATGCACACCTTCACAGAATGTGAACCTGGTTTTGCTCTGTAAGTTTTTATTTAGAAGCAATATTAGTTGTAAAAGGGCTGCAGATATAGTATAGAATACTCATGACCATATCCCCATTTCCAAAACTAAGATGTTAGTACTGCCTCAGCACTTTCTTCAGCTCTTAACCAGTTTTTTCTTTCTAATGTTCTTTCTCTGTCCCTAGATCTACCCAAGATCCTCATTGCTGTTAGCTGGTATGTCTTCTTAGTTTCCTCTTATCTGCAACAGTTTATTGATCTTTTCTTATCCTTCATGACCTTGACAAATCTGGTGAATACTGGTCAGGCATATAGAATGTCCCTTAATTTGGGTTCATCTCATGTTTTCTCACAATGACAGGGTTAGAATACCACAGAGGCAAATTCCCTTTGTTATCACAGCATATCCCCATGACTTGTTATTGGAGATTTAACCTCGATCATTTGGGGAAGGTAGCTGCAGCCAGATTTCTCCATTGTGAAATTACTGTTTTTCCTTTTCAGACTCTATTTGTTGGAGTCACTGAATCTAGCCTACTCTCAAAGGGAGGGAAATTGATTACCACCTACTACAAAGAGGTATATCAGACAATTTTTTGGACATTTGTTGAAACCACCATGTTAATTAGTAAATATTTTGGAGGAGATACTTGGAGCAACCTCCAAGTAGTCCTTAAAGCTGTGCTTATGGGTTTCAGTGTTTGGCACTGGCTAATATCTGCAGCAGTTATGACTATGGTGTTTCTGTAGTGACATTCTGTTCCCCTCCTTTCTTCTACATTTATTAATTAGAATTATTCTGTAAGAAAGATTTCTCCCTATCTCCCATTTATTCTTCCCAGACCTTACTTTTGATGGCACAGCAGGATGCAGCATGGAGTCTTGTGTAAGAGCAGGACTATGCGCTGCCAGCTATGGCTGGAACTTGGCTGTGCCACTTCCATCCCCACCCATTGGGTGGTTGTGAGGAGTAAATGGTAACAGGCAAGGGAATCACTTAGAACCCTTTTTAGTCCCCAATAAGTATACGTAGTCATTTCCCTCCTTTACACAGAGGTGTTATCACATATATCAGTCCCCCCAAGCCAGCAAACAGACAGCTGGCAAAACCTAGATTTCTGCCTGGCAGAAATGGATGTGTTCGTACATGCATCCAATTGACTAAACTGTTTATTGGGTACTTAACATAGATAGAAGCTATTAATACCTAAAAGCCACCTCACCTACCCCCTGTTACAGGGATGTTTTACCCCATGGTGGAGATATGCAGGGGTCCCTTGCTCAAGGGCACCCTGTTTGTGAAGAGGCCAAGCTAAGGCCAAACCTAGGTCTACTTGGTTCTGGGAGACTTGTTTTCTACCATCAGAGGGAAGATAGTTTATATCACCATAAGGACTCCAGAAGGGCAATGACCAGAAGGTCTGCTTTAGAAAGGTCCCCCGGTGTGCCTGAATGCATAAGAAAACAACACCCACACATAGGCTTCCTATAACAGACTTCTGGCCAAGATGGAGGCATAGGTAGACAGACTGGGCCTCCTCGCACAACCAAGATAGGGACAACAACAATTTAGAAACAGAATAACAACCAGAACTGACAGAAAATTGAACTGTATGGAAATTGGACACGCAAGGAGTTATATTAGACACATTTATCAACACCGGTAGGAGGGGCGGAGTCGGCAGCCAGGCACGGGTCGTGGAGCAGAGAGCAGAGAGCAGAGAGCATTGGGTCCAGACATTCATTAGGCAACTGGAACGTGCAAGGCAACCGGGGTGGCGTGCAAGACCATAGCAGGCAGACACTGGGTGCACAAGCGGTGGCTTGTGGGCCTGGCCAGGGGGTGGCACCAGCAGACCTGGAGAGGCGGGGATTGTGAAGCAAGGCATTGCATGCAACTCAGGGTCCCAGTGCCAGGAAATAGAGCCTTGGGGCACTGATTAAAAAGGAAGCTCCCTCAGGGTGCACAAGCCCACCCACATGGGAATAGGCACCAGAGGGGAAGCGGCTGAAAGGACTGATGTCCTACAGAGAGCAGAGCAAGTGCCATTGTTCCTTCTCAGACCCTGCCCCCACATACAGCCTCACAACCAAGCAACTGGGGTGCCCTGCCCTGGTGAACACCTAAGGCTCCGCCCCTCATATGTCACAGGCATGACCAGACCCCCCCCAAAAAAAATCAAAGAGATGGCTGAAACAGAAGATCAATTGAAAGCCCCAGAACCCATCCTTTTAAGTGAACAAGAGATGGCCAACCTATCAGACGCATAGTTCAAAGCACTGGTGATCAGGATACTCACAAAACTGGTTGATTTTGGTTGCAGACTAGATGAAAAACTGAAGGCTACAATAAGTGAAATGAAGAAAAATGCACAGGGAACCAGTAGTGATGGAATGAAAGATGGGTCTCACATCAATGGAGTGGACCAAAAAGGAAGAAAAAAACATACAACCAGAAAAGAATGAAGAAATAAGAATTCCAAAAAATGAGGAGAGACTTAGGAACCTCCGGGACATCTTTAAACG
>CM052547.1:51738186-51752977 GCA_028533065.1 Trachops cirrhosus | reverse complement strand
TTCCAGGAAGTCCAGGAAGCTCAGATAGTCCCAAAGAAGTTGAACCCAAGGAGGAACACACCAAGGCACATCATAATTACATTAGCCCAGGCAAAAATGAAGGAGAGAATCCTAGAAGCAGCAACAGATAAGGGGATAGTAACCTACAAAGGAGTTCCCATCAGACTGTCAGCTGATTTCTCAAGAGACATTACAGGCAAGGAGGGGCTGGAAAGAAGTATTCCAAGTCATAAAGGGCAAGGACCTACATCCAAGATTGCTCTATGTAGCAAAGCTTTCATTTAGAATAGAAAGGCAGGTAAAGTGCTTCTCAGATAAGGTCAAGTTAAAGGAGTTCATCATCACCAAGTCCTTATTTTTATGAAATGTTAAAGGGACTTATCTAAGAAAAAGAAGATAAAAAACATGTATAGTAAAATGACAACAAACTCACAGTTAGTAACAACCACACCTAAAACAAAAACAAAAAGAAACTAAGCAAACAACTAGAAGAGGAACAGAACCACAGAAATGGAGATCACATAGAGGGTTAGCAACAGGGGAGTGGGAGGAGGAGAGAGGGGAAAAAGGTACAGAGAATAAGTAGCATTGATGGTAGATAGAAAATAGACAGGGGGAGGGTAAGAATAGTATGGGAAATGTAGAAGCTAAAGAACTTATGACACATGGACATGAACTAAAGTGGAGGAATGTGGGTGGGAGAGTATGTTCAGGGTGGAGGGGAATGCAGTGGGGGTAATGGGACAACTGTAATAGCATAATCAATAAAATATATTAAAAAAAGACTTCAGATGGAAAGACACACAAAGACTGAAAGTAAAGGGATCGAAAATACAGGGTGGGGCAAAAGTAGTGAGGCAAAAGTAACAAGTAAATACTTGGGTTTTTTTTGTATTATTATTCCAGTCCCCCCCGCGTTAATTTTTTTAATATATTAAAAATATATATTTGTGACTGCGGGGCACCCCAGTCACTGGGTTGTGATGCTGTATTTGAGGGCGGGGTCCGAAAAGGAACAGTGATGCCTGCTGGGCTCTCTGTAGGACCTCAGACCCTTCTGCCGCTTTCTGGAAGCTAACTGGGCCCCTCTGGCACCAGTTCCGGTGGGGGGGCTGTGCACCCCGAGGGACCTTCCTTTTCAGTCAGTGCCCCAAAGCTCTATTTCCTGGTGCTGGGACCCTGAGTTGGGCACGGTGCCTTGCTTCACAATGGCCACCTTGCTGGGTCTGCTGGTCGCCACCCTGTGGCAGGGGCCCACCAGCCACTGCAGCTTGTGCGCCCAGGGTCTGCCTGCTGTGGACTCACATGCTGCCCCAGTTGCTCAGCTCTCTGCTCCATATCCCATCGCCTGGCCCAACTCTGCCCCTCCTACTGGTCTGGATGAAAGTGTCTATTTTTAGATCCTTGGGTGTCTGACTTCCACACACTTCAATTTTCTGTCAGTTCTGGTTGTTATTTTGTTTCTATATTGTTGTTGTTCCTATCTTGGTTGTGCGAGGAGGCACAGTGCGTCTACCTATGCCTCCATCTTGGCCGGAAGTCTACTTGTTACTTGTTACAGTAACAAGTATGTGAAATACAGGGTTTATTCTTGTGTTATTATTTATTAATTACTGTAATATTTTCCATACAAACTACTCTAAACCTACTTTTGCCCAACCCTGTATATTTCATGGAAATGAAAAAAAGGTCTGGAGTCACAGTACTTATAGAAGATAAAATGGGGTTTAATAAAGGAAATAAGAGAGAAAGGACATTTTAACATGATAAAGGGATCGGTTGAACAAGATGATATAACCCTTGTAAATATTTACACAAGTAACATAGGAGTACCTACATATATAAAGCTTAAAAAGTTAGAGATAAATAGTTAGCAGTATTTGTAGATGGCATTAACCCCATTGATATCAATGAATAAATCATTGAGAGAGAAAATCAAGAAGGAAAAAGAGGCCTTAAGTGATAAATTATGTCAGATGAGTTTATTTGACATTTTTCAGAATATTTTACCCCAAAGAAGTAGAGCATACCTTTTACTCAAGTGCACATGGAACATTTTCCAGGATAGACCTCATATTAGGCAACAAACCAAGTCTCAATAAATTTAAGGAGATTGTAATCATATCAAGCATCTTCTTTGATCACAATGGACATCTTGTTTTTTCCCCAACCATAAATGGACTGGGCATGGAACTCCTCCATTAGGCCTAATACTTGCTGTAGGTTTCTGTCACATAGCTTTGTCACACTTAGTATTTCTTGTGACTTAAAATGGTTGAAATTATTTGATGATAATAATTTCAGAATCATAAAATCTATACTTTCTTGTAGACCATTACAAAAATGTGAGTGAGTTAATCTTACAGTAGAAATCAATTATAAGAAAAAAAAAACAGAAAAACACACATAAAAATGGAGGCTATATAATATGCTACAAAACAATGAATGTGTTAACAAGATTAAAAAAGAAATCAAAAGATACCTTGATACAAATAAAATGAAAACACAATGGCCCCAAATCTATGGGACACAGCCAAGGCAGTACTAAGAGGGAAATTTATAGTGATACAGGCCTACCTCAAGAAACAAGAAAAAGCTCAAATAGACAATCTAACACCTACAGGAACTAGAAAAAAAGAACAAATGAAACCCCAAATGAGTAGAAGGAAGGAAATAATAAAGATGAGAGTGGAAATAAATGAAAGTCTAAAAAATAGTAAAAAAGATGAATGAAACCAATAACTTGTTTTTTAAAATACAAACAAAATTGATAACCCTTTAACCAGACTTATCAAGAAAAAAAAAAAAGAGGACCCAAATAAAGTCAGAATTGAAAGAGGAGAAGTGACAGTTTGACACCATAGAAATACTAAGGATTATAGGAAAATACTACAATTATATCCCAACATATTGGACAACTTGGAAGAAATAGATAAATTCCTAGGGAAATAAAATCTTCCAAAATTAAATCAAGAAGAAATAGAAAATTTGAACAAACCAATATCTACCAATGAAATTGAATCAGTAATACAAATACTCCCAATACACAAAAGTCCTGGACCTGCCCTGACTGGTGTGGTTCAGTAGATTTGGCATTGTCCCACAAACCAAAAGGTTTCTGGTTTGATTCCTGGTCAGGGCACATGCCTGTGTTAAGGGACAGGTCCGTGGTTGGGGGCATGTTAGAGGTAACTGATTGATAAAGTGGTAAAGTGGTTTCTTTACCTCTCTCCCTCCTTACCGCTCTCTCTAAAAATAGATAATCTTTTTAAAAAGTTCCTGACCTGATGGCTTTATAGTTGAATATTACTGAACATTCAAAAAAGAACACCTTTCCTTGTCAAAATATTTTAATAAATTTAGGAGTAAAGAAGTCTCTCAAGCTCACTATATAAGGCCAGCATTACCCTAATTCCAAGACCATACAAAGATATTACACACACACACAAAGAAAATTGTAGGCCAATGTCCCTGATGCAAAAATCAGTGACAAAATATTCACAAACTGACGTAAACAATACATTAAAAAGTTACACCATGACCAACTTGGATTCATTCATGGAGTGCAAGGTTGGTTTAGTGTCTGCACAACAATGTGGTAGCCCACATAAATAAAATGAAGGATAAAAAACTGATATGATCACATCAATAAATGCAGAAAAACTTTTTAACAAAATCCAGCACCCATTTATGATGAAATCTCAGCAAAGTGGCATAGGAGGAGCATATCTCATCATTTTTATGGCCACATATTACAAACCTACAGCTAACATAGTCAATGGGGAAAGCAATATATATTTTCCTTAAGATCAGGAACAAGAGAGGATCTCCACTTATTTAACAGAGAATTGGAAGTCCTAGCCACAGCAATCACACAACAAAAAGAAATGACATTAAAATTGGAAAAGAAGAAGTAAACTGTCATCATTTGCAGATGACAGGATACTATCTATATAGAGAGAACCCAAAGACTCCACCAAAAATCCATTAGAACTAATAAATGAATTACTAAAGTGGGAGCATACAAAATTAATATTCAGAAATCAGTTGCATTTTATATACTACTAACAAAGTATCAGAAAGAACAATTAAGAAAACATTGCCACTCCCTGTTTCATTAAAAAATACATAGGAATTAATTTAACCAAAGAGGCAAAAGACCTGTACTCAAAAAATTATAAGACATTGAAGAAAGAAATTGAAGAAGGTACAAGTAAGTGGAAGCATATCCTGTGCTCATGGATGGAATAATTAACATCGTTAAAATGTTCATACTACCCAAAGCAACCTATAGATTTAATCCAATCCCTATCAAAATACTAATGGCTTATTTCACAGAACTAGAACAAATAGTCCTGTTATTTATATGGAACAACAAAAGATCCAAATAACCGAAGCAGTCTTGAGAAAGATGAACTGAGTTAGATGTTTCACACTACCTGATATCAAACTGTTCTACAAGGCCGTAGTAATCAACTCAGCATGGTCCTGGCTTAAAACCAGATCAGATTAAAGAAACAGAGTAGAGAGCACAAAAATAAGCCCATGTCTGTATAGTCAATTGATTTATGATAAAAGAAGCAAGAGCATAAAATAGGGTAAAGATAGTGTTTTCAGTAATTGTTGGGGAAACTGGACAGACACAAGCAAAAAATGAAACTAGACTACTTTTTTTACACTATGTAAAACAGAGGTGTCAAACTCATATACACCAGGGGCCACATCAGCCTTGCAGTGGCCTTCAAAGGGCCAAAATAATTTTAGGATTGTATAGATATAACTACTCCTTAACTGTTAAGGAGTTGAAATTACATTCGGCCCTTTGAAGGCAACAGTGAGGCTGATGAAAAAAGAGTTTGACACCCCTGATATAAGAGAATAAACTCAAAATGAATTAAAGATGTAAATGTAAGACCTCAATCCATAAAGCTCCTAGAAGGAAACAAAAGCAGTATACACTTTGGCATTGCTCTGAGTAATAATTTTTTTGGATATGTATCCTCCTGCAAGGGAAACAAAAATAAACAAATGAGACTATGTCAAACTAAAGTTTTGCACAGCAAGCAAACCATCGACAAAACAAAAAGACAACTTAATGAGAGAGGATATTTGCCAATATTTTTTTCATAAATTACTTTATTGTTGTTCAATTAGTTGTCTGCATTTTCTCCCCACCACTCCCCCCACCTGCCAATAATACATTTGATAAAGACTTAATATTCAAATTATTTAAAGAACTCATACAACTTAACACATACAAAAAACCCAATACAATTAAAAAGTGGGTAGTGGTCTTAAATACTTCTCCAAAGAGGACACACAGATGGCCAATAGACATGTGAAAAGATGCTCAAAATCAGAGGAATCTGAAAATCATCAGAGGAATGCAAGTTAAAAATCACAATGAGATATCACCTCTCACCTGTCAGAACGGCTATCATCAATAAGTGAACTAACAAATGTTGGCAAGGATGTAGAGATAAGGGAACCCTCTTGCACTGTTGGTGAGAATGCAGATTGGTGCAGCCACGATGGAAAATAGTATGGAGGTTCCTCAAAAAAAAAGAAAAATGAATCTGCCTTTGAACCAGCTATTCTGGGTATATATTTGAAGAAATTCAAAACACTAATTCAAAAAGACATGTACCTCTATGTTTGTTGCAGGGTTATTTACAATCAGCAGGATATGGAAGCAATCCAAGTGCCCATCAATAAAATGTGTGAATAAAGAAGATGCAGTACAGATATACAATGGACTAGTATTTGGCCATAAAAAGGATTAAATTTTACCATTTGCGACAGCATGGATAAACCTAGAGGGTATTATGCTAAGTGAAATGTCAGTCAGAGAAAGACAAGTACCATGATTTCACTTATACATGGAATCTAAAAAGAACAAAATGAACAAAATAAACAATCAAAATAGAAACAAACTCATAGATGCAGAGAATAAACAAATATCTCTGAGACCCTGCTTTCAGTTATTTTGGGTATATACCTAGATGTGGAATTTGCAAGATCATATGGTAATTATATGTTTAACTTTTTGTGGAACCAGCATACTATTTTCCACAGTGGCTGCACCATTTTACATTCCCACCAGCAGTACACAGGGGTTTCTGCGAAGCAGGAGTACTTTGTGGTGGCTGCCACCCTACCCTGCCAGACATTATCCACTGCTTTAAGTCCTCCAGGTTTGGCTGCCAGGACCCAGTGAGAACTTGTTTTTTTTTTTCCTCTGGTCTTTTCTTTTCACATTTATTATTCTTTCTTTTTTTAAAAAATTTTAATTATTGTTCAAGTACAATTTTCTATCTTTTACTCCCAGCCCACCCACCCAACCCTCCCCACCTCCCTCTCATTTCCACCCGCCCCTAGTTTTTGTCCATGTGTCCTTTATACTTATTCCTGTAAATCCTTCCCCTTTTCCCCTGAAATAGAACTTGTTTTAAGATATTCCCAGATAAGGTTTGTTTGTTCACTTGGGATTTGAGCTCAGTGTGGGGGGACAGGATGTTCTCAGGCTTGGTTTCTTCCTTAAGGCTGGGGCATGTGTGGATAACAGCATCCCCTTATCTTGGTTTCTTCATCATTGTGGGGGGACAGTCCCCCTTCTTTCCCAACCAGGGCCACACTGAGCCTCACTCAGAGTCAAGGCAGTAAGGACACTGTAAAAGGCTCCTGTGGGCAAAACTGGATGTGTTTGTCAGGCTCTGTTCAGTAACTTTATTTTATTTTTTTCTGTTCAGTGATTTTAAATAAATCCAACATATTCTGGGTGAGAGAGCCTTGGGAGGTGGGGGTTGGGAGTCCTGTACCTCCTGGACACCCACGGCAGGGCAAACATGATGCAGAGTTGACCTGTGGGGTCCTCCTGGTCCCTCTCAGTGGCCCTTGGGCCCTGCCCCTTGGCTGGTTCTCAAGCTGAGCCTAGCACTTAGCTTGTCTTCTCCCTGTTGTCAGCCCTGTAAGATTCCTTGGGGTGAGCAGCTGAGGATCTCAGACCTACACAGGCTGACCATGTAAACCCATTCCATGGGTGCAAGGTAATTGAAGGTATCACTTTGTGTGACTTCAGGTTGCCATTCAGCTGAATGACACCCAGCCCTCACCATTCCTGAGCTTGTGTGGATCCTGGTGGATGTGGAGAAAGTGGACTGGGAAAAGGTTAGCATGAGGACAAGGGCATGGGGCTACAGTGTCTCCTTCAGACCTGAGTGTTGGGTGATGGCATCCCCCATAGAGCTGGGAATATGGAGTGATTGTGTCCCCTGCAGACCTGGGCACATACATAGGAATGATGGTATTCCCTGAAGATGTGGGCACAAGGGATGATGATGTCTCCTGCAGATGTGGGTATTGGGTAATGGCATCCCCCATAGAGCTGGGAATATATAGTGATGATGTCCCCTGCAGTCCTGGGCCATAGGCTGATAGTGTTCCCTACAGAGGTGGGCTTGGGGTAACATTATCCTCCTGACTTTGGAGTTTATCTCAGCAATGGTTATGAGTACTGAGCTAGTGATACAAAACTGAAGGAGGCCTCTCCCCTGTGGCCTTGGCAAAATGGAGGACATTTTCCCTGAGATGACAGGGACTGTGGGGAGAACAAAGATCCAGGAGGCTCTGGCGTTTCTCCCAAAGGACCAAAACACAGTGAGTGGGAACATGGGTGCAGGGGCATAGAAGAACAGATTTTTTGGAAGCCAAGAAAAGGATTCTGACACTACTTAGGGCTTCTAATATATATTTCTCATCTTAGAAATCATGTAAACACTCCTGAAGTCTTAAATAAAATAAATACATTGTTTACATCTTTATAGGTTTGTTTTCATGACTTATTTTGGTCTCAGATTCTTTACTATGATGGTGTATTCTTGATCTACACTAATTAGAGCATCATGTGAAATCATAAAACAAAATTTATCCTGTTTTATAGAACCCAGAGCCCCTCTATTGTCTTGGGGTATACCTGCTGGGATTAGGTGGCCCATTTTTGGTCCTTTCCACTCCTGGCCAGTAGAGAGCAGGGCCATACAGTTTATAAGTGTTCTCTGAACTGTGGGTGTTAAGTCATTTTAGTGGAAATAAAATAGAAAACTGCTTAGTGCTCTGTTTTGTTTACCAATAAAATAGTTTACAGAGAACCCTCATGTACTGTTGGTGAGAGTGAAGTCACTATGAAAAACACTATGGAGGGTCCTCAAAAATTAAAAATGAAACTGCTTTCCTCTTCTGGGTGTACAAGTACATCTAAAGAAACCATTTCAAAACCATATATGCACCCCCATGTTCATCGCAGCATTATTATCAATAGCCAAGATGTGGAAGCAAGCAACCCAAGTACCCATCTTTAGACAAGTGGATAAAGTGGAGTGTATGTGTGTGTGTGTGTGTGTGTGTGTATATATATATATATATATATATATATATGTATATACAATGTAATGATCATAAAAAAGAATGAAATCTTACCATTGTAGCAGCATGGATGGACCTAGAGGGTATTATGCTAAGTGAAATCAGTCAGTTGGAGAAAGACAAATACCATATGATTTAACTTATATGTGGAATCTAAAGAACAAAATGAATGAGCAAACAAAACTGAAACAGTGTCATAGATAGATCAGACTGATGGCTGCCAAAAGGGATGGTAGTTGGGGGAGTGGGTGAAAAATGTGAAGAAATACAAACCAGTAGTTACAAACTACTCACAAGGATGTAAAGTACAGCATAAAGAATATAGTCAATAATATTGTAATAACTATATTTGGTGCCAGGTGGGTCCTGGAAATTTAATGGGGAATACTTTGTCAAATCTGTGATCATCTGACAACTATGCTGTATACTTGAAACTAATACAAAATAATATTGAATGTAAACTGTAATTGAAAACTAAATGAAATAGTTTACAAAGCAGGAAACTGAGGTGATTTTAGGTAGTAGGGTAAGGTTTATTCATTTGTGTGTTTGCTGGGTCAGGATGCAAAAATGTTTATGGATCATATCAGGAAAATGAAGAGAATTGAACTCAACTGCAGTTTTGAGGAAGTTCTAGATAGGCCCCAGAGAGTGGAGGCCCCTTTCTGGTAACATGTTAACATCTGTCTTTGATCTTAGACTTCCCTCTTACTTAGGCATTTGGCAAAAGAGCTGTGTGTTTCTAAACAAAGAACCCTGGAATGTTCTGAAATGTTTTAGGACTGGGAAATCACAAAGAAAACCTGTGCATACACCAACCAACTGTGTTGCCCAAGGCTTTGGAGTGCTGACCTGTGTCCATGTTTGAGAAACTGCTGCCATGGCACCTGGAGATCATCTATGCCATCAACCAGAGGCACCTGTACATGGGCATTGGCTGTGCTGGTGTTGGGGTGGGGCTGGTGGGCTGCACCTGTGCCAAGGGGCCCTTCTGTTTTCTCCACATTACTTCTTGAATCAAATAGCCTCTGTCCAGCGGAGGACTTTGAGGTGTGAGGGCTGTTATTTGGCAGAACTGTTGGCTAATCCCCTACATAGACGTCTGGTGTGTATGTGGGAGTTACGGATTCAGGTCTTTTTAAGATGTTCCTGTTCCCTTGTTGGTTTTAGATTTAAGTGTCTGTCCTTGGAATGTCAGAGATCTTTTTCCTGAGATGACATAGCAACAATTCAGTGATTTGGAAACAAACCCCCACTTGTCATTGTTACCTGCAGAAAAGTGGTACAAGAACAGGGGGGACTTGAAATTTAGGTATGATTATAGTTCATTTTTTAACTTTTTGGCGAAAAGGCAGCTATTCCCACTGTCAAAATATGATTAAAACCTACTCAGGCCGACAGGGACAGCATTCCCATCTTTTCCTTGTAAGTCACATGGCATGGCCCTAGCATTGATGGTTCTCAAGTCTGCTGCTGACACAGCAGCCTTGCCGAGCCCTCAGGGTTGGCCTGGCTCTTCCCTGGACTCAGGCAGCATGGGAGGAGGGGCTCTCAGAGGTGCATCCAGGGTATCTGAGTGAAAGTCTGGGGTGTAGCAGCCCCAAGGTTTTCTTGAAGGAGACCAGACTTCCCCCAGGGAGCCCTTAACCCACTGTGGGACTTCCAGCACTTCTGCTTATGGCTCTCTATCTTGGTAACAGCAAGTGGCTGCCCTGTTCCCCAGGGATGTGGACTGCGGAGGATGTCTCTGATTAAGGAAGGGGATGGCAAGCAGATTAATATGGCCCACATGTGTGTGACTGGATCCCCTGCTGTCAATGGTGTGGCTAGAATCAACTCAGGGACCGTAAAACAGTGTGAGTGATCCAGTGTTTGCCCTGAGCTAGGGCATACCCCCTTTCTGACCCCACACCTGTCTCTAGGAACTGTTGACTACCCATATGCGCAGTGGTTGAGGCATATGGCCCATGCACCACACCATTATTGTGCTGCCCTTGTGGGCAATAGCTGATCTACTCAAAGCGCCCTGGCCAACAGGTGATGTTGAGGAGGCAAACCTCATCACCAGTGGCTCCTTTTTTTTCTGCATTGTGCGTCTGTCCAGGCAGGGGCTCTGCTCCTGTAGCCATCTGTTGCTGGCTGAATACCACGAGGGCCCCACCTGGGGATGAGTGGCCTGGCTTGGATAGGGTGGAGGTTAGGGTGTGATGGGCAGGGACTGGTCACTGTGAGAATGGAGGAATTCTTAGGTCAGATCTTGTGCTTCCTGTACCATCTTGGTGGGATGTGATCTTAGAGCTTCTTCCACTCTCATTCTGAGAGTGCTAGGTGGGCCTAAACCAGGTCTGTCCATGTGGAGACTTCTGTGTTCCTGGTGCCTGCCCAGAGGCTTTTAATCCCCACAGTTGGTGGGATGGGGGGCACGGGAGGTCCACATTGTACAGATATGGCAACTGAGCCCCAGTTTCTCCACTATGGTTTTTACTGTAGAAAATGGCCTTGCTGGGTCTACCAGTTGCCACTTTGCCGTGAGTCCTTTCTGCCCCAGCCACCCGACTCCGCCCCGCTACCAGTCTGGATGAATGTGTCTACTTTAACTCCTTGGTTGTCGGACTTCCATACAGTTCAATTTTCTGTCAGTACTGGTTTGTTTTTTTTTTTTGTTTCTAAATTGTTGTCCTTATTTTGGTTGTGCGAGGAGGCCCAGTGTGTCTACCTACGCCTCCATCTTGGCCGGTAGTCTCTAATGCTCCCATTTCTTTCGCAAAGCTGTCCTGCCTGGATTTCCCTATAGGAGAGGTACTGATGAGGTCAGCCTGCTTGGCCCCACGGGGCTTCTTCCCTGTCTCCCTTACTCATGGCTCCTCTGAGGAGGCCAGGTCTTGAGACCCTTGCTCTCTCAGCCCTGTTTTCCACCCACCCCTGGTGACCTGATAGAACTTGCTCAGTGGTCTGGAGTTTGAGTGTTTTTCCTTCCTAGTTTTGGCGAAAGTGTTTTTATTTTTTTCTATACTCTATGTTATTCTGTCTGATTTCTAGAAGTGGGAAGATTCAGAAGTATGGGGCAGTCATGTTCCTTCTAGAACATGAAGTCAGATGTTAAAGATCAGCCACAACTCTGTACTACTTGTGGCTGGTTTTCAGTTCTCTGGTGAATGCCATCTAGGTTTCTCCCTGTGTAGAATGTCACCCCCTTAACCCCAACTGCCACACACACTGCAATTGAAAACAGGTGGTCTGGTGAGGACACTCAGTTTGCTGGGGCTAAAGGTGAGCTGATCGGTAGTACCTGATCATCTGTCTGCCCTCATGCAGGAGAGCTTCAGAAGGAGAGTTGGGAAACTCGGGGTCTTGCCTGATACCTCTCCAGGGCTGACGATACCACTACCACAATCCTGAGGTCACCTGTTTTTCAAAGTCAGTCATGTACAAGGCCTTGAGTACTGGTGACGAGACCCAAACCAAGCTCCTGTTCTGGAAACAGAAGTGCAGCTTTTCCTATGGGCCTTTGGAAGAGTCAGCTCTTGGCTGGCCTTCTTCATACCCTGGGATACAAGTGCAGTATCTAGGAGACTCATTCCTCTTCTGTAAGGGGGATTTCCTGGTTGGTGTATAGGGGCCAGTGTGGCTACCACCTGTGTTAGGTTGACCTCTAAGGACACTGGTCACTATGGCTTACCTGAATCTGATTGTCTGCCAGGAATAAAGAAAGACCCTACCAGGGATTTTGTGTCCAGGACCATCATAATTGGGGGTAAGGTGAGGTGATGTCCTCTTTGCTTGACATTTGGCCAGATTGTACAAACCAACACACTTTTTAGTAGTGCCACTGGGTCCTGACTTCGGTGCCAGCTGTCCACTGGGCTGGATGTTGTGAATTGCTCAGAGCCAGAGCTCACACAATGCAAGAGGATCTGTGGCCCCCAGGTAGGCCAAGTCAGTTCAATCTTCATCACCTTAGCAATAGGAGGGACCTGGATGGGATCCTAGTCTGCCCAGCACATGGGATTGGGGGATGCCCATCCTTCAGGGCAGCCCCCAATGGGCTTTCTGGGCCCTCCTTTTGATGGGGCAGTACCCTTTGTCTGCATAACCACCACCTTTCCATTCTGTGCCTGGCTTTTGGGCCCTAGCTCACACCTTCCCGCCTCTATACACATACTTGTGCTGATGCAGGTCACTGGCTGCTTCAGTGACCAGATGTGAGCCTGCTATGAGCTCCACCTGACTTTATTTCATTTTCTGTGGTGCATAATTTGGACACACACTTTGGACACACTATTGTGGAGTCTGGCACATCACCATTAGGGACTGGCAGGTCTCATCATTGTGCTGTGTGATCTAGGACCCATCCTCTGCCACTTTTCACCAACAGCTTTGTGTCATCAGGGAATGTGAGGAGCTCTGGGGCACAGCTTCTTCACGGGGTACCATGGAGTAGGACCAAGCTCTATCCTTTCCACCAACTCAAGCACATATGAAGGTATATGGGAGGCTCAAGCCCTTTTGTGAGCCCACTAGCTTCAGACAGGAGCATACACCCAACTTGTTTGGTCTCTGCCTACTCCTTCCCCCCCAACTCCTGCTATTTCTGAAACACAGTCTAGACATCATGACATTCATCAGTATTTAAATATGAATATTTTAGTTCTCGCTAGTGTGGATCAGTGGATTGACTGCCAACCTGCAAACCAAAGGGTCACCAGTTCAATTCCCAGTCAGGGCACATGCCTGGGTTGCAGGCCAGCTCCCAAGTAGGGGGCACACAAGAGGCAACCACACATTGATGTTTCTCTCCCTTTCTTCCTCCTTTTCCCTCTCTCTAAAAATAAATTATTAAAAAAAAGTAAATATGTATATTTTAGAGATGGGGTTTTCAAATGGTTATAAAAATTCTAATTATTAAAAATTTCAAAGCTAGAGAAAAGTAAAATTGTAGAACATTCATAAAGCTGGACTTCTGTTGGACTGTTTCACAGCAAACCATAGACACTAGAACACTTTACCCCTCAGCACTTAACACATCCTCACAGTGATGTTTTCCCCCTAAATCCCAATACTCACAGAGTCTTGAACACCACAAGACCATTGTCACACTTAGATATTAAAGTTAAAAATATCTTGAGCACTTTGTTTGAATCAGGATGCTGGCAAGGGCCTAGCATGGCTGCCTCTTAAATCTCTTCTCTGTAGATTTTCCCTATATGTTTCTCTTTTTTGCCCCTGCAATTATTTTTAGTATAGAAATTGGGGGTTCTGGCGAAGATGGAGGCATAGGTAGACACACTATGCCTCCTCACACAACCAAGATAGGGACAATAACAATATAGAAACAAAATAACAACCAGAACTACCAGAAAACTGAAGTGTATGGAAGTCTGACGCCCAAGGATTTAAAAATAGACACTTTCATCCAGACCAGTAGGGGGATGGAGTCGGGCTGGGCGAGGGACTCGGAGCAGAGACCTGAGCAGCTGGGGCAGCGCACAAGTCTGCAGCGGGCAGACCCTGGGCGCACAAGCAGTGGTGGCTGAAGGAAGGTCCTGCAGGGTGCACAGGCCCCCCCACACCGGAATTGGTGCCAGATGGGCCCAGTTAGCTTGCAGAAAGCGGCAGAAGGGTCTGAGGTCCTACAGAGAGCCCAGCAGGCACCATTGTTCCTTCTCAGACCCCGCCCCCAAATACAGCCTCACAACCCAGTGACTGGAGTGTACCGCCCTGGTGAACTCCTAAGGCCCCGCCCCTCACTACAGGAGCTAGACAAGACCAAAAAACAAAAAACAAACAAACAAAAAAACCCAGCAAAAAGATGGCTCAAACAGAAGAAGAATTGAAAGCCCCAGAACCCATCCTTTTAAGTGAACAAGAGATAGCCAACCTATCAGATGCACAGTTCAAAGCACTGGTGCTCAGGATACTCACAGAATTGGTTGATTTTGGTCGCAAATTAGATGAAAAAATGAAGGCTACAATAAGTTCAATGAAGAAAAATGCACAAGGAACCAGTAGTGATGGAATGAAAGATGGATCTCACATCATTGGAGCGGACCAAAAGGAAGAAAAAAATAAACAACCAGAAAGAATGAAGAAATAAGAATTCAAAAAAATGAGGACAGGCTTAGGAACTTCTGGGACATCTTTAAACATTCCAACATCCGAATTATAGGGGTACCAGAAGGGGAAGTGGAAGAGCAACAAGTAGAAAACTTATTTGAACAAATAGTAAAGGAGAACTTCCCCAATCTGGCAAAGGAAATAGACTTCCAGGAAGTCCAGGAAGCTCAGATAGTCCCAAAGAAGTTGAACCCAAGGAGGAACACACCAAGGCACATCATAATTACATTAGCCCAGGCAAAAATGAAGGAGAGAA
>CM052547.1:51716362-51737686 GCA_028533065.1 Trachops cirrhosus | reverse complement strand
GGGGCTGGAAAGAAGTATTCCAAGTCATGAAAGACAAGGACTTACATCCCAGATTGCTCTATCCAGCAAAGCTTTCACTTAGAATGGAAGGGCAGATAAAGTACTTCTCAGATAAGGTCAAGTTAAAGGAGTTCATCATCACCAAGTCCTTGTTATATGAAATGTTAAAGGGACTTACCTAAGAAGAAGGAGATACAAAATATGAGCAGTAAAAAGACAGCAAACTCACAGTAACAACCACATCTAAAACAAAAGCAAACAACTAGAACAGGAACAGAACCACAGAAATGGAGATCACATAGAGGGATAGCAACAGGGGAGTGGGAGGAGGATAGAGGGGGAAAAGGTACGAAGAATAAGTAGCATAGATGGTAGGTAGAAAATAGACAGGGGGAGGGCAAAAAGGGTAGGGGAAATGTAGAAGCTAAAGAACTTATGACACGTGGACATGAACTAGAGGGGGGGAATGTGGGTGGGAGAGGGTGTTCAGGGTAGAGGGGAATGAAGGGGGGATAATAGGACAACTGTAATAGCATAATCAATAAAATATATTAAAAAAAATTGGGTAGTGTGTCTTCCCCAGCTTGTTTGTTCTGACTGCCTCCCTCTGGTATGTTTCAGTATGTCTTTTAGTTCCCTGTATTTCCTGTAAGTTGGTAGTCAGTTCTAATAGTCTTGTTCCTTTTACTTCTTAATTTCTGAAAACTGACTAGAATCACAAAACAAGCTTGAGGTTGACAGATTTCTGCACATGGGTGAGGTGGCTGTCATGAGATATGCTCTGTCAGAGCCCAGGGAAAGCAGGTGGCATTGTATCTGGTATGGTTTCAGGTTCTTCTGTCTTGAGTCTGTCTGCCAGATTGACTGGAGATGACTGAGGAAGCCGGGGCTGAGGACCTCTTCACCTTTGGCTTGCGGGTGAAAGACATCAAGACCCTGGACCTGAAAGGGTGTGTCCCTCCACATGTCATCAAGAGTGTGGCATTGTCCTGGGCACTGCCTAGAGTCCCAGGGAGGGAAGGACTCTTGGCAAGGCCTCTGCTTGTTAGGATGAATGCCTGCCCACCCAGGTGGTGGGATGTGACTGTGGGCACCCTGTCTTGTCTCACTTCCAGCTTGGGCAGGAGCTGGCTGCCCTGTGCTTCTACATGGTTCAGTCTGAGGGATCCAGACCAAGTTCTTCCAGAAGGGTAGAGGCCATGGTCTCTGTGGGGAGAACCCTTGGGGCTCTTGATTGATTTGGAGATTTCAGGCTGGCCCACTGCCGAGATTCCCTGCTCTGACTTTGTAAAATAACTCTTATGTCTAGCAATAGTTTTAGAGTTATAGAAAAGTTGCAAAGACAGTACAGGGTTCCATATACCCTTTCAATTTTTCTTATTACTTATATATTACTAATTAGTATGGAACATTGTCAAAATTAATTAACAAAGAATGGTATGGTGCTATTTATTAAAGTCAATACTTTATTTCACCATTTTCTCATGAACTTCTTGTCGACCTTTTCTGTCCCAGGATCCCAACCAAAGCATCTTTCTGGTCTATGACAGTTTCTCAGCCTTTTCTTATTTTTCATAACCTTGGACACTCTTGAGGAGTCCTGGCCCCAGCCTAATTCTGAGTAAAAATTAAAAAGAAAAGATAGTGTTGCTTAAAAGCTCTCTGGGGAGTTGGTAAAGCCTTAGGCACCACTTGGGTAAAAATACAAATGTTGCCTAAAAAATAAATAAGCCAAATGTCACCTATAAAGTCAGAACTTTGTCCTTGTTGGCCTGAGAGCATACACCCCATGTGCTCCATTATTCAGACTCTTTCTGCACCATAACCATGTCCTAGGATGTACATATCTGCCAAATGCCTCCTTTTCTGACTTCCTGATGCTCACAGGCCTGTTGTAACCTGCAGAGTAGAGGCAGGAAGCAGGGTGGGAATGCACAGAGTTGCAAATTTTTGAGCAGCCCTCTCCTGTGGGAATATGATGGAGCCATGTGTGCCATTGTACATCGTCAGCGATCTTGGTTCTATAAACAGTAAAAGGAGCAGGTGGGATTGATTTTGCAATCACAGCCCATCACCATCTCTCCAGGGCCAAGCAGCCCACATGGCCAGGGGTGTGCCCACCGCCTGCCCCACAGCTGCTGCCTAAACACCCTGGGCTAGCTGCTGACTTGACCAACCTCCCCACAGGTACAATGCCCAAGATACTACAACTCTCTGCCCCAGCTAAGGCAGGCTATGGACCAGATCAGCAGTGGCTTCTTCTCTCCCAAGGACTGCTTCAAGGACATCATCAACAGGCTGCTAAACCAGGACAGGTGGGACTGGCCTCCCCTTGATCCTATGTCCTTCCCCACTGACAGGTCAAATAGACAAGTCCCCGTGATGAGCTGAAAATTACATGTTGTTGGGGGTGAAACCTGGCCTTGAAGCTTATTCCCCTGCACACATCCCCCTGACTGTGGCCCATGGGCAGATCCTCAGGCTACCCACCTTGCAAAGTTCCACTACATCCAGGGCAAGAGCTTGCAGTGCCTCTTGTGGTGCTTGGTGTGCTGTGGGGGGCTGTGGACGCAGAAATTGTCCCCTTTGCAGTCCAGCCCCAGGCCCCCAGCACCATCTGGATGTGACAAGTAGGTAATGTCACATGGGGCTGGTAAGAAATGATTTCAGAGCCCTTTCTTCCCCAGTGGGAGTGTGAGCAGGACTCCTCTGGGAGGTGGGTGGGGCTGGGTATAACCCTGTAACAAATTTGGGCCCTTGGTGACACAAAGTGATTAAAATGGAATTAACTATACTTGCAGTGTCATTAGTGTTTTACTACAATGCAGTTGACACACGATTATAACTCACCTTTGGTTACAGACTTACTAACTTGGAACAGGTTGGCAGTGCCATTTGCCACATGACAGTACTTTGCTCCAACCTACTGGTAAATGCTGAGTTTGGTGAATGCTGAGAATTGACTCCTTTTCCACTTTTAGTTGCTTTTGGGTTAGTTTTGTTTGTTTCTTTTTGATGAATGCTGTCAGCTGGCTTCAACCAGACCAGATCGTAACCACACAGGTACTGGGACTGGGAACTAGATCCTGGCCAAGGTCTGATCAAAGAATTTCATCAGTTTTATGAAATGTGTTTCTGACTCAATTATAAATGGAAATGCATTTCTATATTCATAAATCCTGCATATATTACCAGTTCTTGGCCCAGTTGGACCTGAGAACAGATGGCTACACAGAGCCTGTTGCCTGACATCCTGTGCCCTTCTTCCTGGGAGGTTAAAGGGAAGAAACCTTTCACCTGTGCAGTTCTAACCTACGTGCACTGGGAGGGTGCATTATAAACAGTAATTTCTTTAAAGGAACATTGGGTTAAAATAAGGTTTTTTTTTAGAATAATGTCCCCAGGGCATTAGTGTTGCACACAGAGCAGCCACCATGGTCAGGAGGGCTCCAGAGTGTGAGGACACAGATAGCCATGGCCTGGTGGCTGATTTCCTGATGCTCTGTCTCCTCTTTCAGGTTCAAGGTGTTTGAGGATTATGAAGCATATGTGGCATGCCAGACCAGGTGGACTAGCTGTACCAAGTAAGGTTCTCCAACCTCAGAGTTGGTAGGGCAGTCCTGTTTGGGAAGCATTGGGGTTCATCTGCATCCCGCTGTCTTGTTCCACTCCTGGGAGGGCACAGTTCAGTTTGTGGCCCATAGCTGGGTGACTGGGGGCTCGGCAAGCTGAGCAGCATTCTGGGTTCAGGCTCTCCTGCACCTGGTGCTTCTTTTGTTTGTCCATCTATTTATTTTTTTTAGAGAGGGGATGTAGGGAGAAAGAAATAGATTTGTTGCTCTGCTTATTTGTGCATTCATTGCTTGCTTCTTGTATGTGTTCTGACCCAAGAGTGAACCTGCAACCTTGGTATATTGGATGATGCTCTAACCAGCTGAGCTACCCAGTCACAGCCTGGTGCTTCTTTACCATCTTCCATTCAGGAGCTGTCTTGGCCATCTCTCTGCTCTCATTTGCCACACTGGTGCCTTTTGATTCCTGGGGTTAAGCTGCTGTCTACCTGGTACAAATTTCCCTTGCAGAGGGGACAGAGATAGGCTGTTCCCTAGTCTGATCATCCCATGTGGGTATGGTCAGGAAGGCATGGGTGCGAAGCTCAGCCCAAGTGGAGGGATGGACTGGGAGCAATGTGCACACAGAAAGCATGTCTAAGAAGGTGAACACTTTCTTTTTTTTTTTCTTTTTTTAATTTTTAATTTTAGTTTATTCATTAGTTTCTATCCTTTATTCCCATTCCAGCCCACCCACCCATTCCTCCCCTCCTCCCTCCCCTTTCCAACCCCCCTAGTTTAGTCCATGTGTCCTCTATATTTGTTCCTGTAAACCCTTCCCTTCTCCCCTGGAATTCCCTCCCCTCTCCCCTCTGGTCCCTGACTACCTGTCCTCTATTTCAGTGTCTTTTGTTATATTTCATTTGTTTCTTTGTTTTGTTGTTTAGGTCCCTGTTAATGGCGAGATCAGAAGGTGAACACTTTCTTGGAAAAGTAAAAGTTTCAAAATCAGTAGACTGAGGGACTTGTAGCTGTGAGCAGAATTTCTAAGGGAGGATGCTGGAGCCAGCTCCAGCTTGATGGTGAAGGCCATGGAGAGAGCCTGTGTCCCAGGTTTCTGTGTGGAGCATGTGCCTGACCCATGGGACTGGTGCCCCTGCCTTGGTGTGGCCCATAGGGAATCCACAGGGGATATCAGGGAAAGACCCAAGTCCTGAGTTGGGGGAGGTGAAAGAGGGTGTCCCTAAGTGCCTGCTTTGCTTCCTTTCCTAAGTGTCCCACCTGTGCATCCCCTGGAGGATGGCAGTGGAGGAGAAACTGGAGATGTTGGTGTGACTGTGCAGAATTTTGGTTCAGATGGTTTATTTTCCCAAACTATTTAAGAAGGTTCTTGGATGAGGCTTGAGGGATTTGTTGCCAGTGTCAGCCTCCTGCTCTTAGGAAGCTGCTGTCATTGGCTGCACTTGACAGCTCTGATGTCCCCTTATGCATCAGAACAGGCTGGCCTTTGGGAGGAACTTTTGCTTCCCTTAAACTGAGCCTCAAGGAAAGGGGTTCTTTCAGAGAGGCCTCTCCAGGTGTGGCTGAAGTTTGGGGGCAACTGTCAGACTCTGTGGCCCCTGGGCAGGAAACCACCTGGCTATTTCCCCTGGGAATTGGACCAGCCTGGTGGCAAATATTCATCTGGTGGTATTTCTTTTAGTGTGTGTGGGCTGTGCCCTAGTGGAATGTGGAACATTTTGAAGGCCAGGTCCTTCTCAGACTCTACCTAGTCATTTGGTAGCTTTTCTGGTAGTTGGAGCCCCTCTTTAGTGAACTATGATTGTCATGTTCTCTTCTTCCATTAGGCCACTCACAGTGAGAGCTAAGAGCTCATTTGGGAACATCCTAAAGCTCTGGAAGCTTGGTCTGTCTTGTGCTTGAGATTACTTAGTGTCTCCTCCTCTCTGCAGAACCCCAAGGAGTGGACCAAGAGAGTCATCAGGAACACTGCCTGCTCATGCAAGTTCTCCAGTGACCGGACCATCATGAGGTATGCCCGGGACATCTGGGTCATAGAGCCCTCTGACCTACAGATCCTGCCTCCCAATATCCCCAGGTAGTAGGTGCTAGCACTGTAGGGACTAGTGGGCTTTTGTTTTCTTATTTACTTTGCACCTCATGCCATTTCCTGAGCACTATGTCAGTAGCCAGTGATCCCTGCTTTTTTCAGTGCAGTGTTTTAGGACAGGGTATATGAATCATGGTGGTGGCTTGGGGTGTGTGGTGGGGGTATGGACAGACAAGAAAGGAAAGGTGCTAAAAGTGAGATGCTGCCTGGTTTCTAGCAGGAAAGCAGAGCTCATAGCACTGACCAGCTGGCCCCAAAGCTTCAGCCTACCTACTGAGCTCCTCCAAGACCTTACACAAACCTTGATGTGAGCTTGTTTTAACTTCTGAGCCTCTTGATTCTGGAGTCTGCACAAGTGGCCATGGCAAAGCCTGGGAATGTTTCTGCAGCACGTGGACTGGCTGGCCAATGCTGACTCAGCTCTGCCTCCTGTGCTCCAAGCCACCTTTACAGCTGTCCTGTGAGTGCTCTGGCCCATGGCTTCTGGACTGATGAGATAAAGGGGCCTCAAGATGACTAATGGTGACACTGGGGAAGACACCTGTGTCTAGCATCTAGGAGGCCTTGGTTAGGATAAGGCTGACTAATGCCAAGTTAGCTTGGTTTTGCTTTTTCAAAAGAGAAATTAACTTTACAAAGAAATAAAAGTAGATGAAGCTTTTTTTTTGTTTTAGTAACTAAAAGTTGTACTTTTGAAGTTTCATGTCAGGGAAGGCAATTTTGGAATGTTTTCACTCAGCTGTGAGGGCCTGGGGCAGGGTTGCTGCCTCTAGTGAGGGAAGCTGAATGCCTAGCTCCTACAGCAGATCTGCACTTTCCCTCTCCTGGAGGGTGCAGTTCCTGTCTTACACACAACGCTGGCCTCTCTTCTCCCTCCTGGAAAAGTATGGAGTGGGCCCAGAGGGCAGCCCACTTTCCACTCTGCCCAGGTAGCAGGCTGGTGCCAGGAAGGGCAGGTGAACACCTCCATGGCCCACAGGAGAGCTAGGAGCAGGTTGTTCCCTTCACTGTGAGTTGCTGGCAACCTTGAATGGAAGTGCCCTTCCAGACACTCTGTCCTCATCATGGGTCCTGACTGCTCACAGAACCAGGCCATGGAAGACTTCAAGTAGATACTTTGTTAAAGCCCCTAGGGTCTGTGATCACACCCCCAATACACTCCACGCCCAGTCACTTAAGCTGTGTATGACCATCACTGTGCCACTCCACTCACTATTATTGCCTCACATATGAGAAACAGATTAAACCTTCCTGCCCATGTTTGGCTGACCTGGCCTCTGCATTTCACTTTGCACCAGTCTAGGGCAATAAGGGGCTGGGCTAAATTACAGCCCATTGTTCTGGGATTGAAGACAGTAAATTCTCTCATCCCAGCTGTTGTGGAACTTAGAGCTGTGTGTTTGAACTGCCAGCTCTTCAAAGAATTGTGAAATCTAGTCACTTGGTAACCTGTCCTGGGCATTGGAATTTTTTGCTATGAATTGTATTGGCTTTTATACCTGTCCCTGCCATCACGCCTGGTCCTGGGAGGTAGAATGCCCTGGGAACCAAAATACTGAAATATTTCCCCCAAAACTGTATAGCTGCAAGTTGAAACAAAAACCAGGAGGGATAAGAACTCAGGGCTCATTGTTTCCCAAAGACCCTGAGAACTGTGAGACTTTGGAGCATGGTGGACCACTGCTGGGGGCAGTGGCACTGTGAATTTCTTCTGTGAGGGGGCGCCAAGCTGTACCCTGGGAATGTGCATTGCCTGTCCCTGTCCTATGGCTCCCAGGACATATGCATGTAACTGCAGTTCACAGCTATCCACATTGCCATCTTTTCCTTTTTTTTTTTTTAAGGACTGGTCCTGACCATATATTGATTTTATAATCCAAAGGTCCAGTCCTTACCCACAGTTTAAGCTTAGTTCCTTGGACCAAGGTACTATGCTATGAAGCCATCAGGACTCTTTGGACCTAATTGAGATGATGGCCTAGCAGCTGCCTGCGTGCCTGCTCCCTTTTTTTGTGCTTCCTCATCTTCAGCTGGCCTGTCAGCCAGCTATAAAAACACTTAACAGCTTGTATTTTTATTTTGTATCCTATATCATTCCCCTGAAAAAGGATCTGAGGCAGCTCATATAAACAAAAAATTTAAAACAAAAAAAAAAAAAAAACAAGATGCAGAGGTCAGGCAGAACAGGCATGTTTCACAATATGAGATCACACCCACTTCCTTGGCTGAGAAGAACTGAGGACTTGACATTGAACCTAGGTAACAAAGCCAGAAGAGCAAGCCAATCATGGAGGGCTGTCCAGCTGAGGGGGACACATGGTGTTTTAGTGGTTCTCAAGAGCCTCTGACGCAGAGCAGTTACACAGAAAGACACTCTTGGGCTTGGCCTATGTATGCCAGCTCTGACACACAGTGGTGTTTTATAGGAGTGCTCACCTGAAACATATAGACTTCAGGTCAACCCCAGTTAAGAAAGGTGTACATTTCCCAGATGTGAGAATCACCACAGCAGCTCTAAGGTGCCTCAGAAAGGTAACCTGCTTTAGCCTCTGGGCACTCAGCAAGCCCCAGATGCTAACACGGGCCACAATGCCTTGGAGAACAGGGAGGCAGGCAGGCAAGACTTAGGACCTTGGGGAGAGGGCCAGCCATCTGGAGAGACTTCATCTCAGGTGGGCTTATACCCTCTGAGCTGAGACACACTCTTATACCTGAATAGCAGGGTCAGGAAAGTCCCATGTGGGGGAAGCTCAACACCTCATTCTTATTAAGTCATGGTTCTCTGAGAGTTCATCAGTACAAGGGGAGGGGAAAAGCTGGTTTGACAAAAAGCCAAACAACACAAGAGCCACCACCAGTTGGGTGAATGAGGTGATGCTCATGGGCCAGAACCCAAGTTCCTGCACTCCAGCAGCCTGTCCTTTCAGTAGTCAGGGACTTATCTAGGGCCTGTGGTAAAACCCCAACACCTGTCCATTGACATAGCCACATCCAATGAACTTGCTAAAGCATGAGGTTGAAAGGGTCACCTATATAGGCCTGTATTTTAGGCAAATGCTATCTGCTACATCTGGAGAAGGCCCCTCCCTGGAAGGAGAGAAGAAAGAAGGGCCCTCATGCTCCACCTTACAGTCACCCCTCAGCCCATGTGGCCTGGGGTTGGGGGCAGCACTGAGAAAGCAACACACAGACCACCACCAGGATTTTATTAAATAAATGCTCAGTCTAGGGCCAGGTTAGGCAAACAGGTGGGCAGAAAGCAGAGGAAGTACAGATCACAGGTACCTCCCCTGCGCTGTGTGGTAGGGTCTGCCTAGGGAGGCAGGGAGAAGGCAAATGGGGTGCACAGGGCAGAAGGGGATGATGGAACAACCATTAGAGACCAATCTGCATGTGCTGGGAAGAAAGAGAAGAACCCGAGTCTCCCCACATTCTTGTGGATGGTCCTAGAAAGCTCAGTTTGGTCTCAGGAGCTTATGCCTCCTGCTTGGTTCTCCACGCCCAGCTCAAGAAGTGCGGGATTGACCAGCCAGTGGCTAGCTTGCTGTGTTACTGTCTTTTCAACAAGAGCTCAGGTTGTACAGCAGCAAGAAGAGAGGACCATATGCCTGCCACTCACATTTTCCGCAAAAATCCATGCTCCTGGTGACCAGTCTGCTGGGGCCTCTTCTACCTGTCCTAGCTGGCATCGGAGTCCTCTCTTCAGGGGCATTGTAGACCCTGGTACCCAGGCATCAGGGTGCTGGGTTGATCAGAGGAACAGGGAGGAGGGCAGAGGTCTTCATGCTCCTTCAGGCAGTGAGCTCAGTGCTGGAGCTCAGGTTCAGACTTCCCCAGGAATTCCCTAGACCAGAGGATACCATCAGCCAAATCCGAGCCCAAACCAAAGATCCTACCTCCCCTAATCCTTACACAACCAGTATGAAGAGGAGGAGAAAAAGCCTGGAGGACAATAAGCAGGGCACCAACGGCACTGCACAGTCAAATCCTGACACACAGAAAGAAAGACCAGGTTAGGAGCTGCTCTTCTTTATTCAAACTTTAGAGCTATACTCTGATCTAAGTTTTCTGTAATATATTCCTTTTCTGATGGGAAAAATTACAACCTCAGAACAAACCCATACATTTTAAGCTCATTGCCCTCTCTCAACAACCCAGGCCCATGTGGCAAGTAATGGCAAAGTCCTACAGAAACGTTGCTTTCTCTCTGGAACTTACAAGGCAGCCAGCTGAAGTATGAAGTAGAATTACACATGGGATGAAAGCTGCTGGGGGCAATATGAGCACCCCCAGGCTCAGAAGTCCCAGGGAGATGAACTCATAGTCTGGGGACAAACAGACTTTTGAGGAGCTGGCCCAGGCCAGAATGCCTGTGAACTGCTTATGAGTGGGGCAGGACCTGACAGGTATGTGGAAAAGGAGTGAGGCCTGATGCACAAGAGTTGGGGAGCATGTGGGTAGGGGGGCTCCTATACATGGACATCTGTGTGCTCGGTGCACTGCTGTGTGGAGTATCTGTGTGGGCCTGCACAACCTATACCATGGGGAGATCATGGAAATAGTCCAGGAGGGAAAGGCAATAAATATTTTTAGCCCTTCTCAGTAGAAATAAAAGACTATTGAATCATGATGACTCTTGAACTCTATTGAGGCAACTTTAGCAGATGAGCCTGCTATATGTCTGGCCTGAGCTGTCGCCACCCAAGCAAAGTTCCTGGTGAGAAGTGAACATCTTACCTCAGTATCCGAGGAAGCTCAGGACTCTTGTAGATGTACTTGTGCCTATAGCCAAGGTCTGAGTGAAAGGGGATAAACTGAACTTTGAAGTCTCGGAAGCTTTGAGATGGTGCAGCAATGTTGTAGAGCTGGGGAAGGAGAGATCAGTCAGTGTTCAGAGATGGTGGTCCTGTGGGTGACCTGCTTGATGGCCTCCCCTTCAAAAGAGGCCCATCAGTGGCTGCTACCTCTGCAGAGCAACCCATGCTCCACTGAAACAGCACTGATGCCCTGCGGCCTGCTATGGCTGGGGTTGGGGTGCTGGCAGAAGCCCAGCCTAGGCTCAGCCCATTGGCTTGCCATTTAAGACCTTATCTGTTCCCGCAACTGTTTCTCAGATTGTTCCCCCTTCCTTAGGGGGCAATGAGGTGAATGAGCTACCACCACAGAAAGAGCCACATGCTATGGGATGGTATGATGGCCTAAGAGCCTGGAGCAGTCCTGAGGGGCTGAGATGGGTCAGGTACCTCAGACTGTGCTGTGTGCCTGGGGTCAAGGTCAGTCAACAAGCTGGTTCAGCTCTTCCCTCCTCCTACCTCTGGGACTGCCAGGCTGTGTACCCAGATTCGCTGGAGGAAAGAAACCTGGTGCTGGTAGACTCACCTATACCTCAGGCCTGTTCGGAGGTGGAAGTAGCCTAGGTATCACTTCTAGGCTGTCCCTGCCCCTCATCATCACCATGGCCAGGTGGTGCTATATCCCACCCCACGCTCACCTACAAATCTAATCCTGCTTCCTAGCACCAAAGGCAAAGCAAATTCTGGAAAGCAAATGAGGAGGCCCCACAATGAAATAGTACTTCTCTGACGCTGCCCAATCCCAAAGGTAAAAGAAGAAAGGAGAGGTTCTATGTCAACACTATTGACTGGAACTCCTGAATTGGGGCTGGAGGATCCTGCCATCCAGGGATCCTATCTTCCCACCAATAACTGGAGAGCTCTCCCAGCTGAGTTTCCTATAGTCAAGTCTCTGTCGGGCCAGGACCCTGTAATTGAGACCTGGGAGACATTTGCTTATTTTTCATATTTCCTCTTATAGACAGCATTGGCTGTCTGGCTGGCCCCCGCCATAGCTCTGCTAGCAGGAGGTGCCTCCTGTACATCTGCCTATGCCCAGTCCAGCCCGAACATGGGTCTGCTAGATGTCCTCTGCACCAGGGGCTGCACTGACACCCACCTTTCTGCCAAGCTGGAAGGGCACAACTGGATCATCCTCAGCATGCAGGATGAGCAGGGAGCAGGAAATGTGCTTCACACTGTGGAGAGGAGAAAGGACTTCAAGACCCCAGGGACATGGCTGGGGTCTCCTGACACCCTGGCCTTGCCCTTGGCAGGGACCTGGGTTTAGGGAGTTTCCATGGCTTATCATCTCTCATTCTGCTGGGATTCTTTTTATTAGAGAATTAAAAGTTTATTTCTCAGTAGTTTCTATCAACATCTATTTTAGGTGACAGGTGTCAATCAAATCTAGAGATCAATTCATTCACCAAATCTGGCCCTTACATATTTTCTGAAAATTGAAAATAATTACTTTTGCAAGTAGCATGGATGGAACTGGAAAGCATTATGCTAAGTGAAATAAGCCAGGCAGTGAAAGACAAATACCATATGATCTCACCTTTAACAGGAACCTAAACAACAAAACAAACAAGCAAAATATAACCAAAGACACTGAAACAGAGAATAGCCTGACAGTGACCAGAGGGGAGAGAGGAAGGAATTTCAGGGGAAAAGGGGAAGGGTTTACAGGAACAAGTAAGTATGAAGGACACATGGACAAAAACAAGGCAGGGGGTGGAAACAGGAGGGAGGTGGGAGGGCTGGTGCATGGGCTGGAATGGGAGTAAAAGGCAGAAAACTACTTGAACAATTAAAATTAAAAAAAAATTAATTTAAAAAATGTCATAAAACAATATTTACAAACAGAATATTTTAGGTGGGCCCAGAAACTTACTTCAAATGAATGTTACTAGTAATGTGTTGGTAAAAACATCTGTACCCTCTAATTTATCTTTGGTGTAAATAACATTTAAAGTCACTTTTGAATGTTTACCAGTAAATTAACATTTTCAATAGGTTCACTCAATCCAAACCCTTCAGCAAACCACACAATAGGCAGCGTGTCTTCCAGCTGCCTCACTGAGGTCTCTAAGTGAGCTGGTGGATGAGGCTTCCACGCAATTCCATACTGATCTGGTGGCTCCATGCGGGCAGTGCTGGGGTAAGCCTGGCACCTGGCAGAATCTCGGAGAAGGGACTTATCACCCCAGAGATCCCCAGCTAATCTCACAGTCTGCAATTCTGCTACTGGTGCACAAGCACAAACACTCTCACCTTATTCTGCTTCTACGGTGGAGTGTTTCCGGTGTTTGAGTCAAACTTTGAACTATCTATTTTTCAGATTTCTACTGTAGTCAGTTTGTCTTACCTTTACCTGCTCTGGGAAAAGCCTAGCTCATATTCTTCACTTTGGCAAGTATTTGGTAACAGACCTGCCCACCAAGAAGGGGCTCCTGAATCCCAGTGGATGAAGGCTTAGCCACATGGTGGTAAAGTGCTGCTGGACCCCACCGCTGCCACCACTCAGCTTGGAGACAAGGCCAAAGGTGGCTTTGTGGGGATAGCAGCACTCATTGCTATTGTTTAGAAGGAATCCAATTTATTCAGGTTATTCTCATTTAAGTTCCAAAACAGTAATATTTACAAACAAGCAGGTATTTTGCTTATAATATTTGCTCAAATATGTTTGTTCTATTTTTAGAACCAAAAATATAATTGATGGGAAAAATACTCTGTTTTTTTACATTCTGTTTCAAAATGTAGATTTTTAAATATTAACTGAGTATTTAGATAAGGATTTTTTTCCTTTCCTCTCTTTCAAAAAAATTAAAACACATGAAATAAAGATATCACAAGGACAATGTTAACAGAATATGAACGTCGTTCAAAGAATGAGTTGTTAACCAGAATATTTTCCTTTTTTGGTGTATCTAATAGATATTTTTAATAATCACAACATCTCTTCATAACCAACATCAGTCAAATGACTGAGGATGTCATTTTTTGAGTAAGTTAGTATTACTGCTTTAATACCTACCTATTCAGGAATTCTGGTTTTGCCAAACTATTTTCAGATAAAAACCATATGGACAGCCCTGGCCATGTTGCTCAGTTGGTTGAAGCATTGTCCCATGCACCACAAGGTTGTGGATCCAATTCCTGATCAGGGCACATACCTAGGTTGTGGGTTCCCTCCTAGGTCAGGGTGTGTATGAGAAGCAACTGATTGATGTTTCTCTCTCACATCAATGTATGTGTGTGTGTCTCTCTAAAACCAATGAAAATATCCTCAGTGAGGATTAAAAATAATAAAAACATGTGGACAAAATACTTTAATTTTAGTTTTTACATATCCTTTTTCTCTCAGCTGCAGCTCTCTTACCTACTTTCCCTCTTTAAGATACATTGTTTAAAGAAGAACTATAGTCTTCAGTATTCCATCTTATTTGGTTAATGTGACTGAACAGGCTTATCCTGGGAGTTCTCGGTGTTTTTCAAAATTAAAATATTAGATGCTCTACCATAGTACTCACTTTTCATCATTTGCAAATTTAATTCCGCTGCTTGTAATGGGATCAAGGAAGAACCAGTCAAACCCAGGGAAGTATCGATATATCTGAAGGAGACATGGAAACAATGTGCAGAAGTGTCAATTAAAATATGCACACAGAAGGCCAAGGTCAAGGGTTCAGAGGGTGCTGAGTGCCCAGGGTATACACCTGCTTCTTAGAAAACTGACCTGCAGCCACTGTCCCTCTGTGCCCTGACCACAGACTCCCTGCTCAAGAGGATCCTAGGCTGGCTGTGGCAAGGGTTGCCTGCAAGCAGTGTTCCCACACCTCAGAGCAGCAGCCTGGAGACCATACATCCCAGACATCACGACTGCCACACCAAGAAAAATGGGGGCCCACACAGCTTGGAAGAAAAAGCAATACCAAAGAAGTAAGATTAAAGAGAACTCTTGGTCTACAACAGAGCAGCGGGAGGTCAGGTGGTGGGCTAACACAGTCCCTCCGGAAAACAGCCAGGTAGGAAGCAATGGAATGGACAAGGACTGCAGAAGAGCCCTTCTGGGCCAGGTGTCACCCTGAGATACAACTGTGACAGCCTGGCTGCTGAGCATTGTCTGTGGGAATGGAGAATGAGGGATCCACTGGCTCATCCCTGGATAAACAGCTCCCAGCCTGGGCTGAGCCCACGGGGCAACAATGCCTGGTGGGCAAACCATACCACAGAAGCAAGACTTCCTGTGGGTCCTACTACCCTAGGCAACCCAGCTGTGAATCCATTCTACCTGGCTGCAAAGTTATAAACTTCCTAGGCAGCTCTGAAGTCAGGCCAATGCCCAGAACTAAATAAGGATTAATTTTTAATAAATCTGTATTCATTAGAATATTTAAATAATTTTTGATTACTGTTTTATTTTATACTTATTTACTGTAGTTATTTTATAGTAATTATTTTAATAATGAAATAAGTCAATTTTTAACAAGATTTATACTTGCCACTGAGAATGGATGGCTCTTGGCTTCTTCGCGGATATTAGTGAATGGAGATTCCAATATTAGAGCCTCTGGAGGTGTTTCTAGATAAGTAAAACAAAGAGAGAACTATGAGGTAGGTAAGAAGCCCAGACAAAACACAAGCTCCATGGCCTGATGAAGGATCTGTGGGAGGAATGCCTCCCCACCAGAAACAGTGGAACCTGGACTGCTAGCCTGGCCAGCAGCTTCCAGGCCTTCCCACATGACAGAAACACCCATGCAGGGGACCTTCAGGTGGCCTTGGATTGCTTTTGAGATCCAGATCTGCTAAAGCTGCTTACTTGGAGCCCAGCCACTGGTGAAACTGCACCAGCTGCTCAAGAATCCATGGGGGAACACAGGCTTAGGTCAGCTGAGGGTCCACCCAGGTACTGGCCTCAATACCTTCAAGGGGATCTGTGAGGATGCTGGGCATGATCCCTGTGTTGCTTGCCCACAAGCACCACTTCACAAGAACTCACAACAGAGCCTGGAATGCAGCCAGCTCCCCAAACTCTGCCTGCCCTGAGGGCATTAGGAGGAGCCTGTGCCCACACACCAGGACCCACATGCCACATGAACCCCTACCTCGCTCACAGAGGCGCCGCACCAGATTTGTTGCCACTCTAAGAAAAGGAAAAAATAAGTTGAATTTTGACAAAAACTCTTTTACATGAGACTGTTCCAATACTAGAAAGTGACAGAGAAACCATGGGATCTGTGAAGCAATTGGTAGGGTTGTAGGAAAGGGGGTGGGGGGACTAAAATGCTCCAGGACTGTGGGTGGGCCCAGCTGCCCCAGTCATCAGGCAACCCATCTAACAAAGATGACCCCCTCTGACAAAGAAGGTGATAACAGCCACCCTTTATGCCCCCAAGGCGTGTTCTGCAGGAACAGCCTCCTTCATGCTGCACAACACTGCCCCTCAGCTCATACTTGGTTGGAATGTGGGCTGCTGACACAGAGGGGCAGTGGGGACCACAGTCACCCCATCAGCTGAGAGGAGGATACAGTCCACTTGCACAGTTCTGGGGGGGGTCTTGCTGTCCCAGACCTATACTGGGCAGGTCCTGTGCTGACAGCCATGGCAGGATGGCCTTTTCTCCTCACAGGGCACATCTCTGAGGGCACATGGGCTATTTTCTCCACAATGACAAGTAAGGAGACCCTGTCCCAGACAATGCCCAGCCTGCACGCCCTGGCCCAACTGCAGTATGCTGTGTGCTCACTTCAGCAGCACACATACCAATGGCAGCACGCTATCCAAGGTGAACAGCAACTTGAGAAAGGGGTTGCAGCCACTGAACTTGAATGAAAGGCAGCAGGAGAAGGCAAGGCTGATGAAGGTCTTGGACCTCTGGGCACTCATATCAGTGGCTCTTTTTAGAAACACTTTGGACCTCACATCAGCAATTTAGGTGACCCCAAACAGAATATTAAACTGTTTCCTGTCTTGGCAGTGTTGCCTTCTGCAAGTTCTGTGGTAAGCGAAATATGTGCTATGTAGCCCGGTTGTTATAAATGTCTCTGGTTCACAGTGATCAGAGCCACAGCACTGGGGCTTGCTGGCAGCACACCCAGTCCAAAAATGAGTGAAGCCCAGATACATTTGGAACTTGACCTCCATCTGATCTGCTCCGGTCTGTACCCCCAAGGGCACAACCTCAGACTGAGGAGAGTCTGCCTGTCCTCACTGTGGAGAGGGATACCACCTCACAACTGCCTATATGTGTGAGTGTCATTTCTTGGGTTGAGGAGTTAAAGTAGTTCAAACCCTGTAGTCTCTTATGGCACTTCATCTCTTGCCCCACATTGGACAAGAGACAAGGCCTACTGGAACTAATGTTGTCAAAGGATCCGCAGGTACCCAGGGCACCCTTGGGGAACCCAGGCTGGAAAGTCACTTCATGAAGACCTGCTACTCTAAAGGCTACACCATGCTGGGAACTCTTACCCAGTGCCTAAGGAGTGGCCCCAAATATACACGGGGTTGTCTCCACTTCTTGCTTTGATCCAGTCAAAAACATGGAGTGCGTCATAAGTCATGCCCCGCTCTGATGGTGTGCCTATTGAGTCACCCCAACCTGTGTGAGAGAAACAGAAGAGAAGGAAGTCAAGCCCAATTCACTGAACCTCTTGAGGGGCAGGCCCACCCTCTCTTTCTCAACAGGCTTAGACCATTAGGAGCAATACAAGTCACCACAGTCATCATCCACAGCTCCACACACAGGGTGTCCTGACAAGCCTACTCCTACTTCTCCTACCTCCTTACCCAAAGGCTGTCACACACCCTTGCCTGAGCCCTGATGAGCAGCAGTGCAGGAGGTGGTCCTGCCAGGACATCAACCTCCCCAATAAGGGGCTTGCTGATGGCTGGCCCAAGATAAGAGGCCAATGAGAGCTCAGTCTGCCCAGGGGCCCCTGTGCCCAATCCAGACTCTATGGCCCAACTTTGACCCCAGTATGAATAGGCAAGGGAGTCAGGAGGCAAGGCTCTGGGACATAGTGTGACAGGGTGGGTGAGGGGAATTCCAGGCTCCAGGCAACTCTGACCAGAGAGGCAAGGGCTCTAAGCACTTGTCTACAAAACAGAAAAGCCAAAGACATCTGCCCCCACTCTGGGTTCTCCCCAAGGGTCCTTCCAACCAGTCTCCAGGAAAGATCAGGTGCCCTTGTCATTTCCACTAGCTCAGCAGTGAGTCACCATCAACTGATCTGAAAGTACCATAACTTCAGAAAGAACAGGTTCTGCTACATAAGCAAAAACCCACAAAGTAAATGAGCACAACAAGGTGCCTGCCTGGATGTCCGAGACACCACATTAGGGAAGAAGTCATGTAAGACACATGGCCAGACTGAGAACTTCAGGGCACAAGTGAGAGGCAAGGACACAGGGACAGGTAGGAACCAAGAGACAGAGTGACAGGGACAGGGAGAGCCACTTTGAAGCAGAACTTTCTCTCTTGCAGGGCTTAAAAATGAAGAAACTCATGAGAACTGCTAAGAGAAAATGCTATACTAGATGCCATGTCTTGGTAGAAGCACAGTGGGGTAAAGAAGGAAAAAGGCTGCCCCTTCTCATTATCCTGAAGGATACAGAGTAGAGCAGGAACAGAAAACCCTGTTTAGCATGGAGAAAAGGATGAATGGGTGAACCACTTTTTAGATACTCATTTCAGAGTTTTTCCCAACCCAGAATGTTCAACCTGATGGAACAGTCCTCCATGAAAGCACAATTCTTGTAGTAGGTAGGAAAATGGCCCCCAATGAAGTCTATATTCTTATCCTTATCCCTGGAACCTGTGAATATGTTATGTGGAAGTGAGGCAGGTTAATAAGAAACTAGGAAAATTTCCTGCCAAGTGGAATGAGGAAACTGAGACAAAATGGCTGAACAAATGGTAGAACAGCTGAGCAATTAACAGCCAGCTGGTAAATCACAAGAATATCCTTCCTAACCAATGAAATCCAAGAGACGGTGGTTTTAAATTAGCTTTGGGAACTGGATTAAGAAAAAAGTTAGAACCAGACTAATCCAAGGTAAAGGTATAACTAACCAGAAAACCACCAAGGCTCCATTATACACTCACTTTACTACATCGGCATACTAAATGACAAACCCTGAAATCTAATAAATATTCTCTTGAGTTCATTCCCTGGGACCTCCCCTAAAATTCTGGCCTATAGAAAATAAAGAACATCAGTACACTCTCTTCTTTGAGCATGCCTGTGCCCCCTTTTCCTCAGACATGTACTTTGCTTCTATCTTAAGCTCTAAGAGTCCCAATGAGACTTATACCCAGGCAGCTCATCCCTGGTTCACCCCTGAACCTGTCTCCATGGGCCCTTCCTTTGCCTCACCGCCACAAGCTTTAATAAACTTACTCTCACGTTCACCTGTCTCATATTTTGACATTTTTCCTGCACAAGTCAAGAACCTGGAGGTCACCTGACACTTGAAAGGTCCCAGACTGTGCTGGGGCAGGGCCAGTCCACTGTGCTGAAGTGGTCAGGAAAGAGAAGGGGAAATTAGGTTGCATGAGTACTGAAGCTGCTAATCAGCACACCTTGAAATGAGAGTATTCTGGTTAATCAGTGTGGGCCAAAAGTAATCTCAAGGGTATTTATAATAAAAGAGAAAGACAAAAGTCAGGGTCAGAATAATGCAGATGTAAGAGGTCAATAGTCAAGGAATAAGGGCAGCATTGAGAAGCTGGAGAAGGCAAGAAACCAGATTTTCCCACAGAACTTTCTGATGGAACCAGCCTTGCTAGCACCTTGATTTTAGCCTAGAGGCTAAAGATTTTGAACTTCTGACCTCCAGAACTGCAAAATAATAAATTTGTGCTATTTTACAACATTAAGTTTGTGGTAATTTGTTGCAGCAACAAGAAGAAACCAACATAATACCCATATCCTTGGTCTGAGGATATGGACAATGCCCTCCAAGGTCAAGGTAAGCCAGCAAGCAGCCTTCAGCCATTTGCTTTCTCCAACTGAGGGCTGGGGAGGCATACACTTTTCACACAGCTGCTATTAATACAAAGTATTTTCCTGGTTCATTGAGGTAGAATGTTCTTAGCTTTCATCAAACTGTGGGTTCTTGATCTCTTCAGTGGTAAGCCCTCTGTTTCATTCAAGAAAGAAGAAATACCCAGGGGGCAAACAAAAATAAGAATCTTCTCTCTTAAACAGTTCTTTTTCTAATGTCAACAAGACAAGCTGTCCTGAGCATAAAACTTGTATGATGTCCAGCTGCAGAGAAAGTCTGAGTTCAATAAAGAAAAATGACAGAATCTTCTAGTCGCTCACAGAGGACACATGCTGGGTGGGGTTCCAAGTGCCAGTGCCTCCCTACAAGAGGGACATCCCTGACATCTGTATGCAAGACACTCATTGAAGAACCTGTCCCCATCTACTACCTTAACACACAGTTACCACAGGTCAGAAACCTGCTAGATATGGCTGAGCCTCTCAAAGTGATGCCTGCATATCAAACATTAACTGGAGGAAGTGGGAGGGCCAGGAGATATAATTTCAAAATAACCCTTACCTCTGTAGTCAAAGGTGACCACATGGTAACCAAGGGAACTCAGCACCTGTAAAGTGAAAAATAAACATCTGGGCAAAAAATCCACACATCTTGGACAGAGGGCAACTTGCCCCTAACTAAACCCATCTTGATTTCTGTCTTTATGCTCTGCACACAGGGAAAACTTAAAGACTTGTCATCGTGTTGCCCCATTCCCAGTGTGATCTTATAAAACCCAGTGCCAACTGATGCTACTGGATACATTGATGCCCTCCACCCTCAGCAACATGAGGAAAAAAACCCTCTCCCTTGGCTCAGAGCCACACTGGCACCTGCAGAGGCTCACAGTTGGTCCCCTCTTGGGCGGACAGTGGGGGCTCTGACTACCCATCAACCTAGGAGGAGGTATTCCTAGCAACCTACCATATTTCAGATTTTAAGCTTTCACTGAATCTTTTCTGTTATTAAAAAAAACCATCTAGACTAGATGATTTCTTTGATTAGATCCCTACTTACAGCCTCCTTCCTCCCCTACCCCCATTCACCAAGGTAGCTAGGGTGTGCCTAAGTTATGTGGAAACTGCCAACCACGACACTACCCTGCCTTTGCTCCTTTCTCCTTAGGCTGCCCCACTGCATCCTTCTAGCTCCCAACCTAGAAGGGATCTAATCCCTTCTAGGGATTAGACCTACCCTCTCCAGAGTCACACTTGTTCCTGGTATAAACCATTCTATGAACAGAAACCTCAAAATGGGACCCACAGTTTTCCAAGCATTCCCCTTTCCTGACTTGATCTAATCCATACAAGGAAACAAATGCTCCACAGCCCAGAGCAGTACCCCCAGTATGATGGACGGAGCAGTGTCCAAATAGTACATGTTCCCATACATGTGCTTATGTCCCTTTCTGCCCTGCAGCAAATGCAGACACGTCTCAGAAGGTGAGGGAGATAGGCACAGTGGCCCTAGACACTGGTAGCAACTGCACATTTCAGGCTCCTACATGCAAACAGCTGATGAAGATGAAGGCCAAGTAGAAGGCAAGGTCTACATGCCTGCCTGCAACAGCCCCCTTTACCTGGGAAGACCAGCTAGGCTTCCACTCAATGGGCCTGACATCTAATTTTTTCTTTAACCTGTGTTTTATGGTTTTATTTGTATTCGTTTTTATTTTTTTAAATATCTTTTACTGATTATGCTATTACAGTTGTCCCATTTTTTCTCCCCTCTATTCTCCTCTGAACTGCACCACCCCTGTCCCCACCAGCACTC